>JARQOC010000004.1:111907618-112337034 GCA_033576535.1 Allobates femoralis
GTACAATCGCTCTCTTAAGAGCACTTCAAACTTCTTCCATCCAAAATGACCTGCACCGTCGTAGTAGGCTTCTAAGACCATTTTGACGTCTCGCTTGGGTACGATAATCTGCCAGACCAATTTGTGTGTTTTAGGGTTGGTGTGCCTTCTGCAGAGCTTCCCTTGATACAGAAATAACTTGCCTTTCTCTTTCCAGAGTTGTTGGGTCTCAGCTGGGGCATTCTGGTTAGGGTACGCGCCTTGTTGTGTAAGCAGTTCTTTCACTAGCTTCACAGCCGGGTCACTATCCTGTGTGTCAGCCCAATCATGGTGTGCTAACGGGTTGAGATTTGCCTCCTTTTGTCTTTGGTAGATGCCAGGTTGATACTTTTCTACCTTACAACGATGAAAGGCCGGTAGTTCAATTTCTTCCAACTCCTCTGGTTCCTCTTCCACGTCTTTCAGGTGTGGCATCCGGGATAAGGCATCTGCGTTCCCATTCTTGCGGCCTGCCCTATATTTGATCACAAAATTGTAGTTAGACAGCCGGGCTATCCATCGCTGCTCCAATGCACCTAATTTTGCTGAGTCCAGGTGGGTCAATGGGTAGTTATCTGTATAGATGGTAAATTCTGCAGCTGCCAGGTAGTGCTTGAAACGCTCGGTCGGTTACAGCCCAAACTACTGCCAGTAGTTCTAACTTGAAGGAACGGTAATTCTCAGGGTTCCTTTCCGTAGGCCGGAGTTTCCTGCTTGTAAAAGCAATAACTCTCTCTTTGCTTCCTTGCTTCTGTGACAGTACTGCTTTCAGTCCCATGTTGCTGGCATCCGTGTACAGAATGAAGGGTTGATGGTAATCCGGATACGCCAAGATCTCTTCTCCTGTCAACGCACACTTAAGCTTTTTGAAGGAGTCTTCCCTCTCTTCACTCCACTGGAAAGGGGGATTACGAGTTGAAGACCTTTTTGACTGTCCTACCAGGATGTCTTGCAGGGGAGCTGCTAACTTCGTGAATCCTCTGATAAATCTTTGGTAATAGCCTACCAGGCCCAGGAATTGCCTCGCTTCTTTACCATTAGTAGGTCTTGGCCAATCCCTTATCATGATAACTTTATCAGGATTCGGTGCTACTCCCTATGAACTCACGACGTGTCCCAGGTACTGTACCTTTGGCTTGAGAAGGTGGCACTTGGATGGTTTGATTTTCATGCCGTATCTGGATAAGGCCTCAAACACTTCTGTCTTGGAGATGTTGCTCACACGTCTTGGAGTAGACTATGACGTCATCTTGGTACAAGAGGACAGTTTCAAAGTTCTTATGTCCTAGGCAGCTCTCCAACAGGCGTTGGAAGGTTCTGGGTGTGCTGCAGAGCCCAAACGGCATACAGTTGAACTCACAGAGGCCCATCAGCATAGTAAACGCTGTCTTCTCCTTGTCTGCCTCTGCCACAGGAACTTGCCAGTACCCACTAGTCAGATCAAGGGTAGAAAAGTAGTTAGCAGATTTTAATGCAGCTAATGACTCCTCAATCCTAGGTAACGGGTATGCGTCCTTGTGTGTGATGCAGTTGATCTGCCGGTAATCTACGCACATTCTCATGGTCCCATCCTTCTTTCTAACCAACACTAAAGGCGCTGCCCAGGGGCTACAACTGTCTCTTATTACCCATGCAGATTTCATCTCTTTGAGCATGTCTTTGGTGGTTTGGTAGTGAGCAGGTGGTAATGGTCTATACCTCTCTTTGATAGGCTGATGGTTACCTGTGGGTATAGTGTGCTCTACCCAAATTAATTTGCCCAAAGTCTAATGGGTGTTTGCTGAATATCTGCTCATTTTCTTTTACTACCCGGTATACTCCATGTTTTTGATGGGAAGGTGTAGAACTGGTACCCACATGTAGCTTTTGGCACCAATCCTCCAGCTTTTCCCCTGAGCCATTGTCATCCGCCTGACTTGACGGGTTCAAGGGCTCGACGACTGTAATGGCATTATTATCAACCATGAAAAATTTAGCCATGTAGCATACTTTGGTAATGTGACCTCATCTTCTACGCAATTTAGAAGGCGTAATGGCACTCTTCCCCGGTGTACTTCCACTACCCCTCTGGCTGTCAGTATAGTGGGCTACTGTCTGAGTACATGGGTTTTACCAGGGCTTGATAGTCTTGCCCTTTAATGCCTATTGTGGCTCTACAGCAGACCAACATTTCAGTTTTGGGAGGTATGACAATGGGTATTGGATCACTTACTCGTACACTGCCGATTTCACCTCCTGATATGTCTACCTGTTGTTTCAACATCAGGGCTTTTATTTCTTTGTGCAGAAGCCTCTGTTGTCCGGTTCTGGCAGTCTTGGCGATTTGCTGTAAGACAGTAATTACCTCTGAAAAAAAAATTGCATTCATTCCTAGTAACATTGCTGGTTCACGATCTCGCCGGTCAACATCTGCAATTATAATACCCTGGTTCTTCAGTTCTACCTTCCCAATCTGAATGGTCATTTCTCTGAACCCAACTTACGGTATTAGTTGACAATTACTAGCCCATAAGTTCACTACAATGTCAGTTGTACCACTAGTAATGTCTGAATCAGCCCAGTACCTTTTCTAAAAAAAACACGTGGAATCGATGTTATCTGGGACCCAGTATCCAACAAGGCATTAAAGGGAATGCCATCCAAAACGATAGGGATGACCGGATGTCCTCCCACGAATCTGTCATACCAGGCTGAAGGACCTTGAGAGTTTACTCCTGGGAAGTGGCCCAGGGAATCCTCGTTTAAAGCACATTCCCGGGCAAAATTACCTGGTTTCTGACCACGGCGGCAAATGCGCTGTCCATCCAGCTGATAGCGGTCGCTGGGTCGCTTGGTACTTCCTGGGCCTCATCCACGGGACTTCCTCCTTGCTGGTCGCCAACTCGGTCTTGGGTGCAGGCTTGGATCCACGCAGCTCCTTGATGACTTTAGCCATGGAAATAACAGTGTCCGTCAGGGCATCTAGCTTTTGGTTGAGGGCCTCATTAGAGATAGGCTCTCTGTGTTCAGCAGCAGTCTCTAACATGGCCGATGTCGCTGATACTCCTGGCTGCTGGGGAGCTGCTGTAGGGCCTTGGATGAAGTTTAGATCCCGGGGCGCCTCTACCTGCTGGAGATGGATGGCTCTGTCTTTTAACTCAGCAAATGTCATTTCAGGATTCTGAATAATCATCATACTTAACTATCCTCTGTGAGAAGGGGATAAGAGGCCCTCTATGAACTAGTCAATTAGCATTTTATCAGTTCCCAGGGCTAAGATTCTGCTAGTTTAAGTGCTTTGAGCGTTTCTTGCAGGTTTAAGTCCCTTGCGCTCTCCTTAGGCTTTTGTTGACATCCATAGAACCTCATTTTAGTCTGGGTGTCAGCACTAGATTCAAATGCTGCTTAAAGTCCAACCACAAGATGCTCTACAGTATCTTTGTCGGTGTCCGGCCAGGACG
Organism: Allobates femoralis; assembly: GCA_033576535.1. Lineage (NCBI taxonomy): Eukaryota > Metazoa > Chordata > Amphibia > Anura > Aromobatidae > Allobates > Allobates femoralis. The sequence continues at coordinate 111,911,077 of JARQOC010000004.1, forward strand.
CTACTTCTCGTCGTGCATTGCCGGTTAACTGTCCAATAATCATAAATGCTGGGCTTCAGTCAGGGGATACATAACATAGTACTCTTTGATTCTGGTAATAAAGTCATTAAGGGTATTGGGCTCACCTGAATATTGCGGTAGCCACATTGCTCCCGGAGTGTATGGCATTAGGAGCGGCATGATGGGTGCTGCTCCTTGCGCCACAGCACCCCCGGGTGCTCCTCTGTTATCCAGTGCTGCAGCACCGCCGGGTGCTCCGCTGCTGCTCGGTGCCGGAGCATCTCCTTGTTGCGATATCCTGTGCCCCCTTACTTAAGCTCGACCCTCCTGTCTTCCGCTTCTGTCTGGATGTCTGCTAAAGATTCCGCTGTGCGACAGGGATTCTCTTCCCCTCCGGATGACGTCAGAGCGCTTTGCAGAGTGTCACTCACAATGACACCCCCTTTTCTTCCCGTGCACCGCGCGCTTTGTAATGGCGGCAATTTGAAAATACAGTCCTTGTGGCACAGTTTAAACTCTGTTTGCCGCGCACTCTGCAATGGCGGCAGTTTTAAAACAGTTTCTCACACAAATCACAGCACACAATGCCTGGTTTACCGGGCACGGTAGATCCTGTTCGTAGACGCCAAGTTGTGGAGCCCACTGGGATGGGGTACTCGGTACCGGACCGGGATACTGCTGGGGATATCACAATGGTCTTGATCTGGACCATGTCCCGGGTTCCGCAAGTAATGGGGGGATATTTACAGGGGATTTTGTTTGTCGTGACGCCACCCACGGGTTGTGGTCAGGGTGACCACTGCTGCTGCAGAACCTCCGGGGATAATGTTGGGCAGCTGGGGATGTAATGGCTTTCCGCAGGTAGAGCTAGGTTCCCCAGGGCAGTGGTAGTAATAGTCTATTGATGGTGCTATGGATGTTGCAGGATAGGGGTAGTAGTAGAGATGATGGGAGCTTGTGAGGGTACACAGGGTTTGAGCACAAGGATCACACACACTCACGGTTTTGAAGTTCTCCAAGGCTTTACTGGAGTTGTTGTTCAGCAAGTACTGGCCACAGAGTCTGTACAGGGGCCGGGTTGCTCCCACCCTGACCGGGTCCTCAGCTTCCTACTTCTGCACCTTGTATGTGGCCCTGCTTTTGCTTTAGCTGGGATGCTGGCCCTGTCTCTCCTCACAGGTACCCCCTTTGCTAGGCAACTTGAGTTTTTCCGTGTGCTTCTGACCCCGCCGTGTTGCTTCTCTGAGGTACAGTGTAGATCTACAACCTCTACTATCCTGGTGTTTTCTGTGCTGCGTGTTTCAGTCACAGATTCGGATCCGGTATCCAGTCTCTGAGCTCCTCTGGGCAAGTTATGATGTAACTCAGTCTCCCAGATGTGTTCCTCTGTTTCTTGTACTCCTCTCCTCAGACTCTGGCTTTAGGCCTGCAAGTAGTCAGTGGTCCATGTCAGGAGTTCAGCACTGATCCCATTTACAGGTCCTCCTCCTAGTGCTCCCTGCACTCAACGGAACTGTCAACTATCAACTAACTACTTCCTCCTCAGACCAGAATATATCAGGGAGCTGCTTGAGCTCCCCCTTCTGGCCTAGAGGTGCTAGTGCAGTGTCCAGTGTTGTGTGGGGAGTTAACCATTGTGATATTACTGTGGCACATTAACCCCTGTGGTGCCTCACTTGTCTATTAGACTAAAATGACATTTTATATCCACCTGTAATTAGTATCTCCGTTTTGCTCAGATTCTGCATTCTTTCATTAAGTACTTGTGTCTGTAAAAGTGACACAAGAGTGATGACACGAATAAGTAAATTAAATAGTATATACTAAAGGATACATAAATAGAGTTCTCTTCTATATGTAGCATGTTTAACATGTGTTATTATTTTGCATGTCTTGATTCTAGATATAAACAGTACAGGCGCTACTGCATGATACCACATTATTTCCATTATAAGCATTGTGAAAAGGTATTCTTTGTCTTATTTATGTTGTTGTGTTTTCCTATGGTCACAATACTTGCATGATGTGTATTCTCACACATAGGGAGTTGATCACACTTTTATGGATAAGGGATGAATGAAGCTTATGATAAAAATACATATGTTTTTGTAAACATTATTGATTTGGATATTTTTGTTTCTTGATAGTTGTAAAATCTGAAGAAGACCGTGTGGTCAAAATGTTATATGTTACACAACTTTTTGCATGTTGAATCGCTCCCAAAATAAAAGTGTGACCTAATTGGAACCTCAAGAGTCGTGTTTTTCATTTTTTGGTGTACCAGACATTTACATTTATAGATAACCATCTAAAGACTGTAAAAGCTGTAACCTAACCTGCCATCTGAACCCGGTTCCAGTAAAAGTACCCGTACAGAGTCCTACAGCCTCCGTGTCTCCTTTATCCGAGTCGCTGCACTACTCCATACACCATATTCAGCACCACAAGTGCTGTCCTGCCCGGGGACTAAGCTCCACCTGCAGGGAGCTGCATAATCCAAGCTGTAATACCATCGCCCCCGGCGGTCTGACAGCAGTGCTGGCGAAAATCACTAAAAAACTGCAGGTGGCATCACGAAAAACTTTAAACTTTTTTTCCATTGAATCATCCCCCAATTTTTAGGCTGTTCACTAGGGCCACGGGTCCGGGCGGGCCACCAGTGACATCCCTGTGACTCCACTCCCGGGTACCGAGTCCCTATAGGCCCTTGGGTGAGTCACATTCTACAGAAACACCCCTCGTCAAAGTGACCAATGACCTTCAGACAGCAAAATGTAATGGTGACCACTCTCTGCGTACTCTTCTTGACCTCTCTGAAACGTTTGACACTGTTGACCACCATCTCCTACTGGTTACGCTGATCTCCAACTCGTCTGATTCTCCTTCTATCTTTCTGACTGCTCTTTCAGTGTATTGTTTGCTGGCTCCACTTACTCTCCTCCTCCCCTCACTATTTGAGTCCCTCAGGGTTCAGTCCTTGGCCCCCTTCTCTTCTTTCTCTACACAGCCCATACTGGACAGACCATCAGCTGATTTGTACCAACTTTATGCTGATGAAACACAACTGTAGATGTCTTCCCCAAACCTTACACCCCCTGTACTGAAGAACACTAATGTCTGTCTAAAGGCCACTTCACACGCTAGGATATCGTTAACGATATCCCATTCGGCAACGCACCAGTTAAATAGGAGAGCAAAGACTGAACGATCTTTTAAAGCGTCAGGAATAGGAGAATTTTGAACGAGATCGTTCAAAAAGGTGTCACACTGAACGATGTGGCTTCTTCACAGTTCCTTAATTGGACAACGCACGATAGATTTGAGGTCAGGATCTCATTTTTGTGATGAACGTTCCAACGATGTTTTCATCCTACATCGTTCATTTACACGCAATGACGCACTAACGATATCATTGGAACATTCACAAATCCGTGACGTTTCTGGGACATCGTTAACGATATCCTAGCGTGTGAAGCGGCCTTAACCGCAGTATCCAACATCATGTCCGATCTCCATCTAAAACTCAAACTTTCCAAAGCAGAACTTCTTCTACTCCCGCCCTCCACTAACCTCCCTAAATCTGACATCTCCCTCTCAGTGTGCAACACCACAATAACACCTAGGCAGCAGGATCACTGTTTTGGTGTTATGTTTGACACTGATCTCTTGTTCACCTCCTATATACAATCTCTTGCTCGCTTTTGTTGCTTGCACCTAAAGAATATCTCTAGAATCCACCCCTTTCTCACCATGGAAAAACAAAAAACCATCACCGTGGCCCTGATCTACTTCCGCCTTGATTACTGTAATTTTCTATTAATTGGCCTCCCCCTCACTAGACTTTCCTCTCTCCAGTCCATCGTTAATGCAGCACCCAGGGTTAACTATCTGGCTAATCGTTACTCAGATGTCTCCACTCTGTGCCAGTCATTGCACTGGCTGCCTGTACACTATAGGATCCAATTCAAATAGCTTGTTCTCACCCACAGAGTTCTTCAGAGTGAAGCACCTCCCTAACTCTCTACCCTCATCTCTGTCTATCAGCACACCCATCCACTTTGCTCTGGAAGCAACTTTATACTAACATCTGCACTAATCCGAACCTCCAACTCCCGACTCCAAGACATCTCCCAAGCTACACGAATTCTATGGAATGCTCTACCCTAAGAAATTAGGACTATCCACAATTTACAAAGTTTTAGACGCTCCCTAAAAACATATCTTTTTAGGGCAGCCTATCATGCTCCCTAATCAAAGTCATTTAGACATAGGTTATCCACTATTTGTCTGAACATAACTCTCCGCCAAACTCCACCAGACCCAAAAGCATAACAAAGATTGACTGGTGACCACTCATGCAGCTCTTATATTTTCCCCATTTCCTCAAGATAGCTGGACCATCATTGTAAATAAATTCCTGTACTCTGTACCACCCCAACCTCATTGTAGATTGTAAGCTCTTATGAGCAGGGCCGTCATTATTTTTGCTATAATTATTGTATCTTTTATAACTGTAACTTATAACTGTATATGAACCCTGAATTGTAAATCACGGCAGAATATATTGGCGCTATATAAATAAAAATAACTGTAATAGTAGCTGGACCATAAAGGGCAAGCACTTTTTACCTAATGTGTCCCCATACCCCCATATTTTCTTATAGATTGTAATCTTGCAAGCAGATCCCTAATGCCTTCTGTAACAGTTGAATTATACGTTACTCGGTAATGTCTCAATTGTATGTAAAGTGGCATGCAAAAATTTGGGCACCCTTGGTCAAAATTACTAATATTGTGAATAGTTAAGCAAGCTGAAGATGAAATGATCTCTTAAAGGCATAACGCTAAAGATGACACATCTTTTGTATTTTAGGCGATAAAAAAGTTTATCTTTAACATTTTAAAAATTATAAAAAGCAAAATGGCCTGATGCAAATGTTTGGGCACCATTGTAGATTTGTGTGCTCAGATAACTGATCATGTTTTCAGACCTTAATTTGACTGTTAGCGTTACGACTTTTCCACTATAAGTATTAGGAAAAACCGGTGATGCTAATTTTAATGGCTTTATAAAAACCCAGCCTTCTCTAACCTAGTGCCAAAAAACTGCAGCCATGGGTTCTTCTAAGTGGCTGCCTAGCACCGTGGAAATGAAAATGGAAACACACAAAGCAAGTATAAGGCTATAAGAATATAGCAAACTGTTTTCACATTTCCCTTTAACAGTATGAAATGTAATTATGAAATGACAGTTAGCAGGAACAGTGGAGGTCAAGATAAAGTCTGGAAGACCAAGCAAAATGTCTGTGATAGCTGCTCATAGGATTGCTAGAGAGACAAATCAGACCTTCCACTTTACTGCAAAAAACCTTCAGGAAGATTTAGCAGACTCTGGGATTGTGACACATTGTTCTACTGTTCAGAGACACCTGCACAAATATGGCATTCATGGAAGAGTCATCAGAAGAATATCTATTTTTTGTCCTCACCATAAAATTCAGCATCAGAAGTATGTAAAATAACATCTAAACAAGCCTTATGCATTTTGGAAACAAGTCCTATGGACCAATGAGGTTAAAATAGAACTCGCTGCACACAATGATAAAAAGTATGTGTGAAGAAAAAAGGCACAGAATTTCAGAAAAAGAACATCTAGCCAACCATTAAGCATAGTAATGGGTCAATCATGCTCAGGGGTTGGGGTGCTGCTAATGGCACGGGGAACATATCACGGGTAGAGAGAATAATGGATTCAATTATATTTCAATAAATGTTTGATGTAAACACAACACAATCTGTAAAAAAGCTGTAGTTGAAAATAGGATGGCTTCTACAAATGAATAATGATCTTAAACACAAGTCAAAATCCACAATAGGTAACCTCAAAAGGCGCAAGCTGAAGGTTTTACAATAGCCATCACAGTCCCCTGATCTGAAAGTCATTGAAAATCTGTGTGTAGACCTCAAAAGAGCAGAACATGCAAGACAAGCCAGGAATCTCACAAAACTGGAAGAAGAGCCAGGAATCACATAGAACTGGAAGACTTTTTCAAGGAAAAATAGATGAACATCCCTCAAACAAGAATTCAAAGACTCTTGGCTGGGTAGAAAAAAGTTTACAAGCTGTGATACCTGCAAAAAGGTTGCTACTAGGTCCTAACTATGCAGAGTGCCCAAACTTTTGCATTATCCCATTGTGTCAGTGTAGTATTGCTGTGACATAAAATATGTGGCTATTTATTAAAGTGCTGTGACATCAAAAGTTTGTCAGGTACCCTGACATCTCCAATAAGGTTAAAATATTTATTCTGATGAAAAGATTTTACAATCCTTATCAGTTTGAATGTGTAATATTAAGCAGCCACCCCCCATTAATGGCAGGTATGTGAGAGGTTGTTCATCAGTTTTTTACACGTGCGCTACCTCCATCTTTTATCATGGTGGTTTGCTACATCCTGCAGAGCATTAATTTTGTGACCCAGTAATGGTAATTATGATCTCTTGTTTCTGTGGTTTTTATTTGGGGAAGATTTGATGTCCTCTTCATTAATTTTCTAGAAAATAAGATATTTAAAGAGATTGTCCACTACTTGGACAATGCCTTCACATTCCCCATGGGCGCCACCATAAAAATGAAAAAGTCATACTCACCTCTGATGCTGGTGTGGTTTTAGCAATGTCAGAAGTTGTGTTCCTAGGGTTGCCCACATGACATTGGTCACTTGGCTCACATGTCATAACAATCACCACCGGCTTCCTTTTCCCACCTTTGTATGCTTAAATAATTAGAGGAAGTGAGCACTGCAGCTGCCGATCACTTCCTGTTGAGTACTTGTGTCCTGAAGGCAGGGATAAGGAAGCTGATTCTGATTGGTCACAAGGCTCAAGTGTCATAACCCCTTTAAAGAGAAACCATTCTTTTAATTTTGTATTTCCGAAATCATTAGTTCACATAAATAAAATAAGCAAGCATCTTTGTAATATTTCTTATCAGACAAATTTGCTTTTTTCTTCTCCTGGACTGATATTTCATTCTCAAAATTCTCAATTCCAAGGAAAAATCTGTCTTCAGTGAATACAGATTGTTATAATACTGAGATAAGAGATGTCAATTGCTACTGATAAAATTTTATTGTAGAAGGTAGAAGCTAGACGAAGAGGGAGGAGCTAGCAGCAGACAGAGAAGCTAGAGGAAGAGGGAGGAGCTAGCAGCAGACAGAGAAGCTAGAGGAAGAGGGAGGAGCTAGCAGCAGATGGAGAAGCTAGAGGAAGAGGGAGGGGGCTAGAGGTAGAGGGAGGAGCTAGATGAAGAGGGAGAAGCTAGAGGAAGAGGGAGGAGCTAGTGGCAGATGGAGGAGCTAGAGGAAGAGGGAGGAGCTAGCAGCAGACGGAGGAGCTAGAGGAAGAGAGAGGAGCTAGAGATAGAGCTCCTCCCCCCTTTGTTTCTCACTAGAATGTTATAAAATCTAATTGTAATCCTTTATATTGGTAATATAAGAATCTGTCGGGCACTCACTGCGGGTGGAGGAAAGGCGATTCCAGCAGCTAAATACTACACGGTTCTTTACAGATAAGGCAGTCAGACTGTGGCATGCTGACCACATGAGGTAGTAATGACAGATGCTATAACGCTTTTAAAAAAGGGCTGGATGATTTCCTCAGTGCACATAACATTGTTGGTTATAAATTATTTAGAGACAAAAAATATATAATTGATGGAGGAAGGTTGAACTCAATGAACCTAAGTAATTTGCAACCTAACTATGTGTTCACTGAATACAGATTTTACCTGGAAATTAAGAATTTTGAGAAAAATCAAACCTAGAGGAGAAAGAAGCAAATTTGTCTGATAAGGTATATTACAAAGTTATTTATTTTCATGTGTACTATTAATTAATGTAATAAAAATTAAAATGATAGTGACACTTTACAGGGATTGTGTGTTCACTTTCAGAAAAGTGGGTTCCAAACTGTGTGAAGTACATACAATTATAAACACAGCAGGTTCTCACACTCCCTGGCTTCTGGCACTGTTCCAGTCTTGCTGTTTTGACTTTAGCTGCAATATCATACCAGCAGTTCTCGTCACTATTCCCACCAGTCAGGGAGCTCAGCCCTTGTGTACTAAAGTTTTTGGCACCCAACGCTGAGCTCAGTGACCGGATAGAGCGCTGAAGGGCACTGCTGTCATGTCGCCATCACTGTGTTCTGAATACCAGGACTTGGGCCCTGGACCCTAAGAGGGTGATTACCTTCCGGGTTTATTTTATGTACTTTCCTGCAAGTGGACAACCCCTTTAAACTCATGTTTCCCTATTCCCGGGAGCCTTTATGATATTCCAAGAGAGTTAGCAAGTATACATTGTAATGCTGCAATGTACAAGTGCTTCTCAGTAAATTAGAATATCATCAAAAAGATAATTTATTTCAGTAATTCAGTACATAAGGTGAAACGCATATATTATATAGTCATTACAAACAGAGTGATCTATTTCAACTGTTTATTTCTGTAAATGTTGATGATAATGGCTTACAGCCTAATAAAGATGGAGTCCCCAAATGTGTTTTATTGCTAATAACGACATTTTTTCTCAGTGTTTTTTTTACTATTTACGAGAAATTCATGGTGGCTGGGTCTGATTTAGCCTGACACCATGATTGTTGGGCTTAGTACCAGCTGACAATACAAAGCGGGTACTAACTCCTCATTACCCAGGAAGTACCCCCCATCAGTGTCGCTGGAAGAGCAAGGTAAAGCGCCTGGAAATGGCACTACAATAAATGCCCCATTTTCAGGGGTGGCTACAGTGTGCGGTTTTCAGTGTGGGGGGCCCAGAACGCTTGGGCCTTACCGAACTGAGAATCCCAGCCCGCAGCTGCCGGGTTTTACCTGGCTGGAAATCAAATATGGCAGGAGCCCACACATTTGTTTTTTATTTATTTATTTAAATAATTAAAAAACAAAAAATACTGGTCTTCCCTGTATTTTGATTGCCAGCCAAGGTAAAGCTAGGCAACTGTGGGTGGCAGCCCGTAGCTGTCTGCTTTATCTGCACTGAGAATCAAAAATACAGTGAAACACTACGTCATTTAAAAAAAATTTTTTTTTTATATTCCTATGATGTCAGTAAATCTGTGAAGGGCCCAACAGCCAATCACAGACGCTGTCACAGAGAGTGGGCATCTGTGATTGGCGGCAAGAGAAGCGCTCACTTTACTTTATGTCTGGGCTTCAGGTGCTGGGTGATGCTGGGGCTATCTGAGTTTATGTGAACTCGATAACCTTTCACACAGCACTCGGAGCCCAGCCTTAAAGTGAATTGAGCGCTTCTCTCACTCATTTATGGCTGGGCTCTGGGTGCCAGGTGATGATGGTGACTCACCCCGTGGGGGCTGTGGATTACTCGGAGCCGGTGGAAGTCACTGGAGATGCCACGGTGGTGTGAGCCGGTCAGTGGCCCCAGAGTGGACAATCGAAAAGGGGAAGGGGACTCTTTAGGGATCGATTATGAGGGAAGGTACTCCTGAGGGTAGGGATACCAGCCTTGGGATATTGGTTTATGTGACACCACCCGTAGGTTGCAGCTAATAAAGGCTACCGCTGCTCTACAGTTCCTCTGAGGGGGTTGGTGATATGACAGCTTGATGGTAAGCCCTCCATGGGTAGGGCTAACCCCCAGGGCAGCAGATGTTATCATTGAGTTGGTACTGGTGTTTCAGCGCAGGGGTGCAGCAAGAAAGTCACAGACACAGCGGGGTGCAGAGTCAGGATGTTTACTCACAGCTCAGTTGTTCCACTCACAGCAGTCATCACTGTTTTAACAACCCGTGGAGTGCTGAGTCCACTATAGCAGACCCTAATAGCAAAGTCTGCGTTGCTGCATCCTAAGTTCAAGGTGCAACTAGAATGGTGGCATCGGGGCTTGGCTTCCTCACGGGTGCAGGCTTAGTCTGCTTCCTCTGGGTCTCTAGCACTGCTGAGGTTATTGGCTGCGGCACTTGGGTCGTAGGTGACTCCGAGGGTTGCGCCCCTGATCATATGATCTTCACATCAAGGGCATACAATCCCCGGTCGCCCATGTGCCGGGTCAAGGTGACTTTATCACTGATGTACAAGTCGCAGCCCAGATGGCTCTCTGGCAAATGGGCCTATACGTCCTGCTGGGTCACAAACAGTTCCCCTCTCTTTCAGAAACCACCAGCCTCTTGTCAAGTCAAACTGGATTACAGTGCCAGCACATATCGTTCCCCGGTCCTCATCCCTCAATCTGCGAACCCACTGCTTAGCAGGTTCTTCTCTTCCATGGCCCGCCACTGAGCCAGTGTCTCCAGCTCCCGAGCTTCTGGCTAGGGCTCTCGCTGGTGGCAGTAGTCTTTCCAGATGATGGTCTCTACTGGGGACCTTCCCTCTACAGTCTCTCCGAGGAACCCCATGTGTTCGTCTCCCTGGTCAACCCACCTGAAGGCTACCCTTTATGCTACGATCTCTTTTGGCGCCGGCTCCGGGGTTAGTGGAACCGCCAACCTATTAAAGTCTACAAAGTGATCCCAAGGTGGATCTGTACACACCCGGCTGGGTGCAAGAGCAGTAGGGGCATCTAAGGGTCCCCCCAGAGTCTCATCTGCTGCCAGGGGAGTGTCGCTACCTGTCTCTGATGCTGGTTCCTCGGCGTCGACCTCTGCTTCCTTTTCCATAGTTGGTGAAGGTGGACAGGACTGTGATGGGCGGGTACAGCTTTTCACACCCTTTGGCAATCTGGCCCTTGATGATCATGGCACCTGTTCTTTCTGGGCAGGGCACTAGTTACAGTTCACAAACACAGTCTCTAAGGCACACAAGGCCTTGTTTAACTGAGCCAATGATCCTGTTCATGATGCCAAGTTGACTCGCCCTGTGGAGGCCGTGGGGTACTTGGAGCTGGGCCAGTGGATGTTGCTGGGGATGCTATGGTGGCATGACCCAGTCCATAGCCCCAGAGTGGTCAATCGAAAAGGGAAAGGGGATTCCTCGAGGATCGGTGATGAGGGAAGGTACTTCTGAGGGTAGGGATACCAGACTTGGAGATATTGGTTTATGTGAAACCACCCGTAGGTTGCGGCTAATAAAGGCCGCCACTGCTCTACAGTTCCTCTGAGGCGGTTGATGATACGGCAGCTTGATGGTAAGCCCTCCATATGTATGGCAGCAGATGTTAACAGTGAGTTGGTACTGGTGTTTCTGCACAGGGGTGCAGCAAGAAAGTCACAGACACAGCAGGGTGCAGTCTCAGTTGTTCCAGTCACAGCAGTCATCACCATTGTAACAACCCGCGGAGTGCTGAGTTCTTGGGCATAGAGCAAAGGGGGGATCCAGCTACCTCCTGAGTAAGGTGGTGGCACTAATAGGCACCCCTTTCTAATGTCCTTTTACGGTCAACACTTCTTCTGCGCTTGCTTCGCCCTAACGCCCTGCGCCTCGCTCACACAGTGCCCGACTGTCATTCTGTGCCTGCTCGTCTCTGCCAGCAGACGTTTTTGTCTGTTGGTAAACATGTAGCAGAGCTGAAGAAGATAGAAAAACCTGGATTACGTTGAGGGAGTTTTTATTCCTTAGAAAGTTGGAATCCCGAAATGCGTTTTGTGTTTTATTTCTAATAAAAACATTTTTCTCTGTGTATTTTTACTGTTTACTAGAAATTAATGGTGTCTGGGTCTAATTTGGCCTGACACCATGAATGTCAGGCTTAGTACCAGCTGACAATACAAATCTGGTATTAACCCTTTATTACTCAGCATGCCACCCCTCACCAGAGCCAGGTAAAGCACCTGGAAATGGCACTACGATGAATGCGCCATTTTCAGGGGGTGGCAATCAAAATATGGCAGGAGCCCACACATTTTCTTTTTTATTATTTGTTTAAATATTTAAAAAAATACTGTGCTTCCCTGTATTTTGATTGCGAGCCAAGGTAACACCAGGCAGCTGGGGGTGGCAGTCTGTAGCTGTCTGTTTTATCTGCCCTGAGAATCAAAAATACCACAAAGACCTACATCATTTTTTAAAATAATTTCTTTATTTTTCCATTACTATGATGTCAGTCAATCTGTGAAGGGCCCAACAGCCAATCACAGATGCTGTCACAGAAAGTGGGCATCTGTAATTGACTGCTGGAGTAACCTGAAACCTGCCTACTCATTCTAGCATCTAGAATGTATAGGCAGATTCCAGGTTACGCCAACAGCCAATCACAGACGCCCAATTTCTGTCTTAGCATCTTCTCTGATTTGCTGTTGGGTCTGTCACACATATAGCAGAGTAAAAATAAATAATTTTAAAAAATGACATAGAATTCCACAGTATTTTTGCTATTTTTATTATTTCTTTTTCAACTATTCAAATTATTTTAAAAAATGCATGGGCTCCCGCCATATTTTGATCGCCAGCCAGGTAAAATCAGGCAGATGGGGAGTTGGGATTCTCAATGTGGTAAGGCCCAAGCATTCTGGCCCCTTCCCCCCCGCTGAAATCTGCAGCCTGTAACCAGACCTGAAAATGGCGCATTCATTGTGGCGCAATTTGTAGACGCTTTACCTGGCTCTTACAGCGGCCCTGGTGGAGGGTGCACGCTGGGTAATAATGGGTTAATACCAGCTTTGTATTGTCAGCTGCTACTAAGCTTGAAATTCATGGTGCCAGGCTAAATTAGACCCACTCACAATGAATTTCTAGTAAACATTAAAAAAAAAAACACAAAGACAGTTTTTTTATTAGAGATAAAACAAAAAACGCATTTATGGACTCCATCTTTAATTACAAAAAAACTCCTCCCTTTGACGTAATCCACAGGCAGAGCAGTATCAGCTCTGCTTCATCGCTCTGAACAAACAAGCATCTATCCAGAATGACAAGCAGGCTCAGCTGAGCTGGGTGCTGTGAGAAAGGTCAATCGAGTTCATAGCTGAGGCATGAACTCGGATGACCCCTGACTTCACCGCGAACACTGCCGAGAACTGAAGCACTTCTTGGCAGTGCAGTGAATATCCCAGATGTTTATGAGCGGTCCCAGAAGTAGATGTAGCCTGGACAGCAGAAAAGTGGGACTCAGTAAGTATAATGATAATGTTTATTAATAATGTGCTTTGTCTTACAGCCCGCGGACCCAAAATGTAACAGGCATTTACCAAGGAAACCCGTGTTCTGGATCTGTAGGTGTTGGGTATAGACCTCAAATTTTACAGTTTGGGTGCGCCCATCACTAATTAAAATATCAACAAAAAGTTAATTTATTTCAGTAATTCAATACATAAAGTGAAACACATATATTATACAGTCATTACAGAGTGATCTATGTCAAATGTTTATTTATGTTAATGTTGATGATTATAGATTACAGCCAATGAAAACCCAAAGGTAGGAAGTATGAAAGGTTTTGTGGTTGTGAGAGTTACAACCACTATAAAAGCATATCACAACAGCTGCAGTCCCCAGTGTGGTGAATGTAGATTAGGAAGGATGAAGGGTTAAAAACTGTGGTGCTGTATTCCACAAGACATCAAAGGGTGAATATAATATTGATTTAGTAGTCAACGTGTTTCAGGGCTCCCAGGTCCCTTCCTCAGGACAAATCAATATGATATTGACATGGTTCAGGGAGGCCTGAAACACGTTGACTACAAAATCAATATTATATTCACCCTTTGATGTCTCGTGGAACACAGCAGCGCGGTTTGTAACCCTTCACTCTCCCTACTTTAATTTTCTGAGATAATGACCTTTGGGTTTTCATTGGCTGTAAGCCATAATCATCAACATTTACTGAAATAAACACTTGAAATAGATCATTCTGTTTGTAATGACTCTATATAATATATACGATTCACTTTGTGCATTTAATTACTGAAGAAAATTAACTTTTTGATGATATTCTAATTCATTGAGATAATAATAATAATAATAATAAAACTTTATTTGTATAGCGCCAACATATTCCGCAGCGCTTTACAGTACAACGGTACATATAAGAAAAATATATGGTACAGAAACGTAATGCAGAACAGTAGTTACATACCAGAAACATAGAATCAACTTAGGAAATACAATAAAAAGGCAGAAAATGAAGGTGACCCTGCTCGAGGGAGCTTACAATCTAAGACGGGATGGGAACACAAAGTACCTGTATATCTATGTGGTATCAATGTGAATATATAACTACACTCCTCAACATTGAAATTACAGCACTACGAAGAAACAGTGATAGTGTTATGGAAATTACAAGATGGATAAACGCGGTAATAATATTCTATCGATGAAAATGGAAACAAGTTTTTCAGAACATCTCCATTTATTCCGTATCAAGAATGAGAACTATTCACAGAAATTCCTGCACTTACACAGCTTGGATGCTGTTAGTGAGGTAATTGTTGTCCGAGGAATGTTCTGTCACTTTGAATGCACTAGGGAAATCATCAATATCCACTTCTGGCAGCTCCCTTTACAATTAGTGAATAATTACATCCCAATTGTGTTTATAGGGAGACAAATTCGGAAATGCTGCAGGCCATTGTATCATGATTAGACCGTGGTGCGATCATGTTGAAAAATTACTCCTGGGACACTATCTCATTCCTTCGAGAAGGCCTCTTTATGGTTTTATCATCGTGGTCTCCAGACCAATATCAGGCTATCAGTACAGTATGCACTGTATGTGTAATTATATTTGTGTGTCCCTATGTATACTTGCTGCAGTCGTGTGACTGATGGTGTGGCACCCCTGCAGGGGATTGCCACAGGATCCACCAGTGCAAGGAGGGAATTACACCTTGGTTCACACAGCACACAACACCTTCCACCCCAGACCTGAAGGGGGAGCTCTACTGGCTGCCTTAAGCTAGTTCCTATTTAAAAGATCCAGGCCTGAGGGGAGGATCAGTTAGTTCCAGTTAGTCCAGTTATAAGGAGTTAGTTCGAGTCTGTGGAGAGAGCTGGAGTGAGGAGCTGGTCGCTGGGAAGGATCCAGGTCCAGGACCAGGGAACACTGACCCAGCTATGCTGCACTCTTGGGAGAGGGTCGGAGGCCAGTGGAGAGTAGGAGAATCGAGGAAGGGAACGGGTCAAGGTTTCCTTGCAGTACACCCGGACACCGGAGTCCGACGCTGCCAGCATCCACTGCAGTAGTGAAAGCCCGGGAGAACCAGGAGGACCAAAACACCCTGAAAGGTACAAATAAGAGACACTCAAACTGACCAAACACAAGACCAGGGTCAAAAGAGGAATAGGGACCCCCCAGAAGGACCTCATTGATAGTTTAGAGCAAAGCCCTGAGAGGGAGAAGGAGCGGTGAGTTCAGTCAGAGGCAGGACTTACCCCGAACCACAGAACACAGAGAGAGAGGAGGCCTCACAACTTTCTAAGGTGGAAGTCCCAAGTTGCACCGGGGACCTGGTTATTTCTCTGGACTGTACCTGTTACCCTGTCACCAGTAAAAGGTACCGAAACAAAGATCACTGTGTGTGCGAATGTGCCTGTTTAACTGCCGCCATCCACAGCGTTAACCTCAGAGACGCTACTATGACTCCCCTCATCCATCCCCTCTGCCCTGAGGTAAAGCTCCACCTGTGGGGAGCTGTACTACACTGAGCTGCACCTCCATCACCTCAGCGGCCGGCCGCAGTGCTGGTGTACTCGTTACCAGGTACCACAGGTGATGTCACGTAACCAATCCCCTTCACCACCATCATCCCCCCCACCTTCCCCGCCATTGAGGGTCCAGGGCACGGGACCGGGGACCGACCAGCGGTGATCCCCATCCAAGTTGCCATCAGCCCCAGTACGTGAGTACCCCCTACCCTGTTGACCGCCTCAATGGCATGAAAGTTAGTATCTAGTGATGACTTTATGACTGAAGTTAGCAGGGAAATACATTTCTGGGTCAAGACTGTCATTGTGGAATTTCTGTAGTGAAGAATACATTTTACATGTAAAAGTAACGAAAGCAACAACTTTTAACCCCTTTCCGACATCTATTGTACATGTATTATGCGATTCAGGAGCGGGTTGATGAATTCGCAGCAGCTGCTGTGTTATATAGTATATAGTAGGATTAGCACTAAGAACCTCACCCAAAAGCTGCAATACCAAAGGACTTCTACCCTTTTAAAAGTTCCTGAACAGATCAATTGATGCAAATAAAGCTGAAGTGCATTAATGGAAAACACCTAAATTGAAAGTAATTACAATTCAATGTTATACTTCACTGCAAAAAAATCACAATTTTAAAACAATAAAACACACACAAAATTACACATTAAAATTACCGTATATGCGTTATTTCTCTAAACAGAGCTTCCTCATAGCTGTAATTCCGGCCAGAAATCAATAGTCATACAGTGCTTGAAAATATATAGCCTAACTATAAGGTTTTTAAGGAGAAAAAAACTTTCTTCACTGAAAAGTCCATGAACTTTTTTCAGAATTACATTCAGTGATTTTTATTTGAGTCTCAGGATATATGTACTTTTAATGTATGCATACATATTTAGAGTGTAAATGTCATTTCAATGAAAAAAAAACAACACAATACTGCACTGGTTGTTAATTATGGGTTACATAGCAACTAAGATAATGCTTTTTTGTGCCATATGACTTATTGTCTCACATTTTTCTGTGCTCTTTTAAAGATGACCTGTCACCCCACTGGTGCTTTCCAAACTGAAAGCACCCCTGAATGCATCATGTCTGCTGCATTCAGTGAAGGGGTCCCACATGTCTCTAGCCCCCCTGTAAGTTGTACTTCTTTAGAAAGTGTATAGTTAATGAGTCTGGAGGGACTTACTCAGTAATGATTCCTCGCTGTTTGCTAGTGTCCTCCCCGCTTCCAGCCCTCTCTGTGCCACCCCCAGCCCCCTTTGTGCTGCCTCCTTTATGTGTCTCCCCTCCTCGGCTGCTCAATGCTCCTTTGCGTCTGAAGTCACGCAGATGCAGAGCGAGCAATGGCCAGGAGTGGTCCCTGCAGCTGACACGCCTCCTGTACAGCAGGGTGGCATCCGGTGCTGGCATCACCGGCAGGAGGCGTTTCAGCTGCGCGGGACTGCTCTCGTCCATTGCTGGCTCTGCATCTGTGTGACTTCAGATGCAGAGCAGCATGAGCGGCCGAGGAGAGGAGACACATAAAGGAGGCAGCACAGAGGGGGCTGGAGGCAGCACAGAGAGGGCTGGAGGCAGGGAGGACACCAGGGAGCAGCAAGGACTCATTACTGAGTAAGTCCCTCTGGACTTGTTAACTGTACACTTTCTAAAGTATTTTGTACAATTCACAGGGGTGCTAGAGACATGGGGGACCCCTTCCCTGAATGCAGCAGACATGAGGGAGTTAACAGAGATTGTGATTGAACTGTATGGAGCCAGATGACAGATCAGGAGTTTATGCTAAAGGAATAGGAGTTTGCAGTGATCCTGACATTCTGACATTGCTCAACACTGTGCTATAGCCTGAAGTAATCTGATATTTTGTTTCCTCATCAGCTGCAGTCAGCAGTGTGGACGCTGTGTAGGCCTCGCCCCCTTTACCCCTATATGGTTATACAGTGCCTACAAGTAGTATTCAACCCCCTGCAGATTTAGCTGGTTGACACATGCGGAATTAACTTGGCATTGTGACATTTGGACTGTAGATCAGCCTGGAAGTGGGAAATGCAGTGCCACCAAAAATTATTATTATTTTTTTTTAAAGCGTTAAAAGTTAATTCAGAGGGTCATTTATTATTCAACCCCTCAAACCACCAGAATTCTGTTTGGTCCCCCTAAAGTATTAAGAAGTAGTTCAGGCACAAATAACACTGAGCTTCACATGTGTGGATTAATTATCTCTTTTGCCAGCCTTTTCTGACTATTTAAGACCCTCCCCAAACTTGTGAACAGCACTCATACATGGTCAACATGGGAAAGACAAGGGAGCATTCCAAGGCCATCAGAGACAATATCGTGGAGGGTCACAAGGCTGGCAAGGGGTACAAAACCTTTTCCAAGGAGTTGGGCCTACCTGTCTCCACTGTTGGGAGCATCATCCGGAAGTGGAAGGCTTATGAAACTACTGTTAGCCTTCCACGGCCTGGACAGCCTTTGAAAGCTTCCTCCCGTGCCGAGGCCAGGCTTGTCCGAAGAGTCAAGGCTAACCCAAGGACAACAAGGAAGGAGCTCCGGGAAGATCTCATGGCAGTGGGGACATTGGTTTCAGTCAATACCATAAGTAACGGACTCCACCGCAATGGTCTCTGTTCCAGACGAGCCCGTAAGGTTCCTTTACTTTCAAAGCGTCATATCAAGGCTCGTCTACAGTTTGCTCATGATCACTTGGAGGACGCTGAGACAGACTGGTTCAAGGTTCTATGGTCTGATGAGACCAAGATCAAGATCTTTGGTGCCAACCACACACGTGACGTTTGGAGACTGGCTGGCACTGCATACGACCCCAAGAATACCATCCCTACAGTCAAGCATGGTGGTGGCAGCATCATGCTGTGGGGCTGTTTCTCAGCCAAGGGGCCTGGCCATCTGGTCCGCATCCATGGGAAGATGGATAGCACGGCCTACCTGGAGATTTTGGCCAAGAACCTCCGCTCCTCCATCAAGGATCTTAAGATGGGTCGTAATTTCATCTTCCAACAAGACAATGACCCAAAGCACATAGCCAAGAAAACCAAGGCATGGTTCAAGAGGGAAAAAATCAAGGTGTTGGAGTGGCCTAGTCAGTCTCCTGACCTTAACCCAATTGAAAACTTGTGGAAGGAGCTCAAGATTAAAGTCCACATGAGACACCCAAAGAACCTAGATAACTTGGAGAAGATCTGCATGGAGGAGTGGGCCAAGATAACTCCAGAGACATGTGCCGGCCTGATCAGGTCTTATAAAAGACGATTATTAGCTGTAATTGCAAACAAGGGTTATTCCACAAAATATTAAACATAGGGGTTGAATAATAATTGACCCACACTTTTATGTTTAAAATTTATTAAAATTCAACTGAGCAACATAACTTTTTGATTTGTAAGATTTATGCTTCTGTTAATAAATCCTACTCTCGTTTGCAGTTTGAAGGCTCTAACTTATTGGCATCTTATCAAACCAGCTAAATCTGCAGGGGGTTGAATACTACTTGTAGGCACTGTATGTCCTGTATTCAGTGTGAGAAGCTTGAAGCAGGATCCAACTGAGAATGAACATATGTCTACTTCAGACACAGTCTAGTGGGGACACCCTATGGAAGGTTTATGAATGGTGTCAACCAGAATTCTCTTATAAAGTATATTTGTAAGTTTATTGAAATAATTTGCTTTTTATTATTATTATTATTATATAAAAATTGAAATGGCGGTTAAGTTTTAAGTCATTTTTCCAGATATAATTTGTTATAAACATACTTGCGTTTGTGCTTTAGAGGATCCGTACGCTCTTCCTTGCTCTGGCAGTAATAAATAGCTAGTACTTTCAGCCAAGGCAGCACTGTAGTGAATCTGCCTCCAGGGTCTGAGGTCAGGGCAGTCCTGCCGATTCTGGACACCTAGTGTGGCACCCCGCAACAAGTGCGTCACAGGAGGGTATTGCAGCCATAAATGCAGCTGCAAAATTCTCTGACAGAGCAGTGATCTGGTTAACTTTGAGATCCAAC
The DNA here is from genome assembly GCA_033576535.1 of Allobates femoralis. Lineage (NCBI taxonomy): Eukaryota > Metazoa > Chordata > Amphibia > Anura > Aromobatidae > Allobates > Allobates femoralis. The sequence goes on from JARQOC010000004.1 coordinate 111,930,720, forward strand.
CCTGCATGCATCACCTAGAACAGAGGGCCAACCCAGGGTCCTGGTGGGCGGAGTGCTAGGGAAGTGTGTAGGAAGTACAGTAGACAGTAGACAGAAGTCTGCAGAGTCTAGAGGAGTCTAGAACTTGAACTTGGAGTAGGAGCGGGGGCTCCGCACCTCGTGCAGCCCCCGGGCCGTCACCGGTCGGGTGTCAGCACCTGAGGCCTCAACAACCGGGATCGGGCATCACTGACCACGGGTTCCAAAATACCCCCGTGCCCAACTCACAGCCGGTTCACTGGTACCGAAGCTGGCAGCAGTTCACCTCTGCTACGCGAACCAGAAGCGTGGAGGAGCAGCTTCACAGGAGCACCCCACCACCAGCCAACTTCCAGTTTTCTAACCAGCAGTGTACCCACTGAGGGACCCAAGGCTCCCAAAACATCCACAACGTACATCTTGGATAGGGCATTGAAGCAGCCTCCCCTTAGCTAGAATGGAGGAACACTTGCGGATCTCTAAGGAACCATCACTGCTGAGTCCACACCGGTCCACTACCCGTGAACTGTATACCATGTACTGCCTGCTGGTTACAGTAAAGACCCGTTGCAGAGACTTTCTGTGTCCGTGTTTCCTTATGAACTGTCCGTCCGCACTACAAGGTAACCGCAGCTGCCGCACAACATCTTAAGCAGCTCCAGCCTCCGGGGATCACCGCTCAGCCTGTGGGGAGCGTTCCATCTTGCTGCTGTCCATCCCCCGGAGGTTCCGCAGCGTCGGTAACGATTACCGAAACTACTCATAGGTGGCGTCACAAATAAATTAAACCCTTTAATCTGTTCCCACAAGACGTCTTCACTTTTGATCTGCACTCAACCGGGCCCCACTACCGGCAGGCGTGGCCCACCCGTGACAAGGAGGAAGGAGCTACAGCCTGTCTAAACCTGAGTCCACTGGCTTACGGTGAGTCACTAGTGTATGGTTAATCTGACTGGATGCCTTGTGCTGGTGAACTCAGGTGTATCTTTCACAGAGCAGTCCTCATAACTGACTCCTCTCTGATCAGAGTTCCTACAGAATATCTGCACCATTTTTCAAGCATGCGGAGAAAATGGTTGTGTGAATCTACCATGAGCACCTATCACTGTTGTTAACCTTTTAAATACTACTGTCAATTAGCAGAATTTAGAGCATGCAAACTGGGGGCAAACAGGTCAATGCGTCTATCGGTGGCCTGCCAATGAGTTGACATGATAGTCGAGAGTCAGCTGAAAAAACTAATGTCTTCCATGACAATGGTCCATTGAAACCCCACTCACTGGATTAATAGGAGAATTTGATCTGTAACATATACTACTATAACGCTTGAATAGCAGTATACTGTATATTTTGGACTGTTGTGGGTTCAGATCCTCATGTGCTCGGAAACTACAAACTAAAGTAAAAAAGAAGTCAAAAACATACAACTGTTAATCTCTTCCATCTTTCTGTTTAAAAACTTATGTAAATGAACATATTTGGGATCATCACATCCATAAAACTCAGTTCTGCTCACTATATAGTTAATCAACTCTATCGATAAACACCATAAAGAAAATAACAAATAGGCAGAAATGCAGTTTTTCAGTCACCACAACTCGGCAACATAATTCAAGAAGAAGCGATTACAATGTCATATCTATCCTAAAATTGTATCATTAAAAATGACAGCTTTTCTGCATAAAATAAGTCTCAAAACGCTTACTTCACTGAAAAATAAAAGTGTTATGTGTCTTGGAAAATGGCGGCCATAAAAAAAAATTAGGGAGAAAATGTTTCACTATTTTTTAAACACTAATTTAACAATAAAAACTGGACAAGTTTGGTGTTGCTGTATTTGCATTGATGGGTTAAATCATGATACCTGATTATTTTTACCACTCAGTGAATACCATAAAATAATGTTGAAGTTGCGTTTTTTTTCTGCACTTGGACCAAACGAGCCTCCCTTCCCCTCGGATTGTCTTATAGCAGAAAGTCAAGCAAACCCACAGGGATAATTTGTATGAGTGACCCGTGCCACCGGATGATGAAAAGGACCACAGTGATGAATCATGCAATGGTGGTGTAATTCAATCTATGCATTTCGGAGTGTTATCCTCACTCCTTCATCGGGAAACCTGATGAAGCAGCGAGGATAAAGCTCCGAAACGCATAGAATGAATAAAACGACCACTGCATGATTCATCACAGTGGTCCTTTTCATCATAGAGAGGCGTGGATCACTCACACAAGTTATTCTTTGGGTTCCCCTGTGGGCTTCCTTGACTTTCTGCTATAAGACAAACTCCCTTCCTCTCATCCAGACTCATCCGGGGGAAGGGGTGCTCGTTTGGTCACCACGGTGCACGTGGATTGTGGATCCAGCAGAAGCCATTACATGTGCTTTACACTGGTTGTGTGTCACACAACCATTCCAGGTAAGCAGTGACATTAGTCACATCACAACAGTGTACTATAAATGATAAGACCCTATACCTGCTTTTATCTCCCCTTTGCAATAAGCCCACAGGGGAAGAAACAAATAGTGATGTCACGCTGCACAGTTCAGTCACCTGCTGCACTGATTTACACGTGATTAAATCCTAGTGGTTGGTTCCCTTTAAGGATGAGAAGTAACCACACCAGAGGAGTCTGCAGACCAATGTCTGAGTGTAAAGCGGCAGCTATGGGAGATCCAGAGACTGATGCAGAGAGGGGCGGTAAGACCCCTTTAAAATTGTAGAGGTCTATTTGTGTTGAAATGCAAGAATGGTGTCTATTAGATGACAGACAGCAGACCATTATGCAGCATGTGGGGGCGCTTCATAGTAGGTATGACTTGGTTAATGAATTGAGCTCTTAGGCTGTTAGTCAGCACCCTTCAGCCCCAAAAGTCAGAGCATCAGGGCTAAGGTAGCAGGGAAAAAGAATGATGTTGCCGCCTAAGGCCTAGGACTGTTTAGTAAGTACGCCTGGGTTTGGAGAGTAATAATCCATCATACTGACAGTCGCTGTTAGCGGCCTATGGGTTAGATGGAAAAACACAAGCAATGAGCTATAGTGTTGGTGGGAAGTGTGAACAGAGCAGAGCGGCGTCTACGCCAATTAGCATTGTGTTTAATTATAACCATTTGTCATTTTTATTTTAGCATTATTTCCATTTTATGTGGATATTTTAACCTTTATAAATATTTTAAAAACTCTTTTAATGTCATTTCTATAGTGTTGATAGATCTGACCTTCATTATAGACTCGGCTGCAGTATATTTAACCTATGGAGTAATACCGCAGCGCCATTTAGCTGAAAGCTTTGTTGTAGGGAATTCTAACATTTCCAGATTTTCTCCTCCAGTATACATAGATTTTTGTGTGGAAGGGGTTTTCACGTTTGTGCCCATGATCCTTATTCAATGCATATTCCATATTGAATGAAAAACTCACACAAACTGTCTTCTACTGTTTTCAATAGGAGATCCACGCTGCCTTTCATACGGCCACAGATGTTTTCCGTGTGGATTTGAAAACCTCTTAAAGCACCAGTACGGCGGATATTTTATTATTTCTTGCCCCCTGGATTATACTCAGCTTTCGGTGTCTTCATCTGTTTCCAGTGTTGCTTCAGTCTCCGGCAGTTTGTGACTTGCCAACAGCTCCAGTGTTTCATGAAGTACGCCAAAGGTCACAACTCAGTACAAGTCTATGAGATCCTTGTTCGGGACACATTCTGGTTCTCATAGACATGATTGAGCACCTGCGATGTAGCATTTGACTTCTGGTCAGTCAGACGTTACAGACACAAGATGGCGCCGCAGGACCTGAGTGATGAGGAAGTAAGAAGAAAAGGGCGGCGGCTCAGTGTAAGATAGGAGCGAGGGAACTTCGATTTTAAGCTTAACTCCAGCGGTGAATATACAAAAATATGCTGGAGTGGTGATTTAAATAAGTAAAATGACACAGGTCTCCACACACATTTATCACATTTCAACAGAATAGATGATAAATGTATAATTGTTGGGGTTCTTACTGCTTAGACTGCCACCAATCTTAAGAACAGGGTGCCCAAAGTCCCTTGTGTAAATAGAGTGGTAGTGAGCAACCAATCCCATAGAGAATACCGCAATGGACGCACATGCTCATTAATACTCTTTGGGTTGTTTTTCTGCTGCATGTATGCTTCGTATTTTAGTACAGAAAAATCTACAGCATGTCAATTCTTCATGTTGATATACTGCAGATTTGACCACAAAAATGTTGAGTCATAGAAAAATCAATGGCAAAAAGCACCATATCCGCAGCAGGTAAAAACGCACCATGCGGAGTGGGACAGTTTTGGTGCGTATTTCTGACACTAGGTGCAGATTTTGGAAGTCAAAGATCTGTACCACCAACTCAGCATGCGAACAGGCCCTTATAGTGCAACAATGTAGTAGCCACACCAAACAAATTTTGATCACGCGACGGCTGTTGCGGCCAAAGTAGCCTTAAAGGGAACCAACCGCTAAGATTTTGCCACCTGTAAACAGGTGCAGCAGATGACAGACGTGTGCAGCATGACATCATTATTTGGGGTTCTCTTTTTATTCCTCCCCTGCGGGTTTTTCTTTTTGCTGTAAGCCGAACCCCCTAGATGTGTCTGGATGAGAGGGGGGGAGGTCGGCTTACAGCAGAAAGACAAAGCCCACAGGGGAGGAATTAAAAAAACCCAAATAGTGATGTTACGCTGCACACGTCAATCATCTGCTGCACTGATTTACAGGTAGTTAAATCCTGATGGTTGGTTCCCTTTAAGAGTGAACAACTTGGTGACCTGTACTCTAGCTGCCCCTGCACCTATACCACATGGGTATTGTTTTGGAAAATTTCCAATGGCAAAAATATATCCGATTGTTTTAGAAGAAATGGACGGCCGTACTTTTCAGTACAAGAGCACCAGTTATGTTAGTTAATACATATGTTACTGTTGTGCTACTGAGATTAATCTTGTATTGAGGAAATTACCCATGACCTTTTAAGCAGCCTCTCAGCAAATGTATTTTGGACGGTCCATTGAGATAAATTAAATTCTCCACAAATGTTCATAAATTGTCAACACCGTTTTCCCCTGTAAGCGAGCCTACACAGAATCATTTAGACAACACGGTCAAGTCAGAGGAGCACCAATTTCATTAAACTTACGATTTTATTAACCTCTTCAATGCCGCAGCCATCCTTTACCCTCCGGATCAGGTCAAATTTTTCCAATAGATCGTCCCTTTATGTTGGTAATAATGTTACCATTTTTCTACATATCTGAGATAGTGACTATGAGATTATTTTTTTTCCTGACACATTGTACTTTATGTTAGTGATAAAGTTAAAGGGAACCAACCACCTCACATCACCCTAATACACAGTTAGTACATGTCCCTGCACCCTAAGGATACCTTTCCAGCACTGTTTTTGTGTAAAATCTTGCATTAGTATAACTGATATAAAGAGTTTATAAACTTACTAGCCTGGTGACTTCTGGGCGTATCCCTCCTTCTGTTATACTTCAGGGCTGTGCATTGCATGTCTGTGCTCCTCCTCCCTCCATGCCTGCTGCCCTGCCCTGATGGGCGTGATCGTTATCTCCTCTGCACAGAGGGAGGGGGAGCACAGCCATGCAATGCACAGCCCTGAAGTATAACAGAAGGAGGGATACGCCCAGATGTCTCCAGGCTAGTTAGTTTATAAACTCTTTATATCAGTTATACTAATGCAAGATTTTACACAAAAACAGTGCTGGAAAGGTATCCTTAGGGTGCAGGGACATGTACTAACTGTGTATTAGGGTGATCTGAGTGGTTGGTTCCCTTTAAGTTGATTTGATTTGTATTTTTTTTTCTAAATGACACTATCTGATTTTTGCTAAAAGTTATCAATTTTTATTATTTGAATATTTCATGCCATTAAAAAATCATAAAACTCAAAAAGTTAATAAATAACATTCCCATATGCCTACTTTAGGCAGTATTTTTTAAAACTTTTATTTTTACAATGTAACATAAAGTTTACAAAAGCTATTTTTTAAAGGACCATTTCAATATAAATTGGCTTGACGTACACCCCCTCAAAGAATTCAAAACCATTTTCAAGCAGTCTGTTAACCCATTAGAAACTTGAGGTGAATGACATGTCAATTATTTCATTTTTGCAAGGAAAAATAGGAGAACATGAACACTAAAATGACTGAAGATTTTGTCTGAAACGTGTTTGCTTGATGGAAACTGTGATTTTTAACTATTGATGGGAGAACCCAAACTGTAAAATTTGGGGTCTGTACCGGACACCAAGTGAACTAGAAACTTTAAGATGAAAGACAGCAGAAAGGCAATTATACCTCATTTGAGCAGAGTGGACTTCAGTTCCTTCCAGACTGGCTAGACCAAGTACTTGGTAATGCATGTATCAAGGATCTGTGCTAACAGCTGCAGAAAAAGGTAAAGAACTCAATGAGACTGTCTGTTGTGCCTTTCTTCCTTCTGCACCCTCACACTTAACATATTCTACAACCCTTAACATCTATTACAACATCCTTCCTCAGTCTTCAGGACCCGGCCCAGTTGAAGGGGGTTATTCATCTCACTGCCACAATATCTATCTCCTGAGAATAAAACCTGTAGTACTGGCCACCTAGTGGGAGAAACTTCAACTATCATCACAAACAGTCTTTATTTTTCCTTTTTGTTCATTTTACCCCATTTTTAATTCCCCTTTTAATGTGAGCCATGACTACAGCTGCTGAATACCCCAGTCCTTTGTGCCCAACATATCCATTCTGTGATTTCTTTATTTCCATTACTTTTCATTCTTAGAATTGCAATTTCAATTTCAATGTTGAGGAATCCATTTTCATAAAGTTTTCTAACTTACATGGTACCACTATATAAGTTTTTATTGTACTGGATCTCAAATTGTCTGAAACTCTTAATATTTTCTTGTTCCCTTTCAGCTCCTAATTTGGCTGGCCCATCACCACCCTACAATTCCTAGAAACTCCCATAGGTGTCAAAGTTATGTCAGATCAACTTCGCTCATCTTCTGCAGTGAATCAAAGAAGATCTTAAAGGGAACCTATCAGCAGGTTTTTACCATCCAATCTGAGAGCAGCATAATGAAGGGTGAGAGATAAAGAGTTTTGATAAAATCACTGTTTAATAAGCTGGATATTATCATTAGAGGACCACTTGTCCTGCTGCCAGGTAGTCCAACATATTCATGAACTGCTAAATCTGTAGCAGAGAAAACAGTAATTTTATCAAAATGACAACAAGCAGCTCAGTAAGTGACACATCACTAGAATCAGGGTCTCTATCTCTACATTATGTTGCTCTTTGATGGCATAGTAAAAACCTGTTGATAGATTCCCCTTAACTGATGAACCCACAACATATTTACCTGCCAAGGTTAATGCTCAAATTTCCAAATGAATGTGCTTCCAAAAATAAAGTACCAATTAGAATCCTGAAACTCTCCTTACTCAAATTGTCATCCCTCATTACAAAATTATACAACGTATGACAACAAATCAAACAGGTTTCCAAAACAAATTTCCCCTACACTTGCTGGAAATCCTTCCTACTCACCTCCTTTTACCCCAACCTGCACAAACTCCTCATCCTGCTGATAACCCAATGCTGAGCTGCTGCTGTAATATGTGTCCCTATTACTGAACCTGCTATGCAGCACAAAAACAGGGCTCCCCTTACTGCCCATATAGTAATGCCCACCTCTTTGCACCTTACATGGTAATAATGCTTCCTTTATTCATCCTAGATGGTAAAACTGCCCCCTAGAAAATATTAATGAACTGTGCAAGTGCCCTAGAAATTTTGCACCTAGAAAGGAATAATGCCTCATGTATACCTTTGACATGCCCAATACTCTTCACATTGCCCTGAGTGCCTTTACACCAATAATGCTTAGGTGTCGATAAGTAGACATCAGTAGACATTTAATTATGTCTACTGAGTCCTCTCCCATGGATATCTTCCCTATATACTGTATAATGCTCCTACAGGTCCCCTATACACAGTATGATGCCCATAGACCTTTGTTATACACAGCATGATGGGCCCACAACCCCCAAAACAATGGTCCACACACTGTATAATGACTTCCATATGGTATAATAGCCACCACAGTAGCCAACATACTGTTTAATGGTTCCCACAGACACATTTCTTGCATGGGCTACCACATTGTATAATGACGTCAATAGTAGCCCCCATGAGTATGAGGGACCTCAAAGTAGCCCCTAAGCAGTATAATGACCCCCAAAATAGTCTCCACAGTTTATGACAGCCCCCACGCTGTATAATGGCCCCTAAATTAGCTCCCACACTGTATAAGAGCCCTAACACTGTATAAGGACCTCCCAAACCTGATTTGTACCCTCCATTCCCATCTCCCCACCATGTTGCTCATATATATGGGCCCTTGTACCTTTTCTAAATCTTAGAAAGACATATGTGTTGCTCTCCCTCCCTCTTCATTATGTAGTATCGTCCCCCACGTCCTTTATTCTGGGCCCCTTCCAAGTATATATAACCCCCTTCCTGGTATATATGTCCCCCTACTGGGAACATCCTGGTATATATTGTATGTCCTTAAGGCTGCTTTCACCACAGCGTTTTGCGCTGATCGCGGCAGTTGTGGTGAAAAAAACGCAACTGCTGCGATTACCGCATAACGGCCGCGATCGCGGCACACTTGCAGCAAGCCCCGTACAATGTCTATGGGGCTTGCGATAAGTATGTGGCAGGTGCGGCAAGTGCGGTTTCGGCACTTGCTGCAGGTGCCGCCGCGAAAAAGATGCGGTATGCCGCGGTTTGTTCGCGGCCACACCTGCCGCAAGTGCCGATACCGCACTTGCCGCACCTGCCACAAGCCCCATAGACATTGTATGGGGCTTGCCGCAAGTGAACCGCAAGTGCGGCTGTTTTGCAGTAATCGCGGCAGTTGCGGTTTTTTCACCGCAACTGCCGCGATCAGTGTAAGGGTACTTTCACACTAGCGTTTTTTTTAAATTGCGGCAGATGTGGTGAAAAAAACGCATCTGTCGCGATTACCGCATACCGGCTGCACTTGCGGCACGGTTGCCGCAAGCCCCATACAATGTATATGCGGGCTTGCGGCAGGTGCGGCAAGTGCGGTTTTGGCACTTGCGGCAGGTGCGGCCGCGAAAAAACCGCGGCTGACCGCGGCTGACCGTATCTGCCGCGATTTAAAAAAATGCTGATGTGAAAGGGGCCTAATCCTGGTATATATGTCCCCCATCATGGGACCTTTCTTGATAAATATGTCTTCCATCTTGGTATATATGTGAAAGTGAGAAAATGGACATTAGGGTCTTATCTCTAGATAAAGAGGTAAATGTGTGAGTAAAACTGCTCACCTGGTCTAGTTGTGTCACCCACAACTAGTGTAATAGCCAGAAGTCAATGTAGTAACGGGTAACCGCGGTGAAAAACCTGTAGCTCTGTTGGACAAAGTGCCGTTATGTCTGTGCTGCCGTCAAATGATCACAATGGAGCATCTGGGATTAGCAGTGTCTTTATTCTTCTTGTGGAATAATAAAGACATTACTAATCCCAGATGCTCCCTTGTCTCTGGAGATCATTTGATGGCAGCACGGACATAACGGCACTTTGTCCAACAGAGCTACAGATCTTGGTATATATGTCCCCCATCCTGGTGTATATGTCCACCATCCTGGAGTGTATGTTCCCCATCCAGGGTCGACCCTGATATATATATCCCCCATTCTGGTATACATATCTCATTTTGGGTCCATTCTAGTATGTGTGCCTCCCATCCTGGTATCCCTGTGCCCATCCTGGTGTATATATACCTGCCATCCTGGTATATATGTGCCTGTCTTGGTATATATACTTCTCATCCTGGTATATAAATTTTCATCCTGGGCCCACCCTGGCATATATGTCCCCCATCCTGGTATATAAATTCCCCTTTTTGCATTTAAAAAAATTAAAAATAAAAAACATTAGGCTGATGTCTGGAAGGGGGAAGCCATTAAAGAGTTAATAGGCAATTTTGCACATCCACAGGACAGTAACTGAAGGGGTGGGGAGGTTTAATTTAAGTCACATGGGTTGTAATTCAATAAAGGATTGGCTGGGAAGTTGTGGGAAGGTGTGGGGAAAAGAAGTTTGATTTCACTTTACAGAAGAGGACAATTGTCGAGCCCCAGGCTTTGAGGTACTCGGGAACCAGGCTCCAAGGGGTTAACACTCCTGTGTCACGGGGAGTGGTGGCCACGCCTGATCCTGTGTCCTGGGGGACTTCTTTGAAAAGGGGTATATTTACAGGGGATTATATTTACAAGTTGTCGTGACGCCACCTGTAGTTTCTGGTGAGGAGTCACCAGCGCTGCCACAGTCCGCCGGAGGTAGATGGTATCGCGGCTAGTTGGCAAAGTCCTGTACAGGTAGGGCTGGACCTCTGGGGCAGCGTTCTTGTATGGGGAACAAGTTTGCGAAAAGGAAACACAGGCAGAGGCAAAGTCACTTTTCCTCCGGGTACTTTACTGTTAGTTGTAGCAGTTGCAGTTACAGTTCACAGTTCAGCACTTTAGATGTTACCAGAACAGGTAGCTAACGGGTGGCTGCAAGTGGATCCCAGGTGGTATGGTGAAACTCTTGGTGTGCCTTCATTAACTAACCCATGTCTGTTCTTCCCTGCTTTCCAGTTTGGTGTGAAGCCTGGTTGATTTAGAATCCAGCCTGGCCTCCTGTCCTCTCTCACCTTCGCTGTTTTCGGGTAACCCTCTACTGACTGGCCGCTCGTTCCCTTGGCGGTGTCTGGTACCCTTCTTGTAGACTGCTCTGGTGCCCAGGAGACTTGAAGACTCCATGAGAATCCGGATTCTCTGCCGTGCATATAGCTCCAGCAGTCTGCGGGCTCCGGTGCCCGGTAAGCTGTCTGGGAGAACCTATCTCGCTGGCTCCTCTTTCCCAGACCGGCTGCTCTCCTGGAAAGCTTCTTTCACATTCTCCTTAAACTCTCTCTTCTTCTTCCATCTCTCCTCCTGGTCCCTCAGCCGAGCGACATAGCAACAAAGCTTAGAGGCAAAGACCTCCTTGTTCCCCCTAGTTGAGTTTATTCCCTCCTGGGTAACCTCCCACCCTGTAAACTAATGTGGGAGTGCTGGAAATGGGTCCCACCCACCATCCTAGGGTCCACCTGCAGCTGGAGCATCTGCACCTCTTTTAGAGGTGCAGTACCCCTCTGTGACGCCTGCTTGGCGGGGAGCCACACAATCTAGGACTGTTATCTATGGCATGGAATCAGCACCTGCTCATGTGGCGCCCCTACGACCAGGTGGCTACAAAGGGAAGTGCAGCCAGGTAAGGCAAGACAGTTGACAAAACACCCACACAGCTGCACACACCGACCCTACACCTAGAACTCTAGGTTGGGCAAGGGGTGACAGGTGTTAAGAGTAGTGAGGGTGGAGCGTAGGGTAGCACAGACAAAGTGCGTGGAGAGACCAACACTAGAAAACCCGGGAACACACAGTGGTAGTGAGGAGTTTCCCAGTAGGAGTGGTTCCCTGGAGGATGCAGAATCCTGAGTGGCACAGACCCTAGGAGAGAAAGCTTGCTCCATAGCCGTAAGCGAGGGAGACTACAGCCGCAAGCAGGGACATCCTCAGCTGAAGGAGGGTGGGAGGACAAGGGCTCGGCAGCTGCACACATCTTAGCTGACCGGAGGAACTCTGAGCTTGAAACAGTGACTGACAGAAGGAGCCTGGTGATCCCACAGCCATACCTGGGACATTCTAGGTTAGACTGCTACAGCCAGAGAGCCGACTCTGTAGAAGTGACCGGGGGCACTTTAGGACCCTAATCACACAACACACTGGCGTGGGGCAGGGTCTTCATGACCTGCAGCCTAACTTTCCACCACGGTCTAAGAACACAGTCATCATATTAGGACTGGTGACCCTGACTGAGAGGGAAACATTCACCCAAAAGCCCACGATGACCAGACTGACCCCGTGGATGAGGTACTAAAAAAGAGACTAACAGGGCCTGAATGGACTTAGAGAGAGCAACGTGGAGGAGCCACCTGAGCTGCACAGTCTGAGTAATGTAACCCGGAGCAGTGCAAAAGTGTTAAAGTGACTAAAGAACTGTAAACTGTGTAAACTGCTGTTGAAAGACCAAATAAAGTACCCAGTAAGCTCATCCCTGCCTAAGACTGTTCCTTTCTAGCCCTGCATACCAGGACAACCAATGTGGCACCCCAGGGGATAAGTGCCACAGTAACATCATCCAAGGGTCAACTCCCCACACAACACTGGATACTGTAGTAGCACCTCTAGGCCAGAAAGGCGGAGCTCAAGCAGCCCCCTGATATATTCTGGTCTGAGGAGGAAGCAGATAGTTGACAGTTGACAGTTCAGTTTAGTGCAGGGAGCACTAGGAGGAGGACCTGTAAATGGGAGCAGCGCTGAGCTCCTGACAGGGACCACTGACTACTTTTAGGCCTGAAGCCAGGGTCTGAGGAGAGGAGTACAAGAAACAGAGGAACACATCTGGGAGATTGAGTTACCTCATAACTCGCCCCAGAGGAGCACAGAGACCGGATACCGGATCCGAATCTGTGACTGAAACACACAGCACAGAAAACACCGGGATAGTGGAGGTTACATACCTACACCATACCTCAGCGAAGCAACACAGTGGGGTCAGAAGCACATGGAAAGACTCATGTTGCCTAGCAAAGGGGGTACCTGTGAAGAGAGACAGGACCAGCAGATCAGCTAAAGCAGCAGCAGGGCCACACACAAGGCACAGAAGTAGGAAGCTGAGGACCCGGACATGGTGGGAGCAACCTGGCCCCAGTACAGACTCAATGGACAGTACTCTGTGAGCAACAACTCCAGTAAAGCCTTGGAAAACTACAAAACTGTGAGTCTGTGTGATCCTTGTGCACAGCCTTACGTTCCCCCACAAGCAGCCATCACCTCCACTACTACCCCTACTATCCTGCAACATCCATAGCATCAATCATCAAATTTAACTACCACTGCCTCGGGGAACCAAGCTCTACCCGCGGAGAGCCATCACGTCTCCAGCTGTCAAACATCATCCCCGGAAGTTCTGCAGCAGCGGTGGTCCCCTCACTGTCTACAACCTGTGGGCGGCGTCACGACAAACTCCCCTGTAAATACCCCCCATTTATTGCAGAACCCGGGACACGGTCCGGACCAAGACCGCCGTGATATCCCCAGCAGTACCCCGGTCCGGTACCGAGTACCCCGTCCCAGTGGGCTCCACACCAGCACCGAGGAGAGCTGCAGCTTTGATGTAAGTGCACTACACCCAGTACAATCCCTCACCAGGCCCATCCATCACACCTACTCCTACCTTGGGAACCCTCAGCCCTACCCGAGGAGGGCTTACCATCCACACTGCCCCTCACCACTGTCCCCAGCAGGAATACGGCAGTGGTGGTTCTATTAACCACATACCCCGGGTGGCGTCACAACAAATCCCTTGTAAATAACCCCTTTTTGGACTGATACTAGGCCACGGGACTGGGTCACGACTACCGTGATCTCAGAGACACAGCACCAGCCCGGTTTCCGAGTATCCCGTGGCCTGGGGGTGCACCACTCATTTCCTGCCCGCTTGCCCTTCCACCTTTTTTCTGTTGTTACGGTAGTAGATTTATAAACATTTTGGCAGTCGAGGGTGTGGGTTTTGTAATAGTTGTATTTATGTCAGAACAGCAGGAAATGAGGAGGTCGGGGATGGCCTTGGTTAGTGGGTTAGGCAACATCAGAACTATGTTCCCACTTATTTACTGAGTTATGGTTTAGCTCCCACTTGGATGGTTCCAGGGAACAGGAGAAAATTTGGAGAAAGGACATCACTATTACAATTGCTAACCCCAAGTCGGAGTGGTACAACTGGAGAGTATTTATTCGGTTTTGGTTCATGCTTGGTTAAACCATCGAGAATCTCCTTAGGGAACAAGATTGTTTGATATTTTTTGATTAATATGTTATCAATAAAGGCTACACTCACCATTATGTCTTTATTTCTGTAGACCGTAGACACTTTACAACTCGCTAGTCATGCTGTAGTATAGACTGGAGGCTTAAAGAGCCCTGCGGTCTGCAGAACAGTGAGTGGACATACAGGGAGATGGGGTACCCTAATCTGGTGGGAGCCCACCTTGATGTTTACAATGGAAAACTTGTACATTTTAGCTTTCTTTTTGCTTTCTGCAGTTATTGTTTAAGTGCTTTTAGGTCTTTTTGGAGTTCAGTATAATAGACCGTGTTTCAGGAAAGTGTGAGATGTGACAAATACAAGTGACTCAGTTTTCTGTGCAGATTACTAACATAATACTAATCCAGTTCCATCATACTACATTATTCACTATTTTACACTTTTGCTAAAACTTCAGAATTTGAGGTAGCAGTTGTCATAGCAATCTATTGTACCGAAACCTTGACAGCACTTGACCTGATTTTATTCCAAGATGGAATGGCACAGCTACCAATGACATTATTTTCTGCCATTCTTATAAGGCACAGTGCTGCCATCATTTAAGAATATTCCGTTTTGTTGAACCACTTCAGAAAGAGATTTCTCCGCTAATATAATAGGCTGCAGCAGACCTGTAAATCCATCTGTACGGTGCCTCTTTGAGTATTTCTCATTCGGTTTATAGCAATGGGATTAAGAACAGAATCCAGGACAGCGAGAGTTGAACTCATTTCTTCTCCTTAATTAAATAGACACCTAAGATTTAGAAGAAAATAGGGAATAATAGCACAATACATGTACTTTCTTCTTGAGATATATATATGGTCGTTGGAAGAGAGCATCAGACTAAAATCAAGGAATTATGGTTATTTTTTACATTCTTCATTCACAAACCAAAAAGGAACATCACAATCTATAGAGAAACAAATGTATATTTGCATTACATTAGTACTGCAAGTAAATCTGCATTACATTGTTAAAGAAACACATTTTCTACGGCATTCAAGTCATGTGACATAAAACTTAATGTGAAATTCTGAATAAAAAGAAATATCGATGACCAATACGGCCACCCTTCTTTCAGTAAGTCATAAGTCTTCCATCCAAGGGGTCTGTCAGTTTCTTAATCTATTGACCAACCACAGCCTCCCAGGCCCCTCTCAGAGAGGTGACTGTCTTCCTTCACTTCTTGTATAAGAAGGGTTCACAAGTTCACAGTAGGATTTACCTTTACTAGTAAGGAGTCATATCATTTTTAAGGCCTTTACTGACATGACAGCCTAGCAGTGGAGACTTTGATGCATGTAATAAAGCATTGTCCTGCATAAAATTCAGTTTTCTTCAACGATGAAGACTTTTTCCTGTACTACTGTTAATAGAAATTATCACCATATCCTTTCAAGTTTTTGAAAAAAAGTTATCCTTTATCGCCCACCTGATGTATATGTAGGGAGCTTTGAGTGACCTCCATGGGGCTGTACATGTGAAAAGGGTACACATAGACTAGTACAATATTCATGAACAATACAAGGCATAGACAGGTACAGGAGGAGAGAGGATCCTGCCCGCGAGGGCTCACAGTCTACAAGGGATGGGTGAGGGTATAGTAGGTGAGGAGAAAGGACCCTGCATATGAGGGCTCACAGTCTACAAGAGATGGGTGAGGATTCAGTAAGTGAGGAGATAGGACCATGCCCACGAGAGCTCACAGTCTACAAGTGATAGGTGAGGATACCGTAGGTGAGGAGAGAATACCCTGCCCGCGAGGGCTCAAAGTCTACAAGGGATGGATGAAGATACAGTAGGAGAGGAGAGAGGACCCTGCCAACAAGGGCTCACAGTCTACAAGGGATGGGTGAGGATACAGTAGGTGAGGAGAGAGGACCCTGCCCACGAGTGCTCAAAGTCTACAAGGAATGGGTGAGGATTCCATAGGAGAGAGGACCCTGCCAACAAGGTCTCACAGTCTAAAAGGGGTAGGTGAGGAAAGAGGACCCTTCTCCCGAGGGCTCACAGTCTACAAAGATACAGTAGGAAAGAGTAAAGCTGGTTGTCTGTCAGTTTCGGGGACATGCCGCAGTTTAGTGGACAAGGGGTCACTGCAGGTTGTAAGCTTGTCGGAAGAGGTGGGTCTTCAGGTTCTTTTTGAAAATTTCCATAATAGGTGAGAGTCTGATTTGTTGGGGCAGAGAGCTCCAGAGTATGGGGGATCCATGGAAGAAATCTTGTACAGTCATGGCCAAAAGTATTGACACCCCTTCAATTCTATCAGATAATAATCAGTTTCTTCCTGAAAATTATTGCAATCATAAATTCTTTGGTATTATTATCTTCATTTAATTTGTCTTCAATGAAAAAACACAAAAGAGAATGAAGCAAAAAGCAAAACATTGATCATTTCACACAAAACTCCAACAATGGGCCAGACAAAAGTATTGGCACCCTCAGCCTAATACTTGGTTGCACAACCTATAGCCAAAATAACTGCGATCAACCGCTTCCGGTAACCATCAATGAGTTTCTTACAATGCTCTGCTGGAATTCTAGACCATTCTTCTTTGGCAAACTGCTCCAGGTCCCTGATATTTGAAGGGTGCCTTCTCCAAACTGCCATTTTTAGATCTCTCCACAGGTGTTCTATGGGATTCAGGTCTGGACTCATTGCTGGCCACCTTAGAAGTCTCCAGTGCTTTCTCTCAAACCATTTTCTAGTGCTTTTTGAAGTGTGTTTTGGGTCATTGTCCTGCTGGAAGACCCATGACCTCTGAGGGAGACCCAGCTTTCTCACACTGGGCCCTACATTATGCTGCAAAATTTGTTGGTAGTCTTCAGACTTCATAATGCCATGCACACGGTCAAGCAGTCCAGTGCCAGAGGCAGCAAAGCAACCCCAAAACATCAGGGAACCTCCGCCATGTTTGACTGTAGGGACCATGTTCTTTCTTTAAATGCCTCTTTTTTTCTCCTGTGAACTCTATGTTGATGCCTTTGCCAAAAAAGAGAGAACATTCTTCCAAAACGTTGTAGGCTTTCTCAGGTAAGTTTTGGCAAACTCCAGCCTGGTTTTTTTATGTCTCGAGGTAAGAAGTGGTGTCTTCCTGGGTCTCCTACCATACAGTCCATTTTCATTCAGTCGCCGACGGATAGTACGGGTTGACACTGTTGTACCCTCGGACTGCAGGGCAGCTTGAACTTGTTTGTATGTTAGTCAAGGTTCTTTATTCACCATCCGCACAATCTTGCGTTGAAATCTCTTGTCAATTGTTCTTTTCCGTCCACATCTAGGTAGATTAGCCAAAGTGCCATGCTTTAAACTTCTTGATGACACTGCGCACGGTAGACACAGGAACATTCAAGTCTTTGGAGATGGACTTGTAGCCTTGAGATTGCTCATGCTTCCTCACAATTTCGTTTCTCAAGTCCTCAGACAGTTCTTTGGTCTTCTTTCTTTTCTCCATGCTCAATGTGGTACACACAAGGTCACAGGACAGTGGTTGAGTCAACTTTAATCCATGTCAACTGGCTGCAAGTGTGATTTAGTTATTGCCAACACCTGTTAGGTGCCACAGGTAAGTTACAGGTGCTGTTAATTACAACAATTAGAGAAGCATCACATGATTTTTCTAAGGGTGCCAATACTTTTGTCCACCCCCTTTTTTATGTTTGGTGTGGAATTATAACCAATTTGGCTTTAGGACAATTCTTTTTGTGTTTTTTCATTGAAGACAAATTAAATGAAGATAATAATACCAAAGAATTTGTGATTGCAATTATTTTCAGGAAGAAACTGAGTATTATCTGACAGAATTGCAGGGGTGTCAATACTTTTGGCCATGACTGTAGGAATAAGAGATAAAAGGGGAGTAGAGAAGGAGATCTGTTGAGGATCACAGGTTGCGTGTAGGTGAGTACCAGGAGACCATGTCACAGATGTACAGAGGAGACAGATTTTGAACGACTTTGTAAGTCATGGTTAGGGTTTTGAACTGGAGCCTCTGATCAATGGGAAGCCAGTGAAGGGTTTAGCGGAGAGGAGAGGCAGGGGAATATTGGGGAGACAGGTAGATTAGTCGGGCAGCAGAGTTTAGGATAGATTGGAGGGGTGCAAGAGTGCTAGAGGGGAGGCCAGAGAGCAGGAGGTTGCAGTAGTCATGGTGGGAGATGATGATCGCATGTACTAGTGTTTAGCAGATTCTTGGTTAAGGAGTGAATGGATCTGGGAAATATTTAACCCAAAACTAGAGTAAAAACATGATTTTAGCACTTTTCCCCTACAACAATTTTTGGTACACATTACCAGTCTAATATGTCCAAAAATCGTCCCAATTCTCATGCTCTGTAATTTACTGTTCACGATTGTTGATTATTGTGTTTTCTAGTGGATACAGTGATGATAAAGTGATATGGAATTAACAGCATATAAGTGAGTAAAATTAATAGGCAACTGCATACTATAGATGGTTGAATCCAGATCTGACCACTGTGACCCTCTGATACATTATGTTGTAGCTGACATTTGAACTCTGGCCATGTTTATTTTCTATACGATGTCCCAGTCTTTCCTAGGTCCTTCATACTATGAGAAATGTCACCACTACCAACAAATAAAAAATGAGAGGCAGAATTTAACTATGTAGCAAAATCATAAATGACAAGCGATATCGATGTAATGTTAAACCCATTGATTAGCCTTCTTTCAGGAGAGCCACAATGAATGTCTGAGCTTTCCAGTTTACTACAATTATAAATGGATCGCTGAAGCAAAACTGGGTCATTTGTAAGAAACACTCAGCCTCCCCAAACACTGCAACTAGTCAAAGTCTTACAAGTAATGTTTTTCCCCGTGGCACAAAGATTTACAATGGTTTAATGTAATATACAAATCAATACTCTGCTGGGTTTTTTGCAGGTCATTTGTTTCTACCATAAGTAAAAGTAATCAGCACTTTCACTAGGACGCTTGTGGTTTCACTCATTATAAATGGCTTTCCTTCTGACATGTTTTTTAATTGATAGCTATGCTTTAATCTGAATTATACCTTCCTTTATGAGAGAACGGAGATAAATTTAAATTTCCCTAACTCATGGCATGTTGTCTCACTTTTCATCTATCATGGATAGAGATGAGCGGATTAATCTGTGAATGATCAAATACAAGTCGAATTCCCTGAAATCCGTGGATCCACACACATTCAAACAGGCTGAGATTCGATTCATGAGGATCACACAATCAGCGAGCAAGCTTACGGCATCAGGTGTGGCAGCGCGGACTTCCTTACAATGCCTTGTATCACAGCCAATTGGGGGGGCTATCATAGGAAGTATAAAACATAGGAGCCAGCCAAGGAATGGCATTTTCTGCCTATTCTGTGTAGATTGGAACGCTCAGAGCACACAGGATAGGGATAGATAAAGGTCTAATGCAATTGTGGTATACAACGTCAATGCTAATGTACCAGATTGAAAATGGGAGTGATAATCTCAGTCTGTGAATATGAATCCAAGATTAAAATGATATGTACAGTGAACTGCTGTAGTAGCTAACCATCACCATTTAGGTGTGTGACTGTGAATTACAGCAGTAAACACGCACAGGTAGTATTAATCCACTCATTGCAGATTTTGCAACTAAATCCAAATCCTGAAATTAAGGCTTGTTTCTGCTTGTATATGAAAGTGCAATACCTATTTTAGTGATGTGTCATTTTTTTAACATTATTATGATTGATATTATTATTATTAATAATAAACTCTTCATAACCACTGATGGTAATTATACATCAGCACTTGCTAAGCTTTGTGCAGCACCACTGTAAATTTACTGTGGGCTGTCATGCAGAAGTATGGTGCTAATCATAAACTTGAATCAGCAACATCATTGATACCAGATTGGTTCAGGTCCTGATGATGTTATCCCCATGTAAGCCAAACCCTGGCTACCTTATCTTCTAGATTGCATGTTTAATAGCGATTGGCAATTAGGGACTGCAGCGTCGTTTCGCACCAGATTGGTGCTTCAACGGGTCCCGTAGAAAGACCAGTCCGGTGCGAAACGACGCTGTAGTCCCATGCCTCCTGCATCACATTCCCTCCCCCTAGCCTAACTGACACTGTCTATCTCCGGATGTGTTATACCTGCATGATCCACTAATAAAAGGTTGGAAAACCCAGTGAGTGCCTTCTGGCATTTTGCTTTGAAACTCAGGATTCTTGTCCTGTATAATGACAGCCCGAGCTTTTCCACAGAAATCACACTGTGGCAGTACACCAAGATAAAGGGTTTCCTACCTTTCCCCATTCACATTTGCTCTTCTATGTAGAGGTACTCACAAAAGTCAACATCTGGAGAGATAGCTATTTACTAGTCCTGTCACTAATGCACCAAGCTTGAAGACAGCCATGAGTGACACATAATGGAGACCCTTGGTCTAGAGTAAGTCGGCCAGTCTCATTATAGTGAATGGTTCCATGAGGGTTATATCTGAACCACATATTTTGGAGATTTAGATGGAAATCCCTATGTAAGTGCTCGGAGTAGTGCACAGGATAAATATGAATGAAGCCTTAAAATTGATCCAAAATGTTATGTACTCCAAAATGGCACCAATAAAAGGTTCAACTCAGTCTTCAAAAACAAGTCCTTACTCAGGTTCATCATCTGTTAATAGAAATTACAGGTGTCAGCGTTGCTGTTTGCACAAAAACTTTGGAATAGCAACATGGCTCCCCCATCTCCATTCCTCTCACCTTTACAAAAAATAATCCAGCAAAATCTGTGCTCTACAATCCCTTCTGAGCCCCACTGTGTGCCCAAACCGCAGTGAGCATCTACATGTTTGTCATTACCATAAAGAGATTGCTTAATTTATGGTGTGCATGCCTTCCTCAAGTTGTTATTTCTCTATCCGGAACCAAGATTATTTTGTTTTCGCGCTTTAACAGCTCTTACTACATACTATTTGTAAACACTGTGATGTCATGATGAGTACCCTTCCCACACAGTGACGTATTTTCAAATGGACTTGGATTAAGTTTTGGCGCTTTTTTGGGTTTATAAAGGATTGTTCACAGTATGTTCATGTCATTCCCTGAGGAAGGAGCTAGGATTTAAGCTCCGAAATGCGTCGGAAAATAAAGCAGAAGATTACTTTACTCAAAGCATTCCGTTGTCTTTGATATTCCTTTGAGGCAGCGGCGAGGACCTGGAGGCACTTGGTCCCGGATAGAGTTTCTTCCTCAGGTTGTCGAAGTGTGGTCCTTGCTGCGGCTGCTAGGTTTGAGCGATCAAGCTGGTTGTGGGCTTCACAACCGAACCAGGTGAGCAGTTTTTATACTGTACGTGAATTGTCTCCAAAGTGGGATAAGACCCCATGCACATTCTCATTTTTCTAGATCAAGTTGTTATTTGGAAGACATCAACAGTCAGCCTTTATTTCTCAGAAGACATGATGCCAAAGGAAATGGAGAACAGGATTTTAATGCCAGTGTGTAGAGGTAGTAGGGTCTCTGTCTTTGTTAGTACTCTGAGGCAGGGCAAACCTCATGCTGTGAATCAAAAGGGGGGGAAGGATGAGGAGTGTAGGCCATTTCACACACAGGCACTCAGCCAATTCATGGATGTGGATGATGATTCTGTGTTCGGCAAAACCTGGGAATTAATTGGGTGATGAGGAGTTGAAGTCACCACAGCAGAAGGTTGCTGTCATTGATGAAACACAGTATAGGCGACTTGCATCAAAAACATAATGTCACACCCAGGGCAGGTGGAGCCAGATTAGTGAACCCACTTGACCACAGATGATACTGTGGAAGGTGAAACCAGAATCTAGCCGGACAAAGACGTCAGATAAATGAGAAGGTTTTATTGGAATGTAACAACATGGAAACCCCCCAAGGGAAGTCCTCTGGGTCGAAACACTGAATTCCCCTGAGGGAGCACCAAGGAGCGGACCCCTTAACATGGATTGTCCTGGCACAGCCACTAAGACTCAAGTGGACCAGCAAATGACCAGAGGGTCCGACCCAAGGGGAACAATGGTACCGGACAAAAGAGGGCGAGGGGTCCAGGGACCAGGGAAGGAAGACCAGTGGAGGAACTGGAGCTGCAGGAAAAATCCAAGAATCAGCCCGGATGGTCAGAGGGTGCACTGGCAGGCAGACTGGGTTTCAGCACTAGAAGCCAGAGGCACAGAGTGTTAGAAAACAGATAAGACATGGGGAACACTGGCACTGGTCTGGGACCTGAAAATGGCTACTATGCAATGAACAAACTTTCCCAGGCACCTCCGAAGGAAATTGAGGGCCTTAAGTATACACAGACCTCTCAGCAATTGGCTGAGAGGTAATTATAGAAAAGTGTGTACTGGTCCTTTAAATCTTTCGACAGCGGCACGTGTGCACCCTGTGCTCGTTCCCCCACAACCTGGAAGTGAGCAGGTGGAGGAGAGAAGCCGGGAAGCCGCCACAGCCAGAGGGGACATGACAGGTATGCAAACTGTGTAGGTATGAGTGCGGGACACAGGAGGATGCCGGCCTCCAGACAAGACCCGATCTCCCTGTATCCTGCAGACGGATCCCGCTTGCCGGAACGCTACACATAATCTGGGATCGTATCATCTTTTCCTGTGGTTATCACTGAAATGCCACACTTTCTGTTGGTAGTAGAGTCTCTATAGCATCTCAAAGTCTTCACATGATTTGGAAGTCTTTCCTGTGTTGCCAGAGTACCAATTTCTTGCATTGTTCAGAGAGTGCTGTTGGAAAATAAGCCATATATATCCTGTACTCATTGAATAGTAACTATATCACTCCATAAACTGATGAAAGTCAGGTGGACGAAACAAACTTACCAGCAAGATGATCAACGCTCAAGCATTGCTCTTTTATCTACTCGTCATAATACCCATCATCATCCCCACCTATTGCTTTCCATACACATCTGTGGAGCCCACTGGGACGGGGTACTCGGTACTGGACCGGGGTACTGCTGGGGATATCACGGCGGTCTTGGTCCGGACCGTGTCCCGGGTTCCACAAGTAAATGGGTGAATATTTACAGGGAGTTTGTCGTGACGCCACCCATGGGTTGTGGTCAGGGTGACCACCACTGCTGCAGAACCTCCGGGGATGATGTTTGGCAGCTGGGGATGTAATGGCTCTCCGCAGGTAGAGCTGGGTTCCCCAGGAGCAGAGATAGTCTATAGATGGTGCTATGGATATTGCGGGATAGGGGTAGTAGTAGAGATGATAGCTGCTTGTGAGGGAACGCAGGATTTGAACACAAGGATCACACACACTCACGGTTTTGAAGTTTTCCAAGGCTTTACTGATGATGGTATTCAGTAGAGTACTGTCCACGGAGTCTGTACCGGGGCTGGGTTGCTCCCACCCTGTACGGATCCTCGGCTTCCTACTGCTGCGCCTTGTGTGTGGCCCTGCTGCTGCTTTAGCTGAGCTGCTGGCCCTGTTCTCCTCACAGGTACCCCCTTTGCTAGACAACTTGAGTCTTTCCATGTGCTTCTGACCCCGCCGTGTTGCTTCACTGAGGTACAGTGTAGATATACAACCTCCACTATCCCGGTGTTTTCTGTCCTGAGTGTTTCAGTCACAGATTCGGATCCGGTATCCGGCTTCTGCGCTTCTCTGGGGCGAATTATGAGGTAACTCAGTCTCCCAGATGTGTTCCTCTGTTTCTTGTACTCCTCTCCTCAGACCCTGGCTTCAGGCCTGAAAATAGTCAGTGGTCCCTGTCAGAAGCTCAGCACTGCTCCCATTTATATGTCCTCCTCCCAGTGCTCCCTGCAATAAACTGAACTGTCAACTGCCAGCTATCAATTCTCAACTAACTACTTCCTCCTCAGACCAGAATACATCAGGGAGCTGCTTGAGCTCCCCCTTCTGGCCTAGAGGTGCTAGTGCAGTGTCCAGTGTTGTGTGGGGAGTTAACCCTTATGATGTTACTGTGGCACATTAACCCCTGGGGTGCCACATTCCCCCTTAGTTAAGAACAGTACTTTGGGTCTGTAGAAAAACAAACAAAGAGTTAATACAATTAATATTTACAGAGTCTTAAAAATAAAAAATCAATAAAATTCAAAAATCACAAAAAGTTCAAAATAGCAGTCTTTCCGGGTGTTTAGTCTATTGCCTCCGGGCTGATAGAGATATACAAAAGAGTTTTTACCACAACCAGTCCGTGGTAGTATGGTCCATAAATAAATAAATAAAGAAAAACGTTCAAGAATATGTAAGAAGTTCATACAGGATAGTCTCTGTAGGTACTTGCTTTTTTAACGTTGCAAAAAATATTAACACGTACGGGTGTCTCTGGTTACAAGTGCAGTAGGCCTCTAGGCCCTCGGGTCACCGCATATGAGGCCGAGTTCTTACTCTCCGTGGCTGCCACCTAACACCAAGCTATCCTCACCCTTTCTATACACTTTACACAGTAACGGGTTCAATTAAACTTTACCACAAACATATTTACATTTCACATTTAATTTTACTTTTCAATCTCTGTACCAAGCCGGTAACTGACCCTGGGTACTACGCTGTGATCTGCGTAATGCTGGTGTACTAAGTGTACTTATGCATAATGGTGTGGGTGGACGTGTACCTATTTAGAGTATCTGCTACTACTGAGGATGGAGATCTGACAGTAGGACTGGCAAGCTCACTGGGACCAGGAATTTGTACTTACTCTTCAGGCTTGACTTCCAGTTCTTCATGTCTTGGGACTTCTGGTTGTACGGGTTCTGGTGTTGATTCAACCATTGGAGGGAAAGCAATCATTGGGACTACAACTGCTCTGTAGTAATTTGGCCATGATTTGGGGAAATCACCTAGAACAGTATGGAAAACTTCTTCTTCTTTCACAGATTGGACCTGTACGGGTACGGTTACTTCTGGTGTCTTCAGAGTTTCAGGACACGATTTAAGATGGTCTCTTGACACAACTGCTGATGTTCTTCCTTCGTCTTTGCTAATTAGGCACATTTTAGCATTGTCTAAATTGGATGGTAAGACTGTATATGGGGTGGTTTCCCACTGATTTCCAATTTGTTGGTGCATCTCTTTCTCTTGAGAACTTGCTCACCAGGATGTAATGGGGTTGCTTGATCACCTTGGTTAAAGGTTCTCTCTTGTCTTGCTCTAGCTTGCTGAAGATTTTTCTCAACGCACTCTTGTACTTGGTGATACTGTTGTTGACGTAGGGTATCCCAATTGGATTCTTCCACTTCTGCGTCTGGTTTAAGAATTCCCATATCTAAATCAATTGGCAGCTTACCGGGTCTTGCTCACATAAGGTAGGCTGGGGTGCAGTTTGTAGAACTCACCGGGACATGGTTGTATAGGTCTACCAAATCGGGTAATTTCTCTGGCCATTGATTTCTTTCTGACTCTAGTAAGGTTTTTAACATGTCAATCACAATATGGTTCATCTTTTCGCATAAGCCATTGGTTTGGGGATGGTAGGCTGTCATGCGGATCTTCTTACAGCCTACATATTGCAAATAAATCTCAAACTGGACCTTGATCTGCAAGGGCTTGTTCCGGGTAGCCATGAGGTCTACAGAAATGTGTCTGAAATGCTTTTGCAGCTGTCTTCGCTGTCAGGTCCTTGACGGGTACCACCACTAAGAAGCGTGAGTAATGGTCCATGATGGTTAAGGCATAGACATAGCCTGACCGGCTTGGTGACAACTTGACATGGTCTAACGCAAACTAACTTTCAAGAGTGGTTCTAAGTGGGTCACGAATAAATCTCTAAGACCCTCCACATGACCAGGGACTCTTAGTTTGGGTTTGCAGACAATCATTTTTAGGGGTGGTGTGCCTTCTGCAGAGCTTCCCTTGATATAGGAGCAACTTGCTTCTTTCTTTCCAGAGTTGTTGGGTCTCAGCTGCAGCTTCTGATTAGGGTATGCACTTGTTGTGTAAGCAGTTCTTTCACTAGCTTCACAGCTGGGTCGCTATCCTGGGTGTCAGCCCATCCATGGTGAGCTAACGGGTTGAGATTTGCCTCCTGTTGTCTTTGGTAGATGCGGGTTGATACTTTTCTACCTTAGAACGGTGAAAGGCCGGTAGTTCAATTTCTTCCAACTCCTCCGGTTCCTCTTCCACGTCTTTCAGGTGTGGCATCGGGATAAGGTGTCTGCATTCCCGTTCTTGCGGCCTGCCCTATATTTGATGACAAAATTGTAGTTAGACAGCCGGGCTATCCATCGCTGCTCCAACGCACCTAATTTCACTGTATCCAAGTGGGTCAATGGGTTGTTATCAGTGTAGATGGTAAATTCTGCAGCTGCCAGGTAGTGCTTGAAATGTTCAGTTACAGCCCAAACTACTGCCAGTAGTTCTAACTTGAAGGAGCTGTAATTCTCGGGATTTCTTTCTGTAGGCCGGAGTTTCCTGCTTGCAAAGGCAATAACTCTCCTTTGCCTCCTTGCTTCTGTGACAGTACTGCTCCCAGTCCCACGTTGCTGGCATCCGTGTACAGAATGAAGGGTTGAGGGTAATCCAGGTATGCCAGGATCTCTTCTCATGTTAACGCACACTTTAACTTTTTGAAGGACTCTTCCCTCTCTTCACTCCACTGGAAAGGAGGATTATGGGTTGAAGACCTTTTTGACTGTCCTATCAGGATGAGCTGCTAACTTCGTGAATCTTCTGATAAATCTTCTATAATAGCCTACCAGACCCAGGAATTGCCTCACTTCTTTCACATTAGTAGGTCTTGGCCAATCCCTTATCACTGTGACTTTATCAGGATCCAGTACTACTCCCTCTGAACTCACGAGTGTCCCAGGTACTGTACCTTTGGCTTGAGAAGGTGGCACTTGGATGGCTTGATTTTAATGCCATATCTGGATAAGGCTTAAAACACTTCTGCCAGGTCTTGCAGATGTTGCTCATATGTCTTGGAGTAGACTATGACGTCATCTAGGTACAGGAGGACAGTTTCAAAGTTCTTATGTCCTAGGCAGCTCTCCATCAGGCGTTGGAAGGTACTGGGTGCGTTGCAGAGTCCAAACGGCATACAATTGAACTCACAGAGGCCCATCGGCATAGTAAATGCTGTCTTCTCCTTGTCAGCCTCTGCCACAGGAACTTGCCAGTACCCACTAGTCAGATCAAGAGTAGAAAAGTAGTTAGCAATTTTAATGTGGCAAATGACTCCTCAATCCTAGGTAACGGGTATGCGTCTTTATGTGTGATGCGGTTGATCTGCCGGTAATCTGCGCACAGTCTCATGGTCCCGTCCTTCTTTCCAACACTAAAGGTGCTGCCCAGGGGCTACAACTGACCTTTATTACCCCTGCAGATTTCATTTCTCTAAGCATGTCTTTGGTGGTTTGGTAGTGAGCAGGTGGTAATGGTCTATACCTCCTTTTATAGGCTGATGGTTACCTGTGGGTATAGTGTGCTCTACCCTTTAATTTGCCCAAAGTCTAACGGGTGTTTGCTGAATATCTGTTCATATTATTTTACTACCCGGTATACTCCATGCTTTTGATGGGAAGGTGTAGAACTGGTACCCACATGTAGCTTTTGGCACCAATCCTCCAGCTTTTCCCTTGAGCAATTGTCATCTGCCTGACTTGACGGGTCCAAGGGCTCGACAGCTGTGATGGCATTGTTATCAACTGTGTACAATTTAGCCATGGTGGCATACTTTGGTAATGTGACCTCATCTTCCCCGCAATTTAGAAGGCGTAATGGCACTCTTCCCCGGTGTACCTCGACTACCCCTCTGGTTGTCAGTATAGTGGGTCTACTGTCTAAGTACACGGGTTCTACCAGGGCTTGATAGTCTTGCCCTTTAATGCCTATTGCAGCTCTACACCAGACCAACATATCAGTTTTGGGAGGTATTACAATGGGTATTGGATCACTTACTCGTACACTGCCGATTTCACCTCCTGATATGTCTACCTGTTGTTTCATCATCAGGGCTTTTATTTCTTTGTGCCGAAGCCTCTGGTGTCCGGTTCTGGCAGTCTCGACGATCTGCTGTAAGACAGTAATTACCTCGGAAAACACTTTTCAATTACATTCATTCCTAGTAACATTACTGGTTCACGATCTCGCCGGTTAACATCTATAATAATAATACCTGGTTCTGCAATTCTACCTTCCGAATCTGAATCGTCATTTCTCTGAACCCAACCTGTGGTATTAGTTGACCATTACTAGCCCACAATGACATGCCACCTTTTCTTCCCGTGCGTCGCATGCTCTGTAATGGCGGAATTTAAAAATTACAGTCCTTGTGGCGCAGTTCAAATTCAGTTTGCCACGCACTCAGCAATGGCGGCAGGTTCAAAACAGTCACAAAACACGGCACACAATGCCCAGTTTACCGGGCACAGTAGATCCTGTTCATAGACGCTAAGTTGTGGAGCCCTCTGGGACGGGGTACTCTGTACCGGATCGGGGTACTGCTTGGGATATCACGGCGGTCTTGGTCCGGACCGTGTCTCGGGTTCCACAAGTAAATGGGGGAATATTTACAGGGGAGTTTGTCGTGACGCCACCCACGGGTTGTGGTCAGGGTGACCACCGCTGCTGCAAAACCTCCGGGGATGATGTTTGGCAGCTGGGATGTAATGGCTCTCCACAGGTAGAGCTTGGTTCCCCAGGGGACAGAGATAGTAATAGTCTATAGATGGTGCTATGGATATTGCAGGATAGGGGTAGTAGTAGAGATGATAGCTGCTTGTGAGGGAACGCAGGATTTGAACAAAAGGATCACACACACTCACGGTTTAAGTTTTCCAAGGCTTTACTGGTGATGGTATTCAGTAGAGTACTGTCCACGGAGTCTGTACCGAGGCCGGGTTGCTCCCACCCTGTATGGGTCCTCAGCTTCCTACTCCTGCGCCTTGTGTGGCCCTGCTGCTGCTTTAGCTGAGCTGCTGGCCCTGGGGTGCCACACATCCTCCTCTACCTCCACTGCATTGTTAGTTTTCATATTATGTGCACAAGAAACAATTGTGCAGTTATATGAAAACTGTACTCTCATATGTCCAAGTTCCCCACAATTAATTCCAGAGCACCAGGATTGTACTGCTTTTTGTGAAAGAATCACGTGTGTCCAGCTTCAATGGAAGATTCACATCCTCATTATTTGAGATCATGGGACCGGCAGAGCACATGATGTCATCACTGTGTGCCTCAGTTACATGATCTGATGCTGGGCACAGACACAGGAAGAGCCACTGCTGATATGGAAGCTGCTGAGCTGCAAGCATGGAGTGACAGAGGGTGAGTTAAAAATGTTTATTATTTTAGTGTGCGTGCCACCAGGGGGGCATATAGAGTGATGGGAGGAGGGCATAACTAGCACAAGGGGGGTATGTGCCAGTGTGGCACCCCTGCGGATGGGTGGCCACAACAGAGCACACCAGCTGGGATTGGTAGGTCGGTCACTTCACACCAACACCCCACACACACACTCCGATCCTAAGGCAAAGTACTTCATGTCAGGCAAGGGATGGCAGGAGGAGCTAAGTAGAGGGTGGAAAGTAGAACAGAACCCAGAAAAGGGGTGGAGGAAATGGAGTAAAACCTAGGAACACTAAGTTAGAGGAGGTTCAGAAGTTAGAGGGGTTTTTGAGAGAGTTCATCTGAAGAGGAAGAGAGAGCACGAGACGTCTAAGCAGAGACACCAATCAGCTAACTAGTGAAAGAGACCAAGCTGAGATTAGCGGGGCCCGGCGGCCGATGCCACTGATGGCTAGTCTGAGACCCTGGCTGAGACCGAGGAAAGACTAAAGGAGCCATGTGGACCCGACTGCCCGGGACACTGATGGCTGGGCCAGGACCAGAGTGCCGGCTCTGTAGATGTGGCCGGGTAGCTTTAGGCCCCAAGCACAGGAACTCCGGCGGGGTCTGTATGTCCCAAGACCCATGGCCCGAGTGGGCAACTCAACTTGGCGTCACGAACAGGATCTACCGACCCGGTAAAACCGGGTCTAGTGTGCCAAAAACTGTGTTTTCACGGGATCCAGAGTAATGGCGGCCCTAGAGGACTGAGAACATGCGCAGCAGAGGGGCATGTCATGGCCTCTCATCGTGGGCCAGGCCAACAAAGAGTGCAAACTGGAATCCACACCTCTCCCATTGTCCAAGGGTTGGGAGGGCGGTTCAAGAGACTGCGTAGCCTCGCCTGGGGGAGTGGTGACCGATGACGAGAATGTTCGGCGACTCCTACGCAGGGCGGTTGAGAAGAAAGAGAGGACATCGACGAGCCAGCAGTGTGGTTGCCACGAGAATGCATGATAAGGCCCGGTAATGGCAGAAGGCAGGGAGCAATGGAAGAACTCCCTCGGTTCCCCAGAACCCAGCCAGTTGAAGTAGAGGATGGCAGTCCTGGAGCTCGAGTCAGGTGCACTAGAGCTGTCCCTGGTGCAGATAGACAGCCCTGCCCCCTTTAGCCCAGGCCCAGCGTGCCCCGGACCCAACTGGGAATATGTTACTAACCCAGTCCAGGCCTTGGTTGAGCCGCTGATCCCAGAGCCACTGGTCCAAGAAGCCCATGCAGAGCCTATAGTGTGCTTCTGGGTGAATCCCAGTGGGGCATTGATGGGCTTTTCAGGAGAGGTGGTAGATGGCCGAGAACAGGTCCAAATCCTAACCCGGGAGGAGAACCGGAGGCGATGGATAGCCCAATGGGAGGCATCGAGGGAACAAGAACGGGGCCAGTGAGAGGCAAAGGTGGAGAGGACCATCTGGGCCAAGGCAGAGTCCCGTGCCACAGCAGTAGGTCGACAGGCTCCGCTGCAGGAGGGAGTTGTTGTCGCCTTTCAAATGAAGGACGACTGGGGCTTTATTAAGCCTGGAGTCGCCTGGGAGGTGTTCGTGTCCCGTATAGACATGGAGTCACACCGGCCTGTGGGTCACTTGGGTAGGGAACTACACCCAGGAGACCGCATGACCTTTGTACGCCGGGAGGGAGAGAGAGGTTCTTATGCCCTCTGAGTCTATCGGTCTATCGGAGGAGACACCGGCAGCCACTTCTATTCCAGTGACACTGGTAACAAGCAGCCGAGTGACGCAGACGCCGAAATTGGAATACTCTGCACCGGTTCTACATGTGACCAGTGCGAGGCAAGAAGTGTTGCCCTGGAAGCAGCACTAGAGCCCCGGACAGGCTGTGAACTGTAAGTTTGAACATTGTTTCCCTTTGTTTTCCCCAGTTTTCCCTGAATGAGTGCCCCCATTACTAATGAACATTATGATCATGGACAGTGAGTGTTCAGGACTTAGTGTGTATATAGTTTGTTTACTTCAATTTGCACCCTATTGGTTTTATAGCCGATTTAGGAGTGTATTTATTAATGTGTGTGATTTGGATTGTTGCATGAAGATTTTGCACTGTGGACGTTTAGCACTTGTAACCGCATCGCTTAAAAACCCACTGGTGCGGCCGAAGAATTGGTCAGTTTAGTCCTTGTCGCCGCGCCCAGGGCTAGCAGCGGGTTTTTCTTGTGGTGGGTTCCCGAAGACGACAAGTGAAGAGATAATGACGGAACTAATAACTGTTTCTTTTTTCACTTTTTCTACTTTTATACCCCAACCCATAGTCATAATAAGGAATGTTTTTGTTACGTAACGTTAAAGTCATGAGCCTCCCGTTCCAGGTAGAAAAAGAATTCTTGTAATCTGTTATGTTGTTATTGTTGAATGCATAAAGAAAATGTGAGATAATGTGAAACACCAAACCGGTGCTTAGCACGCAGATGTGCTAATCTTTGTTCTGGGAGAGTGTGGTGCCCCTGCGGATGGGTGGCCACAACAGAGCACAGCAGCTGGGATTGGTAGGTCAGTCACTTCACACCAACACCCCACACACACACTCCGATCCTAAGCCATAGTACTTCATGTCAGGCAAGGGATGGCAGGAGGAGCTAAGTGGAGGGTGGAAAGTAGAACAGAACCCAGAAAAGGGGTGGAGGAAATGGAGTAAAACCTAGGAACACTAAGTTAGAGGAGGTTCAGAAGTTAGAGGGGTTTTTGAGAGAGTTCATCTGAATTGGTGAAGAGGAGAAGAGAGAACAAGAAGTCTAAACAGAGACACTCATCAGCTAACCAATGACAGAGACCAAGCTGAGAATAGCGGGGCCCAGCGGCAGATGCCACCGATGGCTAGTCCGGGACCCAGGCTGAGACTGAAGAAAGACTGAAGGAGCCAGGTGGACCTGACTGCTCGGGACACTGACGGCTGGGCCAGGACCAGAGTGTCGGCTCTGTAGATGTGGCCGGGTAGCTTTAGGCCCCAAGCACAGGAACTCCAGCGGGGTGCGGCGTCTTCATTTTCCGAGACCCAACCTCCTGTGCGGTGAATGGAAAGCCTTCGTATTAGGGCTGGTGACCCAGAGGGGTAGGACACTGAGAGCCCGTGAAAGCTGGACTGTAACTCGCATGCGGAATAGAGGACAAGAAGGCCCAAGAGG
The DNA here is from genome assembly GCA_033576535.1 of Allobates femoralis. Lineage (NCBI taxonomy): Eukaryota > Metazoa > Chordata > Amphibia > Anura > Aromobatidae > Allobates > Allobates femoralis. The sequence continues at coordinate 111,963,226 of JARQOC010000004.1, forward strand.
TACACAGATAGGGAGTGCCGCAGATAAGCCATCCTAGCTGCTGAGAGAGCCTGGGTCCGCTGTGAACTGTCGAGAGCTACTGTGAACTGTACGGATGGAAGTTGAGAGTAAAAGCCCAGTAAAGCCCAGAATTGTGCGGACTCTGTTTATTTGTCTGCGGGAAGGTAATTGCGACAGCGCATAGATTGTAGATGCTGCCTGAAGATACTGGGGACTTTGCACGTATTCTTCACTCACGGTTGCACTGGGGACCAGCCCTACCTGTAGAGGGATCATCATCTTGCTGCACCCATCATCATCCCCAGCGGTCCCGATTGCAGAGGTGGCCCCATATAGCCACACACTACGGGTGGCATCATGATTTATCCTTTAAAAAAATATGAATCCCCTTTTATTGACCGCCCAGGGCCACAGAGCTGGGTCACATCACCGTGACCACCCAGCAGGCCCAGGTGACGGCAAGAGAGAGACTGAGGGCCTGGTTCCGAGTACCCCATGGGCCTAGTGGGTGACTCACCAGCACAATTGGGCCATGTGCCAGCACATGGGGGCTATGTCCCAGCTCACGGGGCTATGTGCCAGTTCAAGGGGGCTATGAGCCAGAACAAAGGGGGTTATGTGCCAGCACAATGGGGCCATGTACCAGGAAGAGGGTTAGTTATATATATATATATATATATATGATTGTAAGACGGACACTGGCATTGTAAGACGGACCACGTTTCACATAAAAAAAAAAAAAAAATTCTCTTTTCCTTCAACAAATTTGGGCTGTGTCTTATAATCAGGTGTAAAAATAAAAGGAGAGAATGTGCCTAGGTGCAGATAATTAAGGTTATAAACCCTCGACCTCACTGCACTCACCTCTTTTAGTCGTGCAGGCTCCGCACAACTAGAGCTTCCAGCATGGGTGAGCAGTGAGCAGGTCACTGAGAGGGAAAAATGAGAAGCAGCTGCTGTGTGGAGAGATCAGCGTGGCAGTTTCCTCCAAGGGAAGTCACGTGATCCGGCCGTGTGATGCAGTGGGACGTTCACCTGAGGAAGACAGCGACGGCTGTTGAAACGCGTTGTGGCGTGATAGAGAGTTTGCTCCTTTATCTGCATAATAAATTAGGTTGGTATATCAAATTTCAATTGTCGCAGTCCTGTTCCTATCCCTCTAGCGCTCCATAACACTGCACTTTCTATTCCTTTCTATCCACATTATAATCAGGTGTGTCTTATGAAGTGAAAAACACAGTATTCAGATTTAAATAGGATTTGAGGGGCCTTGATAATGAAAATGTGGTGCCCGAATGGTCGGGACGCCACGTAGGGGTACTTCACCCAAATAAGAGTGTGTAGTATTCCTGTGACTAGGGAATTGGGATGTCACATAAGGGACCCTTTCAACACTCATTCACACAGACCCTAGAGTAGGGAACCATGGGTAAACCCGCAGCAGGGAGGACCCAGTCCCATGGGAGGAGCTTAGAGGGGTAGAAAAGTGTGTGAGTGGAAGGTACAGAGAGGAGTGGAGAGCTCCGTTGGGGAGTGAGGAGTGCAGGATGGTGGAGAAGCTATTGGGACAGAGGGAGATCCTAGGGGCAACAGGTAGTGCGGTGCACCCAAATCCGTAAACCCAACGACTACCGACCGGAGGGATCTGGTCCCAGAGCAGAGGACCGGCTATGAAAGCGGTGTGTATGTTTATCCCCAAGCCATTAAACCGGAGGCCGGAGCTTCTAGAGGAAGTCGCGGCCAAACACCCGACGCATTCTTAAAAAGGCATACCGAATAGGGTCAGGGGGACCCAGAGAAGAGTCCTCCACAGAGGACCCGTGGGAGTCAGCTGGATGCTCTGTGCGTGGGAGCGCTTCAAGGGAGACAGGAGAGGGCGCAGTGAGGGACCGGCGAGGAATGGCAGGCACACCATCGAGGGTTCTAAGTGAGTCATCCCGGTTCCCTGGTGACTACCCAGGCCAGAAAGACCCAAAAGACTGTACCATCTGTGACCTGTCTGAAGTACTGCCAGTAAAACCCTTGTAGAGTTAAAGGGATCCTGTCACCCCCAAAGCACCTCTAAACCTATTAAAAGCTGTCCCTAGAGCATATTAACACTTTCCCTACACTCCTTTTACCTCCTAAATGCACATAGTCAAAGTGAATAAAAACGTTATTATAGTACCTCATTACTGATGATAATGAGTGACTATGCTATTCATAGTCACTCATCCAGGCTGCCCCTCTTCTTCATATCACGGGCATGCGCAGTGCGCATTTTGAAGCTGACAGCGCGGCGCCGGTGTAAATACGTCACCCGGCGCCGGGAATGACGCGGATCGCGTCATACAGCCCCACACTGAAGCCCGGACGCAATGGGAGAAGAGGGGAGGCGCGCAGGGAGGCGGCAATTTGAATCTGTGCTGTAGATCACGCCTATTCAGGCGTGATATGAAGAAGAGGGGCAGCCTGGATGAGTGACTATGAATAGCATAGTCACTCATTATCATCAGTAATGAGGTACTTATAAAACGTTTATATTCACTTTGACTATGTGCATTTAGGAGGTAAAAGGAGTGTAGGGAAAGTGTTAATATGCTCTAGGGACAGCTTTTAATAGGTTTAGAGGTGTTTTGGGGGAGACAGGATCCCTTTAAAGACTGTGTGACGTACTGTATTTGCCTGCGCCTGGAGAGCCGCACACTTGCTGTATAGAGAAGACTGGTAACAAGGCTGTGTAGTAAGCTGACTCCCTGTGTAAAAACTAATACATTCACAACTGCGCCGGGAGCGTAACCATCTTGAAGCTCCACCATCACGCTGGAGAACTGTCCCACAGTGCCCGTAACATTACCGGAACCTTAGGTGGCGTCACAAAACACTTTTATTTCATTTATATTGACAGTTTTTCCCCCTTTTTAAGCAACGACCAGGGTCACGGGACCAAGCAACAGGCCCCTGTGACATCTCCTGTGAACTAAACGCCCGGGACTGGGTACCCCACAGCCCTGGGGCAGGTCAAAAACTTCCCAAGAGTTATACCATTTTAAAAACTGCACTTCTTAAATACTTTCAAACTTCAAGTTGTCAGGATTTTTGTTAACCTTTCAGGTTCTACTCAGGAATTAATGCAAAATGGAAGGTAAAAATAATAATTTCTCCTCCAAAATGCTGTTTTAGCCCCATTTATTCACTCGTAGGCTGAAGGCACACTATGCGAGAGACGCGCGCGAGTGCAGTGCGACTGGGACTAGGGCGAATGCAATGTGAAGGAAACTCGCATTGCACTCGGACCAGTGTTGCACTAACAGGCAGGGCAGACTGGTGCGAGTCCCCCGCACTGAACTCGCATTGCGCTGACTGCAAGCGATTCTCACATGCGAGAGGGCAATGCAACTCTATGGGGGCGAGAAAATCTCGCTCCCATACAGCACACTGTGTGATATTGGCACGAGTGTGCTGCCAAAATCGCTTCAAACTCGCCGACTTTGACAGTGTACCATCAGCACAGCTGATAAGATCGTGTGCTGTCTATGGTACCTACGCCAATTGGGTATGCAAAAAGCGTACCATGACAGCCGCTGTCCCTGATGCTGAAGCTCCAGTGTGATATTACAGTAATATCACGCTGGAGCTTCAGGGCCACGGACAGCTCAGTGCATGAAGTAATAGCGCCCCTATGCATATCAACCTTAAATTTAATTAATGAATGACAAACAACACTCCAAATTGTTTGGTATAAATTAATTTATTTAACTTAAATAAAACATTGGTAGGGTTTCTTTGCCAAGTTTAATTCATATATCCAACTCATCAATGAATATCATCAATAATAAATAACTTCCATTAACTTGAATAAATAATTGAATCCATAAAAATGTATTTAATTTAATTCCTTAAGGATCCACCCAAATTATTGGATGACCCGGACCTCTGACAAAGAACCCAACCGATTTCATCAAATATCATCAAAACAAATGGGGTGGGAGGGCGGGGCTTCTTCAAACTCCTGAGGTAAAGTGATGTTCCTGACAGGAACCGTCACCTTATATGGTACTGGCCCCCACTCATCCCCCCTTATCTTAACCAATCACCGTTTGTATTCTTTAGGCGCGCAAACAGATGTTTGCAGTGCACCTCCCACTTTACTACAAGTCTTTATTAACCCTTTAGTGACCAAATGAAAGAATATCTTTTGATAAGAGGCGCATTCCCTCATGAAGTCACCATTTTTATTAATGGTGCCTTTCCATGAAGTAATAGCGCCCCTATGCATATCAACCTTAAATTTAATTAATGAATGACAAACAACACTCCAAATTGTTTGGTATAAATTAATTTATTTAACTTAAATAAAACATTGGTAGGGTTTCTTTGCCAAGTTTAATTCATATATCCAACTCATCAATGAATATCATCAATAATAAATAACTTCCATTAACTTGAATAAATAATTGAATCCATAAAAATGTATTTAATTTAATTCCTTAAGGATCCACCCAAATTATTGGATGACCCGGCCCAACAGGGACTCTGCTAAACGGCAGAGGCCCCCCCACAAAGCCACCCGACCAATGTTCAACCATAGTTTGGAAGTCTAAATTCAATATGTCATATCCTACAGCAGAAAGGTGTATGGCATCTCTGCCATACAAACCCACTTCAAATCCTTCCAACTCGAGATGTCGGAAGCAAAAACCACCAATTTCAGGCAAAAATCTAGATAGATCCCTGTTCACTCTCCTCTTTATCTTCTCCATAAACAGTGACCCGTCTGCTTTTCAACTGAGACGGGAGACTATCTCGGAAAAACACAAAGAGGCTGAAGGAAAAAGGTGCGAGATCCAAGCCAGATCTCGCTTAACCTGTTTCAATAAATCAGATGATCTAAATTTGCCTAAATCATTGCTCAATAAATGTAGAATCAAGAGATCCGGCATAGGGAATTTAAAGCATAAATCTAACAAAACCTGATTCAGTTGGCACCACCGAAGACCTCTAACTCCATGCCAATAAATTTGTATTGCTGAAGGGTCAAATGATAAATTAGCAGAATAAGTCCTCTGTTGCGCTCGGTGATGCGCCCAATAAACATAGGAATGACCCACGATCCAAACGCATTTATGGCCTGTAAAATAAAGAATTAACAAGTGAATAACAAATTTGGGCGAACATAAAGTTTATACCTACTAGATTTCCACCTTCCTATCTTCTTAATATGCTCCTGATCCAAACCATACTGGGCAGCCTCAGTGGCTGCCCCAATTCTGAACGAATGAGCGGTAATATGTAAAGAGTTCAAATGCAACGAGTTTAAACACTTCCTAAGCACCGCAGAAAACTGAAAGACTGTAACGGGAACCCCCGAATTATGAAGAAAAAGATGTGGAAAACCATGAGGACGAATAGACAAACAACGTCTCATGTTATCGACTGGGCAAATGGACAAATCTTGCAACGCATGCAAGATAATTTCAGCACCTTTTCCTTCCAAATCAGTTTTAGATCGCCGAAGGAACATCACCAACTTATCAGATGTGACCAATACATCCGAAAAATAAAATCCAGGTGAACCAAAACGGCTTGCAGCTAACAACTCACCAACTCTCATAGCCGAAAAAAACAAAGTAACAAAAATTGCATTGAATAGGGTGCTTTCAAATTCATCAAAACAAACTAACTTGGAAACCTCACACAATTTCCGTAAAAGTTCAACCGTAACAGGGCGTCTGGAGTCCACAGAAAAACCTTCCTTTTTAAAGCCTTTTAGAAACTGTCTAACAGAAAAAAGAGATGTCAAAGGAGGAATATTATACAATTTCAAGAAAAAGGAAATACCAGCCACTACTTTAGACAAAGCGGGATGAGAGATCCCGTCTTGTACACAAAACGTCAAAAATAGCAATGCACATTCGGATTCGCAGGATACCGGATCAAAACCACGTTCCTTGGAAAAAATCTTCCAACGCTCCCAAGAACGGGAATAATCAGCCCACGTTCGTGGAGCGACAGACTGAGAAATATAACGGGAAGCCAGATTCAGATCACGTCCAAAAGAGATGCTGGAACAAAAATTCTCTTTCCGCATGACATCGGAAAACGGGACAGAAATTCTTCTATACGCTGAAAAGACAAGAAAACACCAACCTCATCTTCATAAAAAGGCCTATAAGAGACCTTCAGCCAGATATTATGTTGAAGCAACACCAACATCAGTAATCTCAGCACTTTAGAGACCATGGTATTTTTTGATGACATAGTGTTTAAAGCAAAAGAAAAACCTTTAGAGGAAGACAATAATAAAATCCGCTTATTGCTCAGGGAATGACCCCATACTGAAAATAACAAGAAGACCGAAAAAATTTCAAGAAGAACCAAAGAAAATTCTTTATCATGAAATGAACCAGGCCAAGTCTCAGAAAACCATTGACCATTATAAAAACCGCCAGCTCCAGAAGAAGAAGCTGAAGAAAACAGACGCAAGGTGCTTGACAACTGGAACTCAGACTGCCATGCAGAAATTCCGTTAAACTCATCGATAAAACGAGACCAAATCCACAGATCTTCTTTCAAGTCCGCAGAAACAAGTATCCTGGAAAAAGGAGAAGTGTGTCCGGCCGTAGCATTGTACAGCCGACGCATGAACACTCTCCCAATAGGAATAATGCGTAATGCAAAATTAAGGGATCCAAGCAAAGCCTGAAACTCCTTCAAAGAAGCATATTCCCGTCTCAAAAATTCACCGACCAGCAGTCTGAGCTTGTTCAGTTTTTCAGCTGGAAGGCGACAACACATGGATGCTGAATCGATCTCAATCCCTAAAAAATTCTATACAAGTACAGGGAAGGACCGTTTTCTCTTCAGCAATAGGAACACCGAAAGAAGACATGAGAGACAAAAAACGCTCAATCAATTGCGAACAAACATCTGACCGAGGGGGCCTAAAAATAAAAAATCATCCAAATAGTGAAGTACACGACCGTGTGGGTAAAGAAACGTAACACACCAATGAAGGAAAGAAGAAAAAATCTCAAAATAAAAACAAGACAAAGAAAAACCCATCGGGAGGCAGCGGTCAAAGAAAAAGGAACCTTCAAAAGTAAAACCCAATGAACAAAAACCCAAAGGATGGACAGGCAATAAACGAAACGCAGCCTGAATATCGGTCTTCGCCAGTAAGGCATCTTGACCCAAATCCCGAAGGAAATCAACCGCCATGTCGAATGACGCATAATGCACCGATGCGTCGTCTTTATTCACCTGATCATTCAAGGACTGACCAGGTGGAAAAGACAAATGATGAATAAGGCGGTAAGATCCTTTCTCTTTCTTAGGAACCACCCCAAGCGGGGAAATCCGAAAATTTTCAAAAGGGGGGTGAGAAAAAGGACCCGAACACCTCCCCAACTGTAATTCCTTAAGAATCTTATCCCTCACTACCTCAGGAAACCTAGAAGCAGAGGGTAAATTGCCAATAACCGTACATCCCAGCTGGTCAAAAGCAGGAACCATAAAACCGTAGGAAAAACCTTCAAGCAGGAGTAGAGCCTTCCCCTTGTCTGGGTACCGCCTTAGGAACGGTAGCATTTCTGCTACCTTCACTGGCGTTCCCGCCCGCGAGAAATGGCTCCTTAGGATTAACTCCTTGCTGTCCTTGAGTATACTTTTTAAAACATTTGACCATGGGATGAGCCCCCCACAAGTAGAACACTCATGTTTGTAACGACAATTGTGGAGCCACTTGCAGGAGGACTCATTGAACGCGAAGCATAAGCCCTTTCTAATCTGCTGAGAAACAGGCTGCTTCGCTACAGAGGGTTGTCGCTGCGGAACTAATACCTGTAACCACAAACCTACATCTTTCACCCCCCATTTCAAAGAGGGGTGAATGGACAATTTCTGCCGAAAACCCTCATCATATAACAACCACGAAACGCCCCCAAAGTGACGATAGGCCTCCAACACGATATCTATGTGTTGGAGGAGCCCAGCACAGAGGATAATGGTCTTTTCGCATAAAACAGCTGCATATATTAAAAAAGCTTGGAGCCAAGAATTGAAGGACTTAAAGACCTTCTTTTTATCAGCCTCCTCAGCTTTATCCATTCTGAAAGAATCTTTGCTGGGTAGCAATGCAAAAAGATCCATGTACTCCCCAGCCCAAATTCTTTCTTTAACAGAAGAGGCCAAGTGAAATCCCAGCGGTGAGATCTCACAAGGTAATGCCTCTTTGAATAATGCTCCTGGGACTTGAGCCTTGGGAGGGGGTCATACAATACTACCAATCCCCTCAGCCGGGCCTGTCAAACCCCTAAGTGCCTCCCTCACCGCTGAATTAACTACATCAGCAATAGAGGATGATGACACATTAACCCCAGACCCAGGGTACACTGATATCTCACCCTCCACTGAACTGTCAAGCGAAGGGAATCTCCATTCTTGTCCAGACGTCGTTGGATCAGGTGGCAGCTGCCCTTGATGAGCCTGTGATAGAGCCGTTCCTCCATGGTTGGATGAAGCCGTAGTCACTGTCGGGTCCCATACCTCCGTCACCGATGCCGCTGTGACTCTGCTCCTGTGCTGTGGCCTAGGTACCGCCTCTTGAAGAATCATTGCAGACGCTACCTGTCCTTGTCTCACATCACCTATATCTGAACTGTGAGCAGCCGTTACCGGAACTGGCTGATTCACCAGGTCCCGGCCCCTTCCGGGGCCGCACGGAACATGTCCAGCCCCTTCATGATGTGCAGACAAAGCCGGCCTCTTCCGGCCTTGACTCCTTCTATTCCCAGCTGGGGGAGGTGAAGGAGAAGGAGGCCGAGTCCTCCTGGACCTCTCACTGCGCCGAGGGCCCTCTCTCCCTCCCGGACTTCCCCTTCCTCCAAAGGGTCCGGGGTTGCTGACACCTGTGCTGTCGCAGCTGAAGAATCCTCTGCCAAACAACGGAGCAGCCACTCTCTTCCTCCTCCAGAGCTTGCCCTATCCAGCAAACGGCCCAACAACTCCTCCATGTTCATATGCTTCTTCAAACTCCTGAGGTAAAGTGATGTTCCTGACAGGAACCGTCACCTTATATGGTACTGGCCCCCACTCATCCCCCCTTGTCTTAACCAATCACCGTTTGTATTCTTTAGGCGCGCAAACAGATGTTTGCAGTGCACCTCCCACTTTACTACAAGTCTTTATTAACCCCTTTAGTGACCAAATGAAAGAATATCTTTTGATAAGAGGCGCATTCCCTCATGAAGTCACCATTTTTATTAATGGTGCCTTTCCAGGAGCAGAGCCTTCACAGTAATGTAAAATCATCCGGCAATTGCCAGGAACAGAAAAATAAAGGAATTAACCCCTGCACTGCCAGGGTGTGTTGTCACTATGTGTGCACACTCTGTTTAAACAGGATGCCAGCACTCTAACTGTATTTTAACCCTTCTGACACCGGCATTTATTAGCTGTATCTACAGACTCTATGCCGACATGTAGCGCAGAGCCTGCAGAGGGGGTTAAAATGATTATTAACACACAGCACTTTATTATTTAGATTTTTAACTGAGTTTTTTAAACAATAATGTTTCAGCGATGTTGTGACAGCGCTGGAACATTATTAATTACTGTACTGGCAAAGTGGTAAATTCAAACTCGCCGGCTTTGACAGCGGACGAGTTTAAAATCACTGCAAATGCTGTCCTTCAGGACCACGGACAGCATCACAATCACACGCACCACACACGCAGTCACACCTCACACTCGCAGCACACTCACATGAATACACTCAGGCACTCAGGCACACTCACCACATGCACCACACACACCCAAAAACACGCATATCACTCGCATCACTGTCATCCATGAAACACGCTCGGTGTTTGATACACGACAGTGTGCCTCCAGCCTTACAAGGGATCAAATAAAAAAAAAAAAATGGACCACACAATTTGTTAGGCTGGGTTCACACTGCAAGATTTTCCCTGATCAGGTTCAATCAAGTTTGTGTGCCAAAACTAAGAGTGACTCCAAAACTCAGAACAGTTGACAATCTTTCAATTATATTTTTTTTTCTGCAAGTTTCACTCCTGGTTTTGGCACACAAACCGGATAGAACCTGATCAGGCAAAAAACTACAATGTGAAACCAGCCTTACCCAGTTTCTTCTGAGTGTGCTGATAGTCCACATGTGGTCAGAAAGGTCTGTTTGTGGTGCACAGTAGGGCTCGGAAGGAAAGGATTGCATTTTGGAACACAAATTTAGCTGAGATAAATTACAGGCACCATGTGGCATTTCCAGAGCCCCTAAGGTACCTAAACAGCAGAAACCCCCCACAAGTGACCCCATTTTGGAAATTGGACCAATCAAGGAATCGAAGGGTGTGTTCAGCATTTTCAACCCATAGGTGCATCAAATAACTTTTAAAAATTTGGATGTGAAAACGAAAATGACCGTATATACTCGTGTATAAGCCAACCCGTGTATAAGCCGACCCCCCTACTTTTGCCCCCAAAATCTGGGAAAACCTATTGACTCGTGTATAAGCCGAGGGTGGACCCCAGCACAGGTATACAGCCCCCAGCAGTGTGGTATACAGGCCCCCGCAGTGGTGTACAGGCCTCCCCAGTGGTAGTATACAGCAGCCTCCCCAGTGGTACATACAGGCCCCAGCAGTGTTACAGCAGCCTCCCCAGTGGTATATACAGCAGCAGCCCCAGAGATATATACAGCAGCCCCAGTGGTAGTATACAGCAGCCCCAGAGATATATACAGCAGCCCCAGTGGTAGTATACAGCAGCCCCAGAGGTATATACAGCAGCCCCAGTGGTAGTATACAGAAGCCCCAGAGGTAGTATACAGCAGCCCCAATAGTAGTATACAGCAGCCTCAGTGGTATATACAGCAGCAGCCCCAGTAGTAGTATACAGAAGCCCCAGTGGTAGTATACAGCAGCCCCAGTAGTAGTATACAGCAGCCCCAGTAGTAGTATACAGCATCCCCAGTAGTAGTATACAGCAGCCCCAGTAGTAGTATACAGCAGCCCCAGGGGTATATACAGCAGCCCCAGTAGTAGTATACAGAAGCCCCAGTGGTAGTATACAGCAGCCCCAGTAGTAGTATACAGCAGCCCCAGTAGTAGTATACAGAAGCCCCAGTGGTAGTATACAGCAGCCCCAGTGGTAGTATACAGCAGCCCCAGTAGTAGTATACAGCAGCCCCAGGGGGTATATACAGCAGCAGCCCTAGGGGTATATACAGCAGCAGCCCTAGGGGGTATATACAGGAGCAGCCCCAGAGGTATACAGACCCCCCCATAGGTAGTATACAGGGGCCCCAGCTGTATACAGCAGCCCCAGCTGTATACAGCCCCCCCGTGGTATCCAGGGCCCCCCTTGCTGCACCTGTAAAGGAAGAAGTCAGTATACTTATCGCTGCCGCCGCCGCCGCTCCGCTTCTGGGTCACCGCGCTGCTCCGGGTCTTCATGCTTCCTGTTCCTTCTCCGGCGCTCGAACAATGACGTCATTTCCTGAGCGCCGGAGAAGGAACAGGAAGCATGAAGACCCGGAGCAGCGCGGTGACCGAGAAGCGGAGCGGCGGCGGCGGCAGCGATAAGTATACTGACTTCTTCCTTTACAGGTGCAGCAAGGGGGGCCCTGGATACCACGGGGGGCTGTATACAGCTGGGGCTGCTGTATACAGCTGGGGCACATATATGTTATATGATTATATTACGTATATACCCGTGTATAAGCCGAGGGGGGACTTTTCAGCCCATTTTTTGGGCTGAAAAACTCGGCTTATACACGAGTATATACGGTACATTTTTTTCTGCTAAAATGTTGTTTTTGCCCCAAATTTGAAATTGAATAGGGAAAATTTGTCGTGAACATGATGATACCCCATATATGGTCAAAAAACACTGGTTTAGCATATAGCAAAACTCAGAAAGGAAAGGGCACTATTTGATTTTTGCAGTTTAAATTTGTCTGGAATAAATTGTACATGCCATGCTGAATTTGCAGAGTCCCTGACATGTCAAAACAACAGAAACTCCCCACAAGTTACCTCAATTTATAAACTAGACTTCTCGGAATTCATATAGAGGTGTACTAAGCATTATTAGCCTACAAGTGATTCACAGAAATTTCTCAAATTTAGATATGAAAATAGAAAGATCATTATTTTTCCAGAAGATACTGTTTTAGCACCAAATTTATCATTGACACAAGGGGTAATAGCAGAAAATCGATTCAGTAGTATGTGTTGCATTTTCTCCTGTACACAGTAATACACCATATTAGGTCAAAAACGAATGCTTGAGCACATGCAAAACTTGGAAAGCAAAGAACGCATTTTAATTTATTCAACGCCAATTTGGACACCGTATTACATTTGCGAAGAACCAGAGGTGCCGAAAAAGAGAAAAGCCACCAAAAGTCACCCCACTGTGTACAAATTGCACCTCTCAGTGACTTTACCTATGGCTGCAGTGACTATTTTTCAATATTTATGCCATACCTTTTTTTTTCTGGAGAATTGTAAATTTGCCAACCTAGTACATTGTACCAAGCTTGTGCTTCTGGAGACACTCACCCAGTAAATTGTTAATTGGGCTCTCCCTGCTACAATAACGCCATACATTGGGCCGCTTACAGCAGTTTAGGCACAGGGGGGCTCATAAGGAAGGGGGTATTTTGATTTGGGAGAGCAGATCTCTGTGGATTTTATTTTTGGGTTGGTAGCTGTTGCTTTCCCCAAGCCTTTGCTTTATGAATAATGTAGGAATCCCCTTATATTTGCAGTGACAGATGACAGAGTTGAAACCAGTTATATATAGAGCATACTTACACTATATAAAAGGACACATATACATGTTTTTCTCACTATCTAATATGAAATCAGATAAGAATTAGGCCCATTCCTCCTGAAATGAACTGGTGTAACAGAGCCATGTTTGTAGGTCACTTTGATCGCACCTGCCTTTTCAGCTTTGCCCATACATTTTCAATAGGATTGAGATCAGGGCTTTGTGATGGCCACTCCAACACATTGAATTTGTCATCCTTAACCACTTTGTAAACAGTTTGGCAGTATGCTTCGTGTCATTGCATTTGGAAGACCCATTTCCGCCCAAGCTTTAACTTTCTGGCTGATGTCTTGAGATGTTGCTTCAGTACTGAAATCTACTGGAATGTTGTGTTTGCAGAGCCCCTACTGTGCCTAAACAGTGGAAATCTACAAGTGACCCCATTTTGGACACTACACCGCTCAAAGACTAAAGCCCCCATAAAACTAAGCGAGATCGCTAGTGAAATCGCTGATACGTCACAGTTTTTGTCACACAACAGCGACCTTGCCAGCGATCTTGCTATGTATGACACGTAACAGCGACCAGGCCCCTGCTGTGAGATCGCTGATCGTGTTGTAATGTCCTGGACCATTTTTTGATTGTCGGGCTCCCACCGGGCAGCATGCATCAGTGTGTTTGACGGGGACAACGACCTCAATACTACAGGTCTGAGTGACAGGGTCCCAACGACCGTCGTATCGTTGCTGCATTGCTAGTGAGATCTGACTGTTTGACATCTCACCGGCGACCACGTAGCGATGCTCCAGCGATCCCTACCAGTTCGTATCGTTGTCGGGATCGGTGGTGCATCGCTCAGTGTTACGGGGCCTTTAATATAATCATTATATCACAGCTGTATACACTATTTGTTAGCAGTTTTAATGTAATGTAGATCAGCTTGCATTCAATTAATGGAAGCTCACTTCAGTACTTGAGAACAACCACTGCACACTGTATGTTGTTCTGGCTCCATACACTGTGTATCTCTGTAAGAAGGTGGACGGAAACCGTAGTACCTTCTGAATGATTCATATATTCCTTTAATGTAAATAGTAATGCTATTTATGTCTAAAAAAAATTAAATTGTACTGTATATAAAGTATATAGTGTCTAAATTGTAATATACTCTTTGATAGAGCGAAAACCTATTTATGAGATAGGAGATAATTTGTTGGTATGTTGGTGTCCCACCACTGGGAACTGCACCGATGCGGAGATCAGGGAACTTTTATATCTGTTATAAAATATCACGGCAGTCTGGCTGTCCAACCACCACTCCATTTATTTTTCATGGGGCTTCTAGAAAGTTGAGTGCAGAGCTTGACCTACCCATACAAATTGAATGGCGCAGTACTAAAGTGTGATGCTAGTCACTAATGTGATACTATTCCTAACATGGACAAGTCAAGAGGCAGAATAGTCAGGTGTTCTGAGGTCAGATACCACAATATCACATCAACGAATAAAGGGCTAGACAGAGGCGTAGTTAGAATCAAAACACCTGTAGAGCTGAAGATTAGAGCAAAAGGACAAGGCAAAAGGAAAGTCAGATACGGTCAGAGTTCTGGAACAATGATCAGAACACCAAGCACAGATACAGGCCTACAAACACCAAAGAACTGAATGCTAAGACTGGCAAGGTTCTGAGATAGGCTGAGTTCACATGTACAGTAATCATCCATTAGAATGGATCCTGCAGAGATCCATTGGCAGAAATCTTCTGCAAACACAACTTTTTTTTTTGTCCGTTGTTAAATAATTGATTTCTTTAGGATCCATTTTCTTTACGTCGGAGTCAATGGAGAACGGATCGGTTAATGGATTGCTGTTTAGCCATACGTTTTTCTTTCATTTGTTAATGATCCATTTTTGCTTTCAGGATCCATTTCAAATGGAAGCTAAAAAGCAATCAGTTAACAGATCCATTCTCCATAGACTCAAATGTTAAAAAAAAAATGGAACCTGAAAAAAATCAGGTATTTAACAATGGACAAAAAAGTTCTATTTGCACAACTTTTTTGCCAAAGGATTGCTGCAGGATCTGTTCTAACTAGTGATTACTGGACATTTGAATCCAGCCTTAAACTGCTCAGCTAAGTAGCTGGGCAATCACAGGGAAAAGGAAACACCTGCTGGAACCCAGCACCTCCAAGTAAAGGACTGGACGACTGAGCTAGCTGTCACTCAAGACACTGAGAGCTTAGCATGCCCCAGCTCAAAGTTGCACGACTGACCTGTCACTCAAGGAACTGACAGCTCAGCACGCCCCAGCTCCAAGTTGCACGACTGATTTGTCACTCACCCAACAGAACAGCTCAGCACACCTTGATCACAATGCAGATGAATCGTGACAAAAAACATGCACGCAACGTTGCTGAATTTTAATGGGGATAACACCTCCCATTTATGCTGAACAGTTTGGGTCCCTATGGATAGGTGATAAGCTATTTTGACTAGAAAAGCTCTTTAATTGACTAGGCAGAAGAATCTGGAAGAAGGTTAGTGGTTTGGGTTATAAATAGGCCCCTATTTGTATTAAGTTACAGTTCAGCACCGAGAGAGAGAAAAATATGATAACAAATTACTAAAGTGTTACTTGAGCTGAAAAGACGATCAGAGAAACATAGAGAAGTGATGGCAGAAGCTGTTACAGGAGAATATCTGAGAATATCTGGAAGTAGATAACAATGGAGAAGTCTGAGTGCCCCCTAGAGAAAAGAGAGAGGAGAAGATGTGTGAAAGGCTGCTGATAGCAAACTGGAAGGTGTTGAGCAATTAGGAACATCTGGAGACCCTCTGGGGGTGGAGTGCAGTGCCCAATACAGTACAAAGGGACTTATGAGACCTGCGAGCTGGCTGCGGAAGATTACAGCAACTGTGGATGTTTCGATTCAAATTCCTCTGTAATAGAAGATGTAACAATATGGCTTTTTCTTTTGCCTTGAGATCCTCAAGGGGTGCACCATGCAAGAACAAATGGTCACCAAAGGAGCAACAATAACTTGGTAAAACCCTAAATACATCCATATGTTGGTGGGCAACTTACACTTTTAGCGGCCATGACTTTAGGTATCAGCTAGGCAGGTGGAGATGTCAATTGTTGGATAACTACACTAACTGAAATTGATGATTTGTCTCAGTGATAAATAATCAATTATCTTAACCCTTTACAGCTAGTTAGAGAGAACCTGTCTCAGGATTATCCATGTTAAACTAAAGCTATGACCATAATGGCACTGTCATACTGATTTAATAGATACCTTCATTGTAAAAATCATTTTTCTGTTAAAGTATCAATAGCAGTTTCAGCTTCCTAAGCTCTTCATGCATCGGGGTGGACTTTGGGAAGGTCTTTGTTTCTGTCGCGGCTCCTCTGCTGCCTCCTTTATCTTTTTTCCAATATAAATTTTTGTGCTGGCACTGTTGGCAGTGCTTGTATAGACTGATCTCATAGTGGGTATGAGAAAAATGGCACTGGTGGCACATACGCAGATTCAGCTCTTAACTCGATGAGACAAGATCTTATTCCGTGCATGTGCCACCAGTGCTATTTTTCTGAAGCCCACTATGATATCAATCTATGCAAGCACTGCCCACAGTGCCAGCACAAAATTTATATTGGGAAAAAGATAAAGGAGGCAGCAGAGGGGCCTAGACAGAGCCAAAGATCTTCCCCAAACTCCGCCCAAAGCATGAAGAGCTTAGGAAGCTGAAACTTCTATTGATCCTTTAACGAAGACCAACCTGCAGGTTTCTACACTGAAGTTATCATAGATTAAATCAGTATGACAACGCCATTATGGCCATATCTTTAGTTTAAAGGTGGAGGTGCACTAGCATGCATGTAAATTGGAGCATTTTTGATGCATGAAAGTCATGCGAGTGCTTTCCATATGGTCATGCGAGTGTGGGTGGGAGTGTGGTGCCAGTGTGGTCCGAGTGCAATGCGTTTTTAATATGGTCTTTCCCATGCTGTATAAAGTGAGAAAAGAATAGATTGGTAGAGTAGCTAGTTCGGGCTTACCAGTCTCCGGCTGCTAACTCCAATCCTGCATGTGTAAGTGTATTTCTAGATTTGTGCATTGTCAGTAAAGTTAGTTGAACAAAAAAGATGAACACTCCCAGAAGCTCACACACACAAAATACCATGTGACTGTAACCAGTTTCCTGTGTCTGTGCATGTGAAGATATATCTGATTCAATGGTTAGAACACGGCATATGAGGGGGTGTGGTGCCAGTGAAGAGGCCTCTTGAGTCCCGTATTCAAGTCTGTTAGAATCACTGCACACACACTTCTAGTCTTTTTGCTTATTGGTGAATGTTTATTCGGAAGGTGCTCTTGTTAGAACTGTGACAGTATGACGTTTCGGACGATTAGGTCCTTGATCACAAATATTGCCTTAGAATAGTTTGAGTTTCAATAGCACGATGTATCCCTTATGGTCCCATACAGGGTACAGAGTATGCCCTGAGAGATACTGTACTTGAATGTAGCCTCTTTTGGCTGAGTATTGGTCACAGTGCCTATGGCAGTCAGGAGCAGTCGCTCTGTGGACGGTGGTGGCACAACAGTGGGGTGTGTCACTCTTCCTGCATCTCCCTGGGTGTGTACACACCCCACTGCTGTGCCACCACTGTCCACAGAGCGACTGCTCCTGACTGCCATAGGCACTGTGACCAATACTCAGCCAAAAGAGGCTACATTCAAGTACAGTGTCTCTCAGGGCATACTCTGTACCCTGTATGGGACCATAAGGGATACATCGTGCTATTGAAACTCAAACTATTCTAAGGCGATATTTGTGATCAAGGACCTAATCGTCCGACACGTCATACTGTCACAATTCTAACAAGAGCACCTTCCGAATAAACATTCACTAATAAGCAAAAAGACTAGAAGTGTGTGTGTGCAGTGATTCTAACAGACATGTGCATGTGAAGAGAAGCACAGCAGCTTGCTGATGCTGCAAAGGGACAATTAAGATGTATATTAATGTTTCCACAAAGCCCTTCATATCTGTACCTGTTTGCTGCTAATTAAAGCTAAGCTCTGTTGGAGATCAGAAAGACGAAAGAAAGGTATCCCAGCTAGATGCCTTTTTTTTAGGGTCACCAAATCCAGACACTGAAAAAAGAAAGAGTGAAGTGGGAATCACATGCAAAGCATGGAGTCCAGGTGGGCTATAGCGAAACTCAAAAGGGATACAGTATCCTGCATCCAGAGACCAACACAGTAACAACTAGCAGAGATATAGTGATTGATGAGAACTCTGTTTCACTCAAATTTCATGAAGTTACATGAGTCATTCAAGCAAAGGAACAAGAAGAATCTCAGTCACCAAATCCAGACACTGAAAAAGGAAACAGTGAAGTCTGGATAAGCTCTGAAGCAAGCAAGGAAGAAACAGAAGAACCAAGTCAACCTCCAGTAAGGAGATCAGAAAGAGCAAACAAATGTATCCCACCTAGATGCCTTTCATATAGGGACAGAACACTTCCTGAATCAGAGCCACAGTCATGCAAGAAAAAAGAGCCCTCAGAAGTCAAAGATTCATCAAAACTCCAGCAATGAGAGTTACAGCCAAGCAGTGGGGGCACTTCTGCATATAAGGACAACTAAGGATGCATTAAACTTGCCAGCAGTGAGAAGATCAGTGCAAGAACTAAGCGCATCGACATTAAGCATCACCACTCACGTGATTTAGTGGAATGTGATGTACGAAAGTTTGTGAATTGCAAGTCTGACAATATGTTAGCAGATGGTATGACAAAACCATTTCCAAGAGCCAAGTTTGAGGGCTTCAGAACCGCAATAGGACTAACAGGATAAGTAGTTGTTGAGTGGGGGTGTTGGAATATGTTAAGTGAAACAACTCCAATTCTGTATGTGTTGTATTGTTAGATTTGTGCATTGTCAGCAAAGTTAGTTAAAAAAAAAAAAAGAGGATCACTCCCAGAGGTTCACACACAGGAAATACCATGTGACTCTAACCAGTTTCCTGTGTCTGTGGATGTGAAGAGAAGCACAGCAGCTTGCTGATGCTGCCAAGGGACAATTAAGATGTATATTCCTGTTTCCACAAAGCCCTTCATATCTGTACCTGTTTGCTGCTAATTACATCTAAGTTGTATTTTCAACACGCTTTCAGTGTATCCTGAATGATCCGCTGCCAACAGGTTATGGGCCCAGCATGACACAGAACTCCAGGAGTGACACAGAGCACAAAGTCACAAAGAGGATTAATACAGCAACAGAAGCAAAAGCAGCAGAGCAACAGAGAAGATGTCCACAAGCAGGGATCACTGCAAGTTCTCAGTGCAAAGACTCACCAATCAGAATTATTAATCCTGGAAATTCAAGGTGAAGATACTGCTCATAACAGAAGGTACGTTGAAATATACACAGGAACAAATGCCTCATCCATTACAGATGACTGGGTAGAGAAGGATCAGAAAGCACAAAGCACTATCTCTCTCAGTGTAGATGATGATCAGATTGTGGATATATGCAAGTGTGCAACTGCAAAGGAGATGTGGGATGAGTTACAGAAAGTGCATTAAAGATCACATCTGAGCAATAAGCTTTATCTTATCAGAAAGCTGTACCAGTCTAAGCTAAGTGATGGCCAGAATATGCAGGACTATATAAGAAACCTTAGAGATTGCGGAACGTCTCAGGGGTATTGGAGAAGAAATGAAAGATTTTAATGTTGCAGCACTACTGTTAAGTGGTCTTCCAGGAAGTTATGACACACTTGTCACTGCATTAGATGCATGGCCAGATGATGAGCGAACACTAGAATATGTCAAAGGCAAGCTTGTAGATGAAGCCATGCAAAAAATGCAGAATGTAAGCAGCAGTAATGAATTTAAAGCAGAAACAGCATTAAAGACACAGGACTTTCCTAAATATAAGAGCAATCTAAGGGAAATTCTGGAATGGTTTGTCTGTAAAATGCCCGGCCACCTTAAAGCAAAATGCAGAATTTGGAAAGCAAGAATGAGTCAGCTTAAAAAGCAGAACAGTGATCAAAAGGTGAAAACAGCTGTAAAAGAAAAGTCTGCGTGTGTTGAAGCTGCATTTAATACCACTACAGGCCCATCTGCAAAGCATATATGGTGTATAGACTCAGGTGCTAGTAGCCATATGACATGATAAGGATTTCTTCACTGACCTTGATGAAAGTAAGTCAGAAAAGGTCATCTTAGCTAATGGTCAATATATGACTTCAAAAGGAGTAGGAGACGGCTATCTCCACTGTCCAGTTTCGTCAGCACAAAGCAGAAAGATCCCAGTAAAGGATGTTCTCTATGTTTACAGTCTTGGAAGCAATCTTCTGTCTGTAAAGAAGCTTATGCCAAAGGGGAATGTAGTTACTTTTAAAGACAACAGCTGCATTATATCAAAGGAGGGTCACACTCTTGCAGATGGAAAAATCCAAAATGAACTTTATCAGCTAGAATGCAAAGAGTGTACAGTGCTAGACGAGATCTGCATAAGAACTGTATCCATGTATGGCACAGACGTCTTGGGCACAGAAACCCAGAAGCAGTAAGGAAGCTATGTCACCTAGCAAATGGTGTTGAAATCAAGCAACGTAGTCAATTGATGAAGTGCACTAGCTGTCTTAAAGGGAAAATGTCCAGAAAATCCTTTCCTAAAGTAAGGAGCACTAGATCTACACAGCCATTGGATTTGATACTGCCACGGTGTAGTGATAATGCTGATGAGGGAATGGCAGTTATGGGCAGGGTGACCAGAGAAGACTAGTCTGACCCTAGTCTAGGAACCCTGAATGGCCCTGATCCCGAAGGTATCTCTAGAGGTGAGAAGGTGTGGGCCTCCAGCCTCTCCCTAAAACTCCTCCATCTGCCCTGCGCTGTTCCCCCCTCACCTCCCTCCACAGAACTGGGATACAGCAACTAGAAAGGTATGTACTTCAGCAACACAAACACACAGGTCAGCACAGCACGACTTCCAAGCATAGAGTGAAACTCTATCAGCAGCACCACCTGGTGGAAGGAGTGGCTACTTAAATGCTAGGGGGAGGGGAGTTCAGGTGAGTCACACATTACCCCTCAACCAGCAGTTGAACCTAATAGTGAATGCAGTTCTGGAGCACAGCACAGAAGGCCAGGACCTTCACAACTATCAACCATGCAGCTCTTAAAGACAAACATACACAGCAGCATCCAGCAATGGCAGCGCCAACTAAGCGCGTGACAGTACCACCTCTTCTAAGAGAGACCTCCGGACTCGACTACGGCACATCCAAAAGACGTCCACATCCACTGAGTGACGAGATATGGAAGACATTATGGGTTGCCAAACCTGGGGGTAGGTCAAGGCGGTACAGCACAGGATTACAAATGGCCGATATCGGAAACGGTCCTATAACCCCAGAACCAGGAGCCACAGCAGCACACCTCCACCTGACGTGTTTGGACAACACCCACACATACTCATTAACTATCAGGTCTGGACCTGCCCCTTTATTTCCAAATCTGCAGTCACAGTTAGAGGGCACACATCCAGGACGGAAAACTGCAGCAACGTTCCCCCGGAGCCCAGGGCTCCCTCCCCTGGAATGCACAGCAGGAACCACCGCCCCTCCCCAGCCCCTCCTCCTGGAATGACGCCTTGACCCACCATTAATCTGAGGCGTAGTCTGGACTCCACCCCCTCTTCCAGGCTCACTCCCATTCACTTCTGGACATGGGGTAGGAGTCGGTGCAACCAGTATGGTAGAAATAGTTGTAGCAAAGCAATTACTCACACTGAAAGCCCCCCAAGTTACAACCTTTCTGGCCCGCCAGTCAATTACTGGGTTGTGTTTCTCCAGCCAGGGAAGGCCCAATACAATGCAACCAGCAGTTGAACCTAATAGTGAATGCAGTTCTGGAGTACAACACAGGAGGCCAGGACCTTCACAACTATCAACCATACAGCTTTTAAAGACAAACATACACAGCAGCAGCCAGCAATGGCAGCGCCAACTAAGCGTGTGACAGATACACACAGATGTTTGCGGTCCAATGAGTTTTCAAACTCCAAGCAAGAAGAGATATTTTCTCACATTTATTGATGACTACTCCAGATATACAGTTGCCTACCTGCTTCACAGTAAAGATCCACAGAAACTTGAAGAATATCTTGCTGTAGTGTTTAACAAATTTGGAAGAATGCCAAAATCCCTGAGCGCAGGTAATGAGACTGAATATACAAGTCGTAAGATGCAAACCATTTTGAAAAAGAATGGAATTGTGTTCCAGAGTACTATTCCATACAACCCAGAACAGAAGGGCATTGCTGAGAGAAAGAACCACACTCTCTGTGAAAGTGGAAGAAGTATGTTGTTTGATGCGAATCTGCCTACAACGTACTGGGTAGAAGCCATCATGACAGCTTGCTATCTTCAATACAGACTGCCGGGTAAATCCACAAATAAAACTCCATATGAACTATGGAACTATGAGACGCCTAATCTGAAGCACCTCAGGATATTTGGAAGCAAAGAGTATGTTCCCAAAGAAAAATGTTCCAAGTGGGAATCACATGCAAAGCATGGAGTCCAGGTGGGCTATAGCGAAACTCAAAAGGGATACAGTATCCTGCATCCAGAGACCAACACAGTAACAACTAGCAGAGATATAGTGATTGATGAGAACTCTGTTTCACTCAAATTTCATGAAGTTACATGAGTCATTCAAGCAAAGGAACAAGAAGAATCTCAGTCACCAAATCCAGACACTGAAAAAGGAAACAGTGAAGTCTGGATAAGCTCTGAAGCAAGCAAGGAAGAAACAGAAGAACCAAGTCAATCTCCAGTAAGGAGATCAGAAAGAACAAACAAATGTATCCCAGCTAGATGCCTTTCTTATAGGGTCAGAACACTTCCTGAACCAGAGTCACAGTCATGGCAAGTTAAAAGAGCCCTCAGAAGCCAAATATTCATCAAAACTGCAGCAATGAGAGTTACAGCCAAGCACTTCTGTATATAAGGACAACCATAACTTGATAAGGACAACCAAGGATGCATTAAACTTGCCAGCAGTGAGAAGATCAGTGCCAGGACTAAGCACATCGACATTAAGCATCACCACTTACATGATTTAGTGGAATGTGATGTACTAAGGTTTGTGTATTGTGAGTCTGACAAGATGTTAGCAGATGGTATGACAAACCATTGCCAAGAGTTTGAGGGCTTCAGAACCGCAATGGGACTAACAGGATAAGTAGTTGTTGAGTTGTTGGAATATGTTAAGTGCAACAACTCCAATCCTGTATGTGGAAGTGTTGTATTGTTAGATTTGTGCATTGTCAGTAAAGTTAGTTTAAAAAAAGAGGAACACTCCCAGAGGCTCACACACAGGAAATACCATGTGACTGTAACCAGTTTCCTGTGTCTGTGCATGTGAAGAGAAGCACAGCAGCTTGCTGATGCTGCAAAGGGATAATTAAGGGTGCTTTCACACTACGATTTAGTTAAATCTGATGCTTTCCGATGAAAATCGGACAGTATCAGATCCAAATTGATCCCTGCAATCGGATGCCAAATAGGCATCCAATTCCGACATTTTGCAGGATTAGTTTGGTCTGACTGTGGATCTGGACCCGGCCATTGTCCTCTTACAGTGACATCCCAGCGAAAATGTACCAGAGGTCGCTACCATGTTATTTAATTTTGTCAGCTAGGGCTTGTATTCCCCTCTTATGGAAAAAAAATACCACTCCCATGATGCCTATGTGGTTCGCCAAGGTTAATGAGATGATGTTGCTCGAAGACCTCACTTCAATCATACACAACTCCCAGGACCGGATCATTAGGACCTGATTCTATTGCACAGACTTTATGGGATCTGACAATGAGAGACAAGCTGAGAGTATACTGTGGTCACTCCTGGACATCTTCCTCCCCCCTCCCCCCCATCCCAATGGAACCTATTTCCTGCTCTGACCTCCCATCCTCTTTCTCCCTATTTCTGACATTTTTTTCCTTTCTTTCTTTCTCTATGTCCTACCCTGTTTCCTCTAGCTTGTTAATTCTTAGTTAAGTTCTGCTTTATAGTTCTTACCACCCTAACTGGATACGATGGTTACGTTGAGCAAATGAGGTTCTTAGATGGTTTCTCGATAGTAGCCAGGAACTGCATATTCGAAATTGCTACTAAATAGTGAAAACACTAATGATACTGAAGCATGTTATGCATTTCAAATCGGTAGTCAGAAAAAGGAAAGAAAAGGAAATTCTGTTTACTTCATACACTATTTTGTTTACTATATCGCTTTCTATATTATTAATAATAATAACTAAGTTTCTAAAAACAGATTGGATCAGTCACCCATACAGTCAACGGGTTTCTAACTTGTTAAACACAGATTCTAATATATTTATACCATAAGTGATCCTCTGTTCTTGTGATAAAACTAATAGGAGAATGTACAAAAGCTTTAGGGAACACTTTAAAGGGAATCTGTCAGCAGGTTTTCATTACCTCTACTGACGTCAACATAATGTAGGCAAGGAGATACTGAAGCCATAAATGTATCCCATAGATTACTGACTTCAGCCGTTCTCACACAATCAAAGATTTTCAGGAGCACAGCTATAACCCTGCGGCCAGTGGGAACCCCCCCCTTGGGGTGCAGGCGGATCGGGTCCCGTCCGGCAGCCGGCATCCTCCTATGCCCCACAGACATATTTAACAGGCCAGCGCTCCCACTATGTCCTCTCCGGCTGCAGTAGCTTCTCGGCATCTGCGGCACCCCAGGGGTTAATGTGCCACAGTAACAACACCAAGGGTTAATTCCCCACACAACCCACAACACTACACTAGCGCCTCCAGGCCAGAAGGGGGAGCTTAAAGCTGCTTCCCTATATATTCTGGTGTGGAGAGGAAGTGAGCAGTTAGTTCAGTTCCTGAGAGAACTGAGGAAGAAGGACTGGGGTGTAAAGGAGCTGCCTTAGGCTCCCCCACGGTCCGCTGCTCAATTCCAGGCCTAGCCAGGGTCTGAGGAAAGGAGTTAAGAGGAACAGAGGAACACACCTGGGAGACTTAGTTGCCCTATAACTCGCCCCGGAGGAGTGCAAAGACCGGATACCGGATCCAAATTGTGCCTGACACAAGCAGCACTGTAAACACCGGACTAGTGGAGGTTATATATCTTCACTGTACCACAGCGAAGCAACACGGCAGGGTCAGAAGCACAAAGATAAGACTCAAGTTGCCTAGCAAGTGGGTACCCGTGAGAGGAGACAGGACCGGCAGCCTAGCTAAAGCGGCAGTAAGGCCACACACACAGTGCAGGAGTGGGAAGCCGAGGAACCGGACAGGGTGGGAGCAACCTGGCTCCAGTACAGACTCCATGGACAGTACTCTGCTGAATAACACCTACAGTAAAGACTTGGAAAACTATAAAACCGTGAGTCTGTGTGATCCTTGTGCTCGAGCCCTACTCTCCCTCACAAACTGCTACCATCTCTACCACTGCCCCTACTCTGCATCATCCATAGACTATTATCACCACTGCCCTGGGGAACCAGGCTCTGCCCGTGGAGATTGTTACATCTCAGGCTGCTATCCATCATCCCCGGAGGTTCTGCAGCAGTGATGGTCACCTTGACCACACACCACGGGTGGTGTCACGACTTTCTCCCCTGTAAATACCCCCATTACTTGTGGGCTCGAGACATGTTCCGGACCAAGACTGCCATGATACCCCCCGTGATACCCCGGTCCGGTACCGAGTACCCCGTCCCAGTGGGCTCCACACATCTCTCCCCACCTTCTCACATCCTGGGTGTGGGAGGAACATGCATACGTCACGCGCGCCGCTCTCAGTAAATTTAAAGGGCCAGTACACCCTTTTCTGAAATCACCTCTAAGCCAATCGCTGAGAGGCTGGCGGGTACTTAAGGCCCTCACTTCCCTTGGGACGTGCCTGGACAACTTTGTTCTTAGTGTAGTTGCCAGCTCAGGTCCCTAAGCAGCGCTTGCCATTTGCTCATAAATTCTGACGTTCTAACGTGCCTTGCCTTCTTGCTTTCAGTGCTGGACCCCTCCACCTGCCTCAACTCACCCGCAGGTCCATGCAGCACCGGCTGATCCCTGGCAGCTTCTCGGATCCCTCCAGCAACACCGAGCCCCTTTCTTGCTTTTCTACCCTGTTCCTCGGTTTCCGTGTTCCGTTCCATCTGGTATCTCTGTCCCTTTGGGTTGGACCCTCAGGTTGCTGGTTCATTGGCTGTACCGGGATAATCCCTGTATTGGGGGCCGCACCTTGGTGCTCCCTTGAGGAACCCAGGTGCTCGGGCCCTGAGGACTACCCTTGGGGGTTTATTCTTGTTTTACTCTTTAATAAATTCTGTTCACTTCCGGTTCCGGTCCTGGAGATGGCCGCGCGGTGAGCAAGAAGCTCCTGACACCCACCGCTCAATACCCGCAATCTACCCGCCGGAGAACGCCATTCTAGGGGGCGGAGGAGAGGAGAGGTCCCGCAGTACAGACCCAGACCGGGAGCGCATGGAACCGTGGCTACGAAGCTCGGGAACAGCCGCCACCGCGAAACGCCTCAATACAGCCTCAGGAGGAAGCGGTAAGATGGCGGCGGGCGGGAGAACAAAGGAGAAAGGCGCAATGGGGCAGCAAACAGGCACAAAACAGCAGAGAGGAGATGAGGCCACAAGAAGCCCCCAGACAGGCCAGGCAGCGGCAGCACGGGCTACAGGACAAGTAGCAGACAATTTAATGGAACCCCAGTCACATTTAACAATGGTGGCAGAGCTAAAAGCCCACCTCACGGCAGAACTGAGCAGGGCAGTCAGAGACACAGTGCAGACAGCTCTGTCTGAGCTGCAGACCACCACCCAGCAACATGAATCTAGGTTAACGGAGGCAGAACAGAGAATCTCTGAATATGAAGATAGAGTGCTAGCTCTTGAGCGGCAGCTGGAAACTGTATGCAAAGAATCAACTTGGATGAAAGCTAAACTGGACGATTTAGAGAACAGATCTAGACGTAACAACCTAAGGATCGTGGGGATGCCCGAATCTGTTCCACATAATCTTTTGAATGACTTATGTGAAATTGATCTGCCCCAAGCACTGGGCTTTGAGAGGCGATGCAGGGTGGAGAGGGCACACCGAGTGGGACCCCCCCCTCCAGCAAGGGAGACAATTGGCAGAAGTGACGTACAACATTCAGAAAACGCCAAACCCAGACAAATTATAATGAGATACCTGGATTACAAAGACAAGGAAAAGCTACTAATGGCTTTCAGGAAACGGCGCCAACCACTACTGCTAAGGGGTCACAAAGTGTTTATATATGGGGATCACTCCCCTGAAGTGGTCAGAAAAAGGAAAGCGTTTAATGATGTTTGCAGCATGTTGTTCAGAAGGGGTACCCAATTCCAAATGCTATACCCTGCCACACTCAAAGTAGCGGGCAAAGATGGTAAACCAAGATTCTACACAGACGCTAAAGAGGCATGGCGCAAATTGACGACGAGAGAAGAGGGTGACACACAGTACAGAAGAAACACAGAAAGGGAAACTGGGCTCAGCCGACCCAATAAAACAACCAATGTTCAGGATGAAATAAGCCCCAGTCGACCCACAGCAACGGTACCATGAAGGACATAGCATGAGACTTATACACGGATGACCAGACGGTCACAATACACCGGATGCCAACTGAGCCATTGGAACAATAGACTAGACTGGCATTGCTAAACGAAGCTTCACTGGGAGGACCTAATTACGCAACCTAGTATGACATTCACCACTGATCAATAAGGGCATATTTTGGGCCCTCTCCCCTTTCCCCCCCCCCCCCCCCCCTTTTTTTTTTTTTTTTTTTTTTTTTTTATCTTCTTCTCCTTTTTATATATTAAATACACGAGGTCTTTATTGACATCTCGACCAGACCAAGAGGAAGACTCTTATGATGGAAGTCTTTTGGACAGGAGAAGACACATCAAAAAGGCGGGCAACTTATATGTTATCTTATTTTGGTGGCGGGAGGGTGGGAGTTACGAAAGAGGAGTTTGGCACACAGGATGTCGGAAGCTGTAACAACTCTTGAAAAGAAAGAGGGATTCAGGGGGAGGGAAGAAGGGAAACTAATGGGTTTTCTTATGTTCAAAGTTATATGTTGGGATTATGATGTGTTGATGTTACCACATAAGGTTTATATGACAAATCAAAACAGAGCAATATCGATGAAGGTGGGAGGGATATGTAAATGGACCACAGGCAGCCAGACTATCAATTCTGATATAAAATGGTGCAGATTTTATCTTGGAACGTGAAGGGCCTACGAGCCCCGGGTAAGCGCTCAATGATCCTTCGACACCTCAAAAAACTACGAGGGGACATTGTGCTACTACAGGAAACTCATCTGAGAGAGGAGGATCTTTTTAGACTTAAGAAATTTTGGGTGGGAGAGGTAATAGGCTCGGGTGCACTGGATCGAAAAGGAGGAGTGATCATTCTGATTAATAAGACACTGCCACATAAAATTATCTCACATAATAGCCTAGCAGAAGGACGACATATACACCTACTGATAGAATGTTCAGGCATGACACTAAGCATTCACAATATTTACGCCCCTAACACGGGTCAGGGCCCATTCCTAGAGTCGCTCACACCGCTCATCTTACAAGACACAGAAAATAACATAATAGTCGGAGGCGACTTCAATCTAGTGATGAACACCGACGAAGATAGGCAACAAAATATACCAAGAAACAGGGCCCTGGAGGGAGCGGAGACAAGGACAGCCAAGGGGGTGCGACCCCACTAGCAAGATTTGCATCTGATCTTCATCTCTGGGATATATGGAGACTGAGGAATCCCCAAGAAAGGGAATTTACACACTTCTCCCATCGCCATGACTCATGGTCCAGGATAGATGCATTGCTGGTTGGACGACACCTCCTGAGGAGGGTGGACAATACGGATATTGGCAACCTAGTGATTTCTGATCACAGTCCAATCAGTATGTCACTGTCAGATGTTTACCCCAGGGATACTGATATATTATGGCGCTTCCCCACGACACTACAAGATAGCACTGACTTCAAAAAACTGTTAGGAGAATGGTGGACAACGTTCTCTTCGGATAACGCACAACATGTAGAAGATAGTGCATTGTTCTGGGAGACCGCCAAAGTGGTACTACGGGGGAAAATTATAACATACACAAGGAGCAGGCGAAGAAAAGTAGAACAATCCTTTGTAGAAAGCAGTGACGCAGTAAGATCAGCATACAGGTGCTTCCTAGAGGACCCATCAAACGAAAACAAAATGGCCTGGCAGCATCAGAGAGATATCTTTAACGAATGGTCAAAACAAAAAGAAACTATGTCCAGGCAGCACTGGGAAGCTAAACTATACCACTACGGCAATAAAGCGGGCAAGCTACTGGCCAACCTAGCGAGGGGAAAAAGGCAATTCACTACAATCCCTGCGATTAAAAACCAGGGGGGTAAGATAACGAAAGACCCGAAACAAATAGTAGAGACCCTGGGAAACTATTATGCGAAATTATATGATGCACCGTCGGAGGGGGAGGGGGGAGACGATTGGCTACGGACATATCCCATGACAAGGCTCGACGAATCGGCCCTCTTAGACCTCAATAGACCAGTCACGAATGAAGAAGTCTCAGGGGTAATAAAAGAATTGAACGCAAATAAAGCACCTGGTCCGGACGGATTCAGCGGGGGATTTTATAAAGCGATATGCCCCATGATTACTCCTGCCCTGACGTCCCTCTATAACTTAATTTTACAGGGAGCCCCAATACCTGCTCAAATGAACATGGCACACATAACGCTGATCCCAAAAGGAGGCAAGGAACTAGAAGAACCGGCCAATTACAGACCGATCTCATTAATCAATGTAGATTTAAAAATACTGTCCAAACTAATGGCCAATAGACTAGCGCAACATCTCCCGGGTCTGGTTGGTACCCACCAGGCAGGTTTCGTTAAGGGGCGATCAGCAACGGGCAACATTAGGAGGGCTCTATTGACGATTGACTCGATCACATGGGATGGGAAGCCACAAAAAGAAAGAAACCCAGCCATGGTCACGCTGGATGCAGAAAAAGCATTTGATAATGTCCGGTGGCCATGGCTGGGTAAGGTGCTAGATGCGGTGGGACTGAAGGGCCCTTTCAGGACATATCTGGAGGCTCTTTACACGAACCCCAAAGCCAGAGTACGCACGCCGGGATTTTTGTCCAGTGTATTTAATCTTCACAGGGGAACTCGACAGGGCTGCCCGATGTCACCCTCCTCTTCAATCTGGCAATTGAACCACTTGCCCGCTATCTAACGAGTGGTGATGATTTTGAAGGGATAGCCATTGGCTCTAAAAAGATACGTTCAAATTTCTTTGCAGACGACATAATCTTATACCTAGAAAATCCACTAATAGAACTGCCAGTCATATTGCAAAAGTTAGAGACATATGGATCCTTTTCGGGGTTCAAATTAAACAAGGCGAAATGTGAACTACTTTTCTTGACAACAAGAGGGAGACGTGAGATAAGGGAGACGGAAGAACCTGACAAAATTTTTGATATACCTGTAGCTAAGAAATCAATCAGATACCTGGGGATACAGTTAGCACGAACCACTGATTCGATATATCGTCTAAATTACGAACCACTTTTAGCTAAGATGGAGTTAGATCTTAGTAAATGGGAGGCGCTACCGCTTCCCCTGCTGGGCCGTGGACACTTGCTTAAGATGATGAGCTTTTCCAAGCTTCTCTACCCACTTCAAGTATTGCCTATGTTAATACGCCATAGAGATATACTCAGAATAAACAGGGCATTTGCCAGATTTTTATGGCAGAACAAACGCCCTAGAATTCGCCTGAAAACTCTGATGCTGCCAAAAGAACAGGGAGGTCTGGCCATACCAGATATACGAAATTATAACCTGATATGCCTGGTCCGCCACATCCTGGACTGGTTGGGTGAGACAAGTAAGTTTTCAGATTGGGAACTAGAATCTGAACTTTGTAGACCATGGAGTCTGGCCTCGATACTACACACATCGAGATCTAACCTCCCAGTCAGGGTAAAACACTCAATAGTGACAAGAGATACCATAGCGGCATGGAAGATAGTCAGGAAAAAACAAGGTCTTTCTTGGCGAATGTCCAAATTTGTTTCCCTGTGGGCACATCCAGAGTTCCCGCTGGGAAGAGAGAATAGCCTCTATCAAAGATGGAGGGAGGGAGGTATAGAAAGGGTAGGTGATCTTCTCTGCCGGAGGGAATCCAGATGGTTGACAGGTTTGGAACTGCTACAATCTATGACACTGCCAGAACACCACATGATACAGTTTAAACAATTAGAACACCATATAATGAACAAGCTGGTCAACGTTCAGTCGGAGTGTGTGATGAATACCTGGGACGACTTACTCTCTAGGGGGATAGTCAACACAAGTGTTTCAACCTTATATAAAGATCTAGGGCCTCATATAAGTCAGAATGCACAGCCACGACTTTTCAAGGGGTGGGAAACCAGACTGAATGAGGTAGCATTGGAAACGAAAATTCTAAACGGCTGGAAACTTTTTAGAGAAAATATACTCAATGAACAATGGCGAGACTCTCAATTCCGCCTGATTCATAGGGCAATTTACGGATTCTCAACATACCAGAAAGGGACAAATACAGACAGGATACAGGCATGCCCGAAATGCCACACACCAAATACTGATCTATTTCATGGCATATGGGAATGCAGATCAATCCGCCCTCTCTGGTCACACATTGAAGAGGTGGCAGGGAAGCTAGCGGGAGGCCAGAAAGAAATAGGTAGAGATGGATGGCTGTTCCACTGTATAGACAGTTCACACGGTACCAGGAATGAGAGACGCATATTGCACGCTTTGGCAATTATAACCAAGCGTGCAATATTACGACATTGGCTGGACGCCAAACCACCATCGCATGACTCCATATTAAAAGACATCAAGGCAGCAATGAGATCCGAACAAATAGAGGCAGAAACTAATAAAGAGGAGCTAACGAAAAAATTCTTCAATAAGTGGAAGGGCTTTATTGTAACTTATCTTTTGGACGAAGAGATTACACCGGTGATATGGCCCTTCAAAGACTCTTCATGGTATGCGCTAGAACAGTTACAAGGTAACCTGGGGAGACTAGAGATCCACTAATACACCAATGTATATGATATTGGAGATATGATAAAAAGGCTATGTAAAATAAAAAAGGTCGGTTACTACTTAATGTAAACATCAGGACCGTCACATATTCGATATGCATTTTGGATATGAATATTTGCTCTGTAAGGGAAGGGAGGGGGAGGGAATTTACTCCAAGTTGGAGATTAAGCGGGTTTGCCGTTTGTAACCTGCAATATTTATTGTGTTGAACTAATTGTGAAAACGTTTGGAAAATCAAATAAAGAGATTTGTTAAAAAAAAAAAAAATAAATTCTGTTCCTTCATCTGACGTCCTTGTCCGGCTTATTTCTGGTGTCAGCTTCCACGATATCTTCCGTGGTCAAGTGGGTTCACTCTTTAGCTCCGCCAGTGGTGGCGTGACAACAGATAAACTGAAATAGCTGCTCCCGCCCACACCAGGCTCTCAATAGAAATTGAGCATTCACTGTAAGGTGTCAATCACAGCAGGGGGTGAGTCAGACTGCTGTGCAGGTGACTTTCTAGTCTTAAAATTACAGGCTAATAAAACCATTAGTTTAAGTAAACAATTGCCCAGACCGCCCATGATAAGATTAGTACAGTTACTTTTTGTTTTTTAACCCTTAAAGCATGCTGTCCTCAGCTTACATAGGAAAATACTGCTGACAGATTCCCTTTAAATCAATTGAGATAGGGGTTAGGACCACTTGGTTGATTAAACACATAGTTGTAACCCATAATAATGACCCTACAGTATTGAGACATTCTGGTTTATAATGACAGAGGAGATAGGCACACATTTTTATTAAAAAAAGAAGCACATTCGCTAATAGAAGTCGAACACATGGACCACTGGGCTTTAATTAAAAAAATGATTTGAAAGGATTTCTGTAATTACATCTTATCCGTATTTTTTGCCAAGTGGTTACTACAACTTTTTAATATTGTCATTTTGTGTGTATATTTTATATTTTGTACGTTGTTAAATGTGTTTTGAGGGCTACTCTCAATTGGGGTGGAACTACATCTTCATATATTGTCCACTGTACAAATAGGCCTGTAGAGGTATCAGTGGGCACGAATCTGCGATAGACTGATGATGTTTGTGACTCACCGTGGCCGGGACTCCGGTTTAGACAGGCTGTAGCTCCTTCCTCCTTGTCACGGGTGGGCCGCGCCTGCCGGTAGTGGGGCCCGGTGTAGTGCAGATCAAAAGTTGAAGACGTCTTGTGGGAACAGATTAAAGGGGTTTAATTTATTCGTGACGCCACCTATGAGTAGGTTCGGTAATCGTTACCGACGCTGCGGAACCTCCGGGGGATGGACAGCAGCAAGATGGAACGCTCCCCACAGGCTGAGCGGTGATCCCCGGAGGCTGGAGCTGCTTAAGATGTTGTGCGGCAGCTGCGGTTACCTTGTAGTGTAGACGGACAGTTCATAAGGAAACATGGACACAGAAAGTCTCTGCAACGGGTCTTTACTGTAACCAGCAGGCAGTACATGGTATACAGTTCACGGGTAGTAGACCGGGTGGACTCAGCAGTGATAGTGTCCCTCAGAGATCCGTAGTGTTCCTCCATTCTAACTAAGTGATTTGCCATTGTCGCCCAGGAATACCAGATCGGGTACGGGGAGGCTGCTTCAATGCCCTATCCAAGCTGTACGTTATGGATGTTTTGGGGAGCCTTGGATCCCTCAGTGGGTACACCGCTGGTTAGACGACTGGAAGTTGGCTGGTGGTGGGGTGCTCCTGTGAAGCTGCTCCTCCACGCTTCTGGTTCGCGTAGCAGAGGTGAACTGTTGCCAGCTTCGGTACCAGTGAACCGGCTGTGGTTTGTGGGCACGGGAGTTTTTAGGAACCCGTGTGATGATGCCCATTCCCGGTTGGTAAGGCCTCAGGTGCTGACACCCAACCGGTGACGGCCCGGGGGCTGCACGGGGTGCGGAGCCCCCGCTCCTACTCCAAGTTCAAGTTCTAGACTCTCTCGTGTTCTAGATCTCTTCTCTTCTGCCTAGACTAAGTGTCTGTTCTCCTACACACTTCCCTAGCACTCCGCCCACCAGGACCCTGGATTGGCCCTCTGTTCTAGGTGATGCATGTAGGGTTGGATCTCAAAGTTAACTAAATCACTGCTGTGTCAGAGAATATTGCGGCTGCATTTATGGCTGCAATACCCTCTTGTGACGCACTCGTTGCGGGGCACCACATTTGCCTATACTCTCCCCACCTAATTTTTATTGCTTGCTATACTTGTTGCCTGTTCTGTGTCATTATTAAAATGTCAGCCAGACCCTTGAAGTCCCTGGCAGACACAGATAGAAGAAGGCCCCTATGCAGGACCTTTCCAGTCCAAAAGCTCATCACAATTCAAGATTCCACATGCTTTGGAGGTCGAAATGTGCCCCTTACCTCTTGGACCCCTGTGCAGCTGCACCACCTATATGTCCTCATCCAGTGGCGTAACATGTAGCTCATGGGCCCCGATGTGAAAGTTCCAATGGGGTTCCCAATTATTGCAAATCTTTAATAGCAATAGTCTTTTTCTATAGGCCAAAGGGACTTTTGGGGCCCGCTAGGCTCCAGAGTCCGGGTGCAATTGCAGCCCCTGCACCTGTTATAGTTACACCTGTCTTCCTCTGCTCATGCTGCTACCAGTCATAACTATCATTGTCACAATGTGACCACTATGATGGGTGAAAACATGCTTTCTCTGCTTGCAAATATTGTCAGAGCAGCTACCTGCAGAATCCACTAGGAGGAGCTCACTGCACGCTGAGTTACACATTTCCCAAATTATACAGTGCCGCTTATTACGAGTGTTACCCCGCATTTCCTCACAATTTAGAGTTAGGGCTCAGTCAGAATTAAATTTTTCAAGAAAAGCACCGTGTTTTTTATAGAATTTGTGCTTATTATAGTCTAAGAAGTTGTTCACATGTGTATGTATTTTGTTTTTTCCAGTATTCCACACAAAATCACGGACACAGATCAGATTTTGATCCCTGTCAGTTTGCACATGCCATGCAAATCTATGGGTCCATGTAAAAATTTGGTTAGTCCTCGGATGTTAACAGTTTTTTATGGACTGTTTGATAGAAACTTGAGAAACCTCCTGCAGTTTGTTGTCTGCTTGTGTCGCACCCCCAGGGGCCGGGGTACTCAGAGCCGGATCGTTCTGTCTCTGGGGTCTCAGGTGCAGCAATATAATAGGGGTTTAATAAAGATTATGGAGTTTATTTGTGACACCACCCGTGGCCAATGTGGCCACCACTGTCGTGGAATCTGCCGAGGACGATGGTAAGGTGGCAGCCCGGATGGTGAGCCCTCCACGGTAGGGCTTGGTCCCCGGGTGCTTATAGAAATGCTGTGTGCCCGGGACGCTGCGCATATCTTCTCTCCGTGACTCCTCCAGCCAGCACAAGCAGGGATCAGGGTGCTTCCTACACAGCAGCTGAAGCAGTCAGTATGCGACTCAGCAGGCGAGCCCTGGCTAAACACACTTCGAATAACAGTGTGGCACCCCAAGGGTTAATGTGCCACAGTAACATCACATGGGTTCTCTCCCCACACATCACTGACACTACACTAGCACTTCTGGGCCAGGAGGGGGAGCTAAACCAGCTCCCTTATATACTCCGGGTCAAGAGGAAGTAGTGAGTTCAGTACGTAGCAGTACTGTGAAGAGTCCAGTTCCTGGGAGAACTGAGAGAGACTGTAGTGTAAAGGAGCTGCGTCAGGCTTCTCTACAGTCTGCTCATCGATTCCAGGCCTAGCCAGGGTCAGAGGGAAGGAGTACAGAAGACAAAGGAACACATCTGGGAGACTGAGTGACATCACCACTCGCCCCGAAGGAGCGCACAGATTGGATACCGGAACTGAAACTGTGACTGACACACACAGCACAGTAAATACCGGGATAGTGGAGGTTGTAGATCGACACTGTACCTGAGTGAAGCAACACGGCGGGGTCAGAAGCATAAGGAAGACTCAAGTTGCCTAGCCAAGGGGGTGCCTGTGAGGAGAGACAGTGCCAGCAGCTCAGCTAGAAGCAGCAGCAGGGCCACACATACAGCGCAGCAGGAGGAAGCTGAGGACCCGGACAGGGTGGGAGCAACCCGGCCCCAATACAGACTCTGTGGACAATTCTCTGTAAAGAACATCTACAGTAAAGCTTTGGAAAACTTCAGAAACGTGAGTGTGTGATCCTTGTACTCAAGCCCTAATTACTCCCACAAGCAGCCCCGTCTCCACTATCATCACTTTCCTGCAACATCTATAACATCCATCATAGACTTTAATTACCACTGCCCTGGGGAACCAAGCTCTACCTGCAGAGAGCCGTTCCATCTAAAGCTGCCAAACATCATCCCTGGAGGTTCTGCAGCAGCGGTGGTCACCCTGACCACAACCCATGGGTGGTGTCACGACAAACATTTATCCCTTGTAAATATCCCCTTTTACTTGCGGAACCCGGGACACAGCCCGGACCAGGCCCTCCGTGACATCCCCAGTAGCAACCCGGTCCGGTACCGAGTACCCTGTCCCAGTGGGCTCCACAACAGTCTCACACAGATCTGGAGTTGATCGGGTACTTTACTCCCAACACCACAGCACAGTCTCAGCATTTAACAGTTCTTTACAGTTCTCTGAAAACACTTGGGGTGGAACTGGTTCACACAAGAACCCGGCCGCTGGAAGAGACTGGTAATGGCCCTTATTATTAATCCGCCACTTTCAGGGGCGATGCAGGCTGCTATTCTTTAGCATGGTGGGGGCCTTAACATAATGGGCCCTCACCCCGCTGAGAATACCAGCCCTCTGCTGCCTAGTTTTACCTTGGCTGGCAATCAAAAATAGGGCGAACCCAACACATTTTTTTTTGCCAGCCAAGAGTAAATTAGGTAGCTGAGGGTGGCAGCTCGCAGCTGTCGGCTTTCATCGGGTTAGACTTAAAAATGCTGCGAATCCCCACGCATTTTTTCTTTTCAATTATTTATTTAATTAACACCCTGTTATGACAGGTTGTTTGCCATACACTAATGTGTATGGTAATCAAGCAAAATCACTGTCCAGATTGAGGAAATCCAGTCTGACTACAACAGCCAATCACAGAGGCTCTCACAGAGTGTAAGGTTCTGTGATTGGCTGTTTGTTTGACAGTGCAGGGAATATGCTGTTAGCTTAATAGGCGGCCCTGGAAGTAGCAGCGGGAGACTGTTAAGACCTATCTAGTAGAGATGAGCTAAAATGCTCGAGTGCTCGATGCTCGGGCCGAGCATTGTGAAGGCACAGCAAATGGTAACACGGTAGCCCCCACCAATCATCGCTGAGGGTGCGCGGTGTCCACCGCGCTGTGGCACACTTCCGGGAAATCAGTAGGCGATGCTGATTCCATCCCTATCACCCCTTCACACACCAAAAGCAGGGAAATTCACCTTCATGGTTGCGTTTGGTTTTCGAGCAGTGCTCTGAAATCGGAACCGGGTGCAACTTTCAGAAACATCAACGGGTTCCCCAAATACACGCCGCAATTTCATAGCAATTTCACGGCGACGGTGACAGAGCTCCGGATTGCCTCTCAGTTTTCACACCACAGTTGCGACGTGTAAAGGTACCCTAAATGTCAATGGTTTGAATTCCCCTGGCAAGAGGTCGCTGGTGTGGAGGCAACTATCTAGGGATTTTCATGATGTGGTTTTCATACAGGCAACTCATTTACTTTCACAGGATAATGTCAGGATGCATTCCTCTCTTCATCCTCACCAATTCTTTGAGAACAATACTTCTAAAAAAGCAGGAGTAGCCATCTTTGTTTCTAAAAGGGTGGCCTTTCATCTGAATTGAGGAAAATCAAGCGTGAAGCTGCCAAGATGCCATTTGCCACCAGATTTGCAATATTTCAGAGCTGCAACGTTACTGGAGTATCAAAAAGCACAAGGTGTGCCATACTCAGGGACATGGCCTAGGTAAGAAAGGCTGAAAAACGACCACCTTTGAACAAGAAACATAAAATAAAACGTCAAGACTGGGCCAAGAAATATCTTAAGACTGATTTTTCAAAGGTTTTATGGACTGATGAAATGAGAGTGACTCTTGATGGGCCAGAGGCTGGATCAGTAAAGGGCAGAGAGCTCCACTCCAACTCAGACGCCAGCAAGGTGGAGGTGGGGTACTGGTATGCGCTGGTATAATCAAAGATGAACTTGTGGGACCTTTTCAGGTTGAGGATGGATTGAAGCTCAACTCCCGAACCAAATGCCAGTTTCTGGAAGACAACTTCTTCAAGCAGTGGTACAGGAAGAAGTCGTTATCTTTCAAGAAAAACATGATTTTTATGCAGGACAATGCTCCATCACATGCATCCAACTACTCCACAGCGTGGCTGGCCAGTAAAGGTCTAAAAGAAGAAAAAATAATGACATGGCCCCCTTGTCACCTGATCTGAACCCCATAGAGAACCTGTGGTCCATCATAAAATGTGAGATCTACAGGGAGGGAAAACAGTACACCTCTCGGTATAGTGTCTGGGAGGCTGTGGTGGCTGCTGCACGCAATGTTGATCGTAAACAGATCAAGCAACTGACAGAATCTATGGATGGAAGGCTGATGAGTGTCATCATAAAGAAAGGTGGCTATATTGATCACTAATTTTTTGGGATTTGTTTTTGCATGTCAGAAATGTTTTTTCCTACATTTTGTGCAGTTATATTAGTTTACCTGGTGAAAATAAACACGTGAGATGGGAATATATTTGGTATTTATTAAGTTGCCTAATAATTCTGCACAGTAATAGTTTCCTGCACAAACAGATATCCTCCTAAGATAGCCAAATCTATAAAAAGCCCACTCCAATTTCCAAAAATATTAAGCTTTGATATGAGTCTTTTGGGCTGATTGAGAGCATAGTTGTTGATCAATAATAAAAATAATCCTCTACAATACAACTTGCCTAATAATTCTGCACACAGTGTATAGCAGAATGGGGGATATTATTACATAGTGAAGAAGGAGAATGGGCAATTTGTGAGTCTTTATATGAATTTTAAAGCTATATGGGGCTCATACATCTGACCAAAATGCACAGGAGTGTGTGCGTGGGGGGGGGGGCAAGTCCCATTGGACTCTAGTTA
Organism: Allobates femoralis; assembly: GCA_033576535.1. NCBI lineage: Eukaryota > Metazoa > Chordata > Amphibia > Anura > Aromobatidae > Allobates > Allobates femoralis. The sequence continues at coordinate 112,002,376 of JARQOC010000004.1, forward strand.
CACCACTGCATAATACACCCCAAGCTTGGAGGCCTTTAACACCATACCAACAGTACTGAAGAATAGTCAGGTAGCCACATCGAGTACAGAAGGGATGTACAAAACAGTTCTGCAGGATAAACATCAGTAAACAAGCCAAACTCAAAATCAAGACAATACACTAAGACACCGACTATGATTCTCAGGGGGTTTAAATAACGATCAAAACTAGAGGGCAGTCACAGTTCTGCATTTACAGTAGAAAACTGGTAAATCTGCATCAGATAAAACAATGAATTTATCAAACCTACAACAAGCAGCTAAGTAAGTAACACAACACTAGAATCAAGATCTCTGCCCCTGCATCATGATACTCTCAGATAGTGTAGAAAAAACTGGTTGCAGATTCCATTTAATTGGTCAGCGTTTAGTCTCCACTGGGACAGCATTCACACATCAACATTCTACTTATATAATCGGGAGTATGGAATTCGGGCGTTGTAGCCGAATCCCAAGCTCCTTTGCGGCACTGCGAGCAGCCGCACTACCCTTAAAAAAAAAAAAAAAAATTATGCTCACCTCTCCCCGAGCCCCCGCCGTCTCCCGCCGTCTTCCTGCAGGCTCCCGGTGGCTCCCGCAGGCTCCTAGTGTCTGCAGAGGTCTTCTACTGCAGTATAGGACCTGTGGTGATGTCACAGTCACGTGACACCAGGTTACTCCATGGTAACTTGCGGTCACGTGACTGTGACATCACCGCAGGTCCTATACTGCAGTAGAAGACCTCTGCAGACACTGGGAGCCTGCGGGAGCCACTGGGAGCCTGCAGGAAGACGGCGGGAGACGTCGGGCGCTCGGGGAGAGGTGAGCATAATTTTTTTTTTTTTTTTTTAACCCCTGCCTTCCTGTTTCGAGACGTTTTACTGTACTGAGCATGCTCAGTACAGTAAAAGCCTCCTCCAGCCTCACAGCCTCCCCATCCTCACAGCCTCCTCCAGCCTCACAGCCTCCTCCAGCCTCACAGCCTCCTCCAGCCTTGTTGCCTCCTCCAGCCTCACAGCCTCCTCCAGCCTCACAGCCTCCTCTAGCCTCACAGACTCACAGCCTCCTCTAGCCTCACAGCCTCCTGCAGCCTCACACCCTCCTCCAGCCTCACAGCCTCCTCCAGCCTCACAGCCTCCCCATCCTCACAGCCTCCTCCAGCCTCACAGCCTCCTCCAGCCTCACTGCCTCCTCCAGCCTCACAGCCTCACAGACTCCTCCAGCCTCACAGCCTCACAGCCTCCTCCTGCCTCACAGCCTCCTCCATCCTCACAGCCTCCTCCATCCTCACAGCCTCCTCCATCCTCACAGCCTCCCCATCTTCACACCCTCCTCCATCCTCACTGCCTCCCCATTCTCACAGCCTCCTCCATCCTCACTGCCTCCCCATTCTCACAGCCTCCTCCATCCTCACAGCCTCCTCCATCCTCAGCCGCAATACCTGACACCGCTGCCATCCTGCCAACCGTCGGCCCCGCTTCATCACCACCGCCCTCGCGCCTTCCGCGAGGTCCACGCTGCCCGGATGCCGCTGGTGTCTTCCGCCCCTCGCCGCTCTCTCACCGCTGGGGCCTCAATGTCGCCATGCTGGTGGAGTAGCGGTCTACGGGCTGTGGCCGGGTCCCGGGAGCCAGTTACGTCGTCCTGTGGCCGGCAACAGCCAATGGGAGTGAGCGGACCGTGTCAGCCTGCAAAGCCTGACACGCCCCGCTCACTCCCATTGGCCGCCCCCGCTGCCCCTGCAAGTGGATTGGGCGCTGTGTTGTACACACAGGACGCCCATCCCATTGGCCAGGACTTGGCATCCTAGACCAATCGGATGGCCGTCCTGTCTTTACCACACACCGCCCAATCCGCTCCTTCCCCTCAGGTCACATGTGTGACCTGAGGGCAGGGACTGATCCCTCTCTGCATCACCCAACCCGCCGCAGAGGACAATGCCGTGTGACTGGGGCTGCGATCAGCCCCAGCATGCAGTCACGTCCTGCCGCTGAGCGCTGATGTCGCCGCTCCAGCCGCATCTCTCCTCACCCCTCCAGCCGGACCTCTCCTCACCCCTCCAGCTGAACCTCTCCTCACCCCTCCAGCTGGACCTCTCCTCACCACTCCAGCCTCTGCTCTCCTCACCCCTCCAGCCTCTGCTCTCCTCACCCCTCCAGCCTCCCGCCACATCATACTCTGCTATCCACAGAGCCCCCTTTATACTCTGCTACCCACAGAGCTGCCTCTATACTCTTCTACCCACAGAGCCGCCTGTATTCTCTGCTACCCACAGAGCCGTTTCTATACTCTGCTACCCACAGAGCCGCCTCTATACTCTGCTACCCACAGAGCCGCCTCTATACTCTGCTACCCACAGAGCCGCCTGTACAATCTGTTACCCACAGAGCCTTCTCTATACTCTGCTACCCACAGAGCCGCCTGTATAATCTGCTACTAGTGATGGGCGAATCCTAAATTACTCGGAATCGCTTGACTCTAGCGAGTCCGAGCACAGGACTCGCTACTCGTTGCGAGTCTAGTGAGTCCAATGTTAATGAATGGGGAAGCGAGTAATAGCGAGTAGTGTGAGATTTACAAATCGCAGATGTGTCTCGGAAGCTTCAGCCTGAAGCAATCCTAGTTTTGTCATTTATTTGCATTGCTCGTTTACTTTGTAAGTAATCGCTGACTCGCACAGATAAGATCCTGTCTCCTCTGTACAGGCTGCCAGCTCCAGGGTCCTAGAGCTCGCCTGCTGCCTGATGTAGCAGTGCTGAGATTGTTCTCAGTCTGCTCATTCCCTGTGTACAGACATGAATGTCTGTGCACAGAGATGATGTAGCAGAGCTGAGATTGTTCTCAGTCTGCTCATTCCCTGTGTACAGACATGAATGTCTGTGCACAGAGATGATGTAGCAGTGCTGAGATTGTTCTCAGTCTGCTCATTCCCTGTGTACAGACATGAATGTCTGTGCACAGAGATGATGTAGCAGAGCTGAGATTGTTCTCAGTCTGCTCATTCCCTGTGTACAGACATGAATGTCTGTGCACAGAGATGATGTAGCAGAGCTGAGATTGTTCTCAGTCTGCTTATTCCCTGTGCATAGACATCTATATTTATGCACAGGGGATGTAGCAGAGAGGACATCGCGTTTTGGACTGCGTCGGACGGAAGAGGATTTTTTTTAATTAAAGATGGAGTCCCTAATGGCTTTTTTTTTTATTTCTAATTAAAATTTTTCCTTGTGTTGTGTTTTTTTTAAAACAATTTAATAGAAATTCATGGCGGTCATGTCTAATATTGGCGTGACCGCCATAAATTTCTGGCTTAGGGTCAGCTGATAATACAAAGCTGGCCCTAACCTCTATTACCCAGCGTGCCACCGCTACCAGGGCCGCTGGAAGAGCGGGGTTCAGCGCCAGAGGATGGCGCTTCAATGAACGCGCCATCTTCTGGGGCGGCTGCGGGCTGCAATTTGCAGCGGGGGGTGCCCAGAAAGCTTGGGCATCCCTGCGCTGCGGATTCCAGCCCCCAGCTGCTTAGCTGTACCTGGCTAGACATAGAAATTGCGCGGAGCCCCACGCATTTTTTTTAATTATTTCATGAAATTCTGAGATTCTGACTCTCTGAGACTCTGACTCTGAAATTCATGAAATAATAAAAAAAAAATGCGTGGGGCTCCGCGCAATTTCTATGTCTAGCCAGGTACAGCTAAGCAGCTGGGGGCTGGAATCCGCAGCGCAGGGATGCCCAAGCTTTCTGGGCACCCCCCGCTGCAAATTGCAGCCCGCAGCCGCCCCAGAAGATGGCGCGTTCATTGAAGCGCCATCCTCTGGCGCTGAACCCCGCTCTTCCAGCGGCCCTGGTAGCGGTGGCACGCTGGGTAATAAAGAGGTTAGGGCCAGCTTTGTATTATCAGCTGGCCCTAAGCCCGAAATTTATGGCGGTCACGCCAATATTAGACATGACCGCCATGAATTTCTATTAAATTGTTTTAAAAAAAACACAACACAAGGAAAAATTTTTATTAGAAATAAAAAAAAAAGCCATTAGGGACTCCATCTTTAATTAAAAAAATCCTCTTCCGTCCGACGTAGTCCAAAACGCGATGTCCTCTCTGCTACATCCCCTGTGCATAAATATAGATGTCTATGCACAGGGAATAAGCAGACTGAGAACAATCTCAGCTCTGCTACATCATCTCTGTGCACAGACATTCATGTCTGTACACAGGGAATGAGCAGACTGAGAACAATCTCAGCACTGCTACATCATCTCTGTGCACAGACATTCATGTCTGTACACAGGGAATGAGCAGACTGAGAACAATCTCAGCACTGCTACATCATCTCTGTGCACAGACATTCATGTCTGTACACAGGGAATGAGCAGACTGAGAACAATCTCAGCACTGCTACATAATGTCTGTGAGCAGGCGGGCTCTAGGACCCTGGAGCTGCACAGAGAAGACAGCTGGACTCAGCTCGCAAAGAAACAGCAGTTATCTGCGAGTTTCCATGCTATCACTGGCACAGTAGCCAGTGATTACTCCCACGAGTCTAAAGCAAACAATGGCAATCCTAGTTTTGTCAGCGTTTCTGACAAAACTAGGATTGATATTGATTTGCATTGGACTCGTGCGAGTAATCACTGGGAGACTCGCAGAGTACCGAGTCCTGCGAGTCCCTTACTACTCGCCGAGTAACGAGTCCTAGCGAGTAGATTCGCCCATCCCTATCTGCTACCCACAGAGCCCCATGTATACTCTGCTAGCCACTCACAGCCTGTATACACACAATTCATTTCACCGTGCTCCCGATGCAATTGCATCGGGCCTTTTTACTAGTTGTTTGTATAAAAAGGCGCTTTAGGTCATAGTAGTCCATCAAGGAGTTATACTTTTTTTGTTTTACTTATGGTGTTAATGACAATTCTCTTTCTTCTATTCTTGTGTATTTTCAAATCCCCATTCTGCACATATGCACTCAGAGATGTAACATTTTCTGTGTTTCCTACAAATACAAGATTAGAAAAGACAAAAGTTCCAACCACTAGCTAAACATCTGGGCGATGGTGGGACTCCAGACCGTGACCTCACACTTTATGTGTCACTGACATTTGTTGGCTCAGCACAAATTAAATGAGAATCTAGAACTTTCTCATTGACTGCAGTGAGTGTAAATAACGTGTGAAACGTGTAAGAGGTGCAGAAAGCTTTCATAGAAATTGTATATATAACACAGTACAGACAAAACGGTTCTCTGCTTTGGAAAATCTCTATTTGTTAGAAGGTTCACCTGACAAAAAGCCGATCACCAGATGATCCCCTGACTGTTAGAATCAACTAAAATCTGAGCAAACATGGACGTCTTCAATTTTTATGAATCTTAGTAAGCGTTTTTCTGGGATCCGTGGCTGTCCGTTGTAAAACGGACAGCCACAGATCCGATTTGGCCCCCATGTTAGTCTATGGGCACGGATGGGATCGGATTTGCCCTTAATGGCATCCGATTTTTGTCGGATCCAATTTGGTCCGATTTTTAGCTGTGCCCAAAATCGCAGACTGCTGTGATTTTGGGCACAGCAGGTCAAATTGGACCAAATTGGATCCGACCTGATCAGCGCCAAATAACATGGGGCCTAAGGAGCACGGGTCCAAGGAAACAGCTGATCATTCCTCGGACCCGATTTTAGTGTACTGAGCATGCTCAGTACACTAAAATCGCTCTGTGCCATCTAATTTCACTTCTGCAATGTATATTCATACATTGCAGAAGTGACATCCAGTGAAAATGAAGGGTTAAAAATAAAAAAAACTTTATTCTCCAGCGCTCGATGCTTCTAGGACCTGGCGTGATGTGACAGTCACATGACCGGTTACCGCGGTAACCGGTCATGTGACTGCGACATCATGCCAGGTCTTGTGGATCAGAAGACGACAGCTGGAAGTGCCGGGGGACTCGTGGATAGGTGAGAATAAAGATTTTTTTTATTTTTTAAGGTCTGGAAGAGGGGGACAAAGAGGGGAGAAAGAGGGGACAAAGAGTTGGCGAAAGAGGGGGTGAAAGAGTGGACAAAGAGGGGGACAAAGAGGGGGACAAAGAAGGGGACAAAAAGGGGGACAAAGGGAGCAGAGAGAGAAGGGGAGAAAGGTGACTAGAGGGAGAGAGAAGCGAGGTGACAGGAGGGAGAGAGGAGGGGGACGAGGCGACAGGAGGAGCAGGGAGAGGATCCAAACTGATCCTGCTAAATATCGGAATCGGATGCCTATTGCATCCGATTGAAGGTATCAATTTGGATCCGTTGCTGTCCGAGCGGTCCTGCAAAAAGTCGGATCCCCTCGGACAGCACAAAAACGCTGTGTGAAAGCAGCCTAACAAGGGAAATTAACCACGCACCATATTTGATACCCTATGAAGGACACCATACTAGAGATGATGGAAAAGATTCAGACTATCTTGGTGTGGCAAACACTTCAGTACTCTGTGGTATCTGGACCAGAAAACTGTTAAGTTCCTCAACTGGCACCCATATTCTGGCATCCTGCCCTGATGTGGGTATAGGGTGGATACCCCTATATGTAGCACAATGTATGTGTGGCAGCCCAGGGTCAATGTGCAACAGTGTCATCACTGCCCCCGGGTGGTGGTGTCACAAGAGCAACAAAGGGTATTCTCATCAGGCAACACACACACAACCCCAACACCTCCAGGCCAGAAGGGGGAGACCAAGCCCAGGTTCAGGGTGAGTTCCCCTATATATTCTGGTCTGTTGAGAAGGAAGTTAGTGCAGTTCCAGAGAGGACTGTGAAGAGTTCAGTTCCTAGGAGGACTGTGAAGAGGACCTGAGTGTAAAAGAGCAGTGCTAAGCTCATCTCAGAGTCCACTGACGAGTTCCAGGCCAAAGGCTAGGGTCTAAGGAAAGGAGAGGAAGGAACACATCTGGGAGGCTGAGAAACTCCGTGCTCTCCCCAGAGGAAAAGCGCATAGAACGGACACCGGAGTCCGAGACTGTGCATGGCCACACATCCCGGCAGTCAACATCGGAAAGTGGGGATTGCAAATTCTCCAGCTACACTGCACCAGAGACACAGCAACACAGACTACAGCAACACTAACACCCAGGAGCAGGGTAGAGAAAGTGAAGGACTCGAGTTGCCTGTTATACTGGTACCCCGCAGGATGAGACAGGACTGGCAGCCTATCTTAAACAACTGCAGGAGCAAAAGTACAAGCGCAGTAAGGGAGCCAAACACCTGGACGGGTGAGAATAACCCTAAGTTGTTCTCAAGACTCCGTGGACAGCTTTTACCATCTGCTCCAGTAAAGGACTGAGAAATTTACAAAACCGTGAGTCTGCCTGTTACTTGTGCCCGTCGCCCTGCACCCTGTACATATACATTCCACACTGCCCCGGTGATTGGCTTTACCAGTGGAGAGCCGTTTCATCCCCAGCTGCTATCCATCATTCCCGGAGGTTCTGCAGCAGCAGTGGTCCCAACTGACCACATCCCACGGATGGCATCACGACAAATTCCCTGTAAATACCCCCTTTTTTCAACTGAGCCAAGGCTACGGGGCCGGGTCACAACTACCGTGATCCCCGAGAGACAGCACCGGCCTGACCCCGAGCCTGACCCCGAGTACCCCACAGCCTGGGGGCCCATCATATGTGTCTCTTCTCCTCAGGGATGGCTCCAGGTGTTTGTGGGCCCTGGGCAAAAGTGTCTTAGTGGGCCCATTTAACGTAATCTGGTTGTATATATAAAAAATAGAGGCTACTGGCTGGATATGTATGTAATATAGAGGCTGTGGACTGAATATATATGTGCCTGTTTCTCTCCCCCTCTGTGTGCTGTGTCTTTCCCCCTGTGTGCTGTCTCCTTCCCCACTGTGCGCTGTCTCCTTCCCCCTGTGCACTGTATCTCACCCCCCCTGTGCGCAGTCTCTCACCCCTCTGTGCGCTGTTTCTCACCCCCCCTGTGCACTGTCTCTCACCCCCCCTGTGCGCAGTCTCTCACCCCTCTGTGCGCTGTTTCTCACCCCTCCGTGCGCTGTTTCTCACCCCTCCGTGCGCTGTCTCACACACCTCTGTGCGCTGTCTCTCATCCCCCTGTGCCATGTCTCTTACACCTCTGCACATTATTTTACTCCCCCCTGTGCGCTGTCTTCCTCTCCCGTGCACTGTCTCCCTCCCCCCTGTGTGCTATCTCTTATCCCCTGGTGCGCTGTCTCCCTCACCCCTGTGCACTGTCTCTCATCCCTGTATGCCAGCCGTGCTCCTCCTCACTCCCTTTGTTCTACTGTAAATAACACAGGTGTGTATTAAGTCCCCTCCTCAACCCACCTCCATGTAATTGGTGGAACTATCACTAGCATGAATTGACAATGCTCGGGCAAGAAAAATATATTGTGGTCCATAAGCCATAGACGATCAACAGTCCCAGAGTCCCTTCCACAATCCAGTAATTACACCTCTTATCCCCCAAACACATAGATTGTATAAAATAAATACTGTAAATGTGGCGCCCCTCTGGCTAGGCGCCACAGGGAGGTATTGCACTCTGATAACAAATGTGGTATCTCTGTAAGTTGTCGGTTCGTGGTTCAACCTATGGAGTCTGTTTTTACACACACACACGTAAGACTAGGCCACCTAGAATAGAGGGACTGGTTATTCAGTAGGTCCAAAAGGGGGTGGAGCCTAGGTTAGTGTAGTGAGAGTTCAGTGACAGTGCTGGGAAGGCAGCCAGAGCAGACATGCCTGACAGGCTGCTGACAGGAGGGATCCCCATCTCTAAAAGGGGGCCCAGGACAGAAGGGGACCGACCAGAACCAGTTGGAGCCAGCTGGTAATGTCCGGGGAAACACGGAAAGCCGAGGAGGTCAGTAGTTTACCTCTGGCCGCACACCAACGAGCTGCGGGCCCATAATCACCGAGTAGCCGTTAGTGCAGGGCCGGGACGACAGCTAGGCGACCCTAGGCGATCGCCTAGGGCGCCATCTTGTGAAGGGCGCATTTTTCCCTCATGAGGGGCCTATTGCCCGCCCCCTGGGAGGCCCCGCACCCCCTGGAGGGCCCCATGCTGGCCGCCGCCAGCCGCGGCGCGCCGGCCAGAGAGGAAGGAGGGCGGGACTCCGACTTCCTGTCCCACAGCTCTGCCCGCCCCTCCTCTCCTCCTCATTACAGCAGCAGACGCACGGTGACGGCGGATTCGGTGACCGGTGCGTCAGTGTGCAAAGGCGCCTCCCCCCCCCCGCGGTCCGCATACTGGGCCCAGTATACACCACCACTGGGCCCTGTATACACCACCACCACCACCACTGGGCCCTGTATACACCCCCACTGGGCCCTGTATACACCACCACCACCACCACCACTGGGCCCTGTATACACCACCACTGGGCCCTGTATACACCACCACTGGGCCTTGTATACACCACCACTGGGCCCTGTATACACCACCACTGGGGCCTGTATACACCACCACTGGGCCCTGTATACACCACCTCCACCAGTGAGCCCTGTATACACCACCACTGGGCCCTGTATACACCACCACTGGGCCCTGTATACACCACCACTAGGGCCTGTGTATACCACCACTGGGGCCTGTATATACCACTGGGGCTGCTGTATATACTGCTGGGGCCTGTATATACCACTGGGGCTGCTGTGTATACTGCTGGGGCCTGTATATACCACTGGGGCTGCTGTATATACTGCTGGGCCTGTATATACCACTGGGGCTGCTGTATATACTGCTGGGGCCTGTATATACTGCTGGGGCCTGTATATACCACTGGGGCTGCTGTATATACTGCTGGGGCTTGTATATACTGCTGGGGCCTGTATATACCACTGGGGCTGCTGTATATACTGCTGTGGCCTGTATATACCACTGGGGCTGCTGTATATACTGCTGGGGCTTGTATATACTGCTGGGGCCTGTATATACCACTGGGGCTGCTGTATATACTGCCGGGGCCTGTATATACTGCTGGGGCCTGTATATACCACTGGGGCTGCTGTATAATCCCTGGGGCTGCTGTATAACCCCTGGGGCTGCTGTATTACCCCTGGGGCTGCTGTATTACCCCTGGGGCTGCTGTATATACTGCTGGGGCCTGTATATACCACTGGGGCTGCTGTATAACCCCTGGGGCTGCTGTATATCCCCTGGGGCTGCTGTATAACCCCTGGGGCTGCTGTATTACCCCTGGGGCTGCTGTATTACCCCTGGGGCTGCTGTATATACTGCTGGGCCTGTATATACCACTGGGGCTGCTGTGTAACCCCAGGGGCTGCTGTATTACCCCTGGGGCTGCTGTATTACCCCTGGGGCTGCTGTATTACCACTGGGGTCTGTATATACCACTGGGGAGGCTGCTGTATACCACACTGCTGGGGGCTTTATACCTGTGCTGGGGTCCACCCTCGGCTTATACACGAGTCAATAGGTTTTCCCAGGTTTTGGGGCAAAAGTAGGGGGGTCGGCTTATACACGGGTCGGCTTATACACGAGTATATACGGGTGGTAATCCTACAATGTCTGCTGGACATGGTATGAGGAGGTTTATGGCTCAGTCAGTACACACTCCATACTTCATGGTAAGGGGAGGGTTTATGGCTCAGTACACACTCCATACTTCTTGTTATTAACCAGATAATGCTCTCTTGTCCTCCGCACTGCAGTGTCAAAAGAGGACAACAGCGAGACAAGCAGCAACATGGCATCAGAGAGTCCCTGACCTCGAGATAGAAGATCCTCAGATCCTGGTATTGTGACATAATATTAAGAATAATACTTTTTGCATTTATATTACACTATGAACTCCACAGCACTTTACATACATCATGAACACTGTCCCCATTGGGGCTCACAATGTAAACATCCTATCAGTATGTCTCTGCAGTGTGGTTGGACGAACCTTTTATAGGTCCCCGTTAAATTAAATTTACTTTCAGAATATGTTGACATTTTTATTCCCAGACATATTTCGGGGGTGGGGGCGTCGTTTGCCTTACCTGCCTAGGGCACCAAAATGCCTTGTCCCGGCACTGCGTTAGTGCAACAAGGTACCTCACCCCTCAGTCCCAAAAATAGATCCAGATCACAGGAGCTTCGGCCCGGATTCCGGTGGCGGGAGGATTTGCTTACTAGGACTCCTGTCCGTACCGGTAAAGGAAATCCATGCTCCACCATGGGAAATCAGGGGACTGGCGGGAGAGCTCTGCAAGGGTGGTTAAAGACAGAGAAGAGCAGATTAGACCCCGAAAGACTTGAGAAGGAACATCTAGAGACTCCATAGGGGGACCCTGAACCGGCAACAGACTCCCATTAAACCAAACTGTACCGTGTTTCACTTTACCATCTGTCGGTACCCAGTAAAGTGGAGTTTGAGTTGATCTGGTCTCTGTCATTCTTCTCGCCGGTGCCCGGAGGCCTTCATCAGCATCACCAGCATCTCACCGGAGGGGTAAGAACCACCACTACTCCCCTCATCATCCTCTTTCACTGCTGCCCACCTGTGGGGAGCTGTACCATACTCAGCTGCACCCATCATCACCTCAGCGGTCAGCTTGCAGCACCGCTACCCAAATTACTGGGATCCATAGGTGGTGTCACGTTCCCCTGTAAATATTCCCTCCACCCCCCACCATCTAACAAATGACAGCCAGGGCACGAAACTGGGAACCCGACCACCCGTGATCCCCCATCCAAGAAGCCATTAGTCCCGGTGTCCGAGTACCCCTAGCCCTGGGCTCATCATTAACATTTTGGTTTGCCGTTCAACGCTGTAGTTATTTTTTTTTACTTTTTTGTTAAAATTCCTCAAATTTTAAAAATAAAAAGTAATAGACTGTTATATATTTTTTTACTTTAATTATTGTGTGTTTTACTTAATTGTTGTATTATCCTAACCCTAGTCCTAACCCGAGCCCAAACTGTGTCCCAAGTTCTATCCCTTATTTTAACTCACAATGTATCTTTAACTTTAGTCCTAATCCTAGTTAGTAGAGATGAACAATTTGTGAATTTGCTAGGTAAATTAAATATGCCTGGTATTAAAAAAAGTTATTCTTCTTAATCAAAATTTTTTGCATTTTGCTTTGTGCAACTTCAACAAAGTGGCAGACAGATAGCATTGCCCAAGGCGCTATCATGACTTCATCAAATGTGTCGTGACATCAGAGGCCTACTCAATGCCAGAAGCAAGGCATAGTCTTAAGGCGATCAAGGAAGATGTCATGCAATGGGTGATGATGGAATGAAAAGGCCTGGATGTCATGCTGCAGGTGAATGGCAGTGCAACCTCCTGCTGATACTGGGGGTTGTGTGTGGCCTCCTGCTGTATATTGGGAGCTGTGTGTGGCCTTCTGCTGTATAATGGAGCTGTGTACGGTTCCTGCTGTATAATTAGGGCTGTGTGCAGCTGCCTGCTATATACTGCAGTCAGTGTGCAGCCGCCTGTTGTATACTGGGGATGCGTTTGGCCTCCTACTATATACGTAGGCTGTGTGTGGCCTCCTGCTATATACTGGGGGCTGTGTGTGAATTCCTGCTGTATACTTGGGATTGTGTGTGGCCTCCTGCTATATACTGGGGCTGTGTGTGGCCTTATGCCGTATAGTGGAGCTGTGTACGGCTCCTGTTGTATACTGTGGGCTGTGTGTGTCCTTCTGCTGTATACTGGGGGCTATGTGTACCCTCCTGCTGAATACTGTGGGCTGTGTGTGGCTTCCTGCTGTAATAATCGCGCGACGGCCGGGGATCCCGGATGTAGCAGGCCGGGAGCAGAGAGGACGGAGCAGCGAGGAGCACCGAGGAGCGACGATGATCAGAAGACCGGGATGGTAAGAGAAGCGGGGGGGGGCCCTTGCAAGGGGGGGCGATTGCCAGCATTTGGGGGCTGCTGGGGACCCCCAGGGGCTGCTGGACCCAGGCTGCTGAGACCCCCGGGGGCTGCTGTGTACCCCCTGGGGGCTGCTGTGTACCCCCTGGGGGCTGCTTCCGGGGGTACCCCCAGGGGGCTGCTGAGTACCCCCTGGGGGCTGCTGTGTACCCCCTGGGGGCTGCTGTGTACCCCCTGGGGGCTGCTGGGGACCCCCAGGGGGCCTGCTGTATACCACTGGGGCTGCTGTATACTACCACTGGGGCTGCTGTATATTCCTCTGGGGCTGCTATATACCACTGGCGCTGCTGTATACTACCACTGGGGCTGCTATATACTACCACTGGTGCTGCTGTATACTACCACTGGGGCTGCTGTATATACCTCTGGGGCTGCTGTATACCACTGGGGCTGCTGTATACTACCACTGGGGCTGCTGGGGCTGCTATATACTACCACTAGGGATGCTGTATACTACCACTGGGGCTGCTATATACTACCACTGGGGCTGCTATATACTACCACTGGGGCTGCTATACACTACTGCTGGGGCTGCTATATACTACCACTGGGACTGCTGTATACTACCACTGGGGCTGCTATATACTACCACTGAGGCTGCTGTATACTACCACTGGGGCTGCTGTATACTACCACTGGGGCTGCTGTATACTACCACTGGGGCTGCTATATACTACCACTGGGGCTGCTGTATACTACCACTGGGGCTGCTGTATACTATCACTGGGGCTGCTATATACTACCACTGGGGCTGCTGTATACTACCACTGGGGCTGCTATATACTACCACTGGGGCTGCTATATACTACCGCTGGGGCTGCTATACACTACTGCTGGGGCTGCTATATACTACCACTGGGACTGCTGTATACTACCACTGGGGCTGCTATATACTACCACTGGGGCTGCTGTATACTACCACTGGGGCTGCTGTATACTACCACTGGGGCTGCTATATACTACCACTGGGGCTGCTGTATACTACCACTGGGGCTGCTGTATACTATCACTGGGGCTGCTATATACTACCACTGGGGCTGCTATATACTACCACTGGGGCTGCTATATACTACCACTGGGGCTGCTATATACTACCACTGGGGCTGCTGTATACTACCACTGGGGCTGCTGTATACTACCACTGGGGCTGCTGTATACTACCACTGGGGAGGCCTGTATACCACTGGGGGGGGCCTGTATACCACACTGCTGGGGGCTGTATACCTGTGCTGGGGTCCACCCTCGGCTTATACACGAGTCAATAGGTTTTTCCAGATTTTTGGGGCAAAAGTAGGGGGGTCGGCTTATACACGGGTCGGCTTATACACGAGTATATACGGTACATGGATTTTTTTTTGGATAACATGGTACCACAATATTATTTTGTATTGAACCCTGTGAGCAAACTGAAACTTGTGTGTCACTGGAAATTACAACTGGACAATGATCTCAACACATACCTGATAGTCTACCAAGGCTTGGTGTCAGTACAAGTCCTGGAAGATTCTGGAGTGGCTGACACAGTCACCTTTCTTGAACTAGATAGAAATTCATTGATGGGTGAAGAAGGTAGTTACAACCCCAAGAATATAGATGACTTGGAGCTCATATCTCCTAAGGAATTGACTAAAACCCTCAATCAGTGGCGGATCTTGAAACTCATGGGCCCAGATGCAAAAGCTCCAATGAAGCCCCAAATACTGCAAGTCTTTAATAGTATTGGAACTTTTGGGGCACTCTAGGCCCCCAGGGCCTCGGTGCAATCACAACCCCTGCACCTATTGTAGTTATTCTCAATAATGCTGCTAGCAACTGGTGGCTGGCTATGTATAATGTTTGAAGAAGATCCTAACAGCCAAAGGCTGAATATTTAAGGTCTTGTCATGAAAGGATTGAATAATACTAGGATTTTAGAAGTCAGTAAAAGTGACATTTTGTGTAGAATGTGGAGTTACGACTTGTTACATAAGTTGTGTTGAGTTATTTACACTGTTCTTGTTTGATTGCTTTATGATTAACAGCAGAATGCTTGTACACTTTGTTAATAACTTGAATTTGCAGTCGGGGTTGATTACAACTGTAATGTGATGATCAGATGATGTCCACATTGGCCAAATAGTGTATAAAGACACATACTGCATTAGAGGAAGTGGTTATAAAGTCATCTCTCCTCTAGGGGGAGCACTAACAACAGTAATAAAACACACTGTTATTATGCAGTGAAAGAATATTTTTATTTTTTTATTACTATTTTTACAACATTTGGCTGTTGTAAAGAAAACAAAGTTAAAAGACATGTCAATGGAGATGAAAATCAGCTGGATATCATGTGCCCTTACATGCAATTGCTTTCCTAGAGATGCACTACTGTTCAAAGGATTGGGGTCACCCAGACAATTTTGTGTTTTCCATGAAAATTCATACTTTTATTTATCAAATGAGTTACAAAATGAATAGAAAATATAGTCCAGACATTAAACAAGGTTAGAAATAAGGATTTTTATTTGAAATAATAATTTTCTCCTTCACACTTTGCTTTCGTCAAAGAATGCTCTCTTTGCAGCAATTCCAGCATTGCAGACCTTTGTCATTCTAGCTGTTAATTTGCTGAGGTAATCTTGAGATATTTCACCCCATGCTTCCTAAAGCCGCTCCCACAAGTTGGATTGGGTTGATGGGCACTTTTTGCGTACCATATGGTCAAGCTGCTCCCACAAATGGGGTTGAGATCTGATGACTGCGCTGGCCACTCCATTACAGATAGTATACCAGCTGCCTACTTCTTCCATAGTTCATGCATGATTTGGAGATGTGATTTGGGTCATTGTCCTGTTGTAGAATGAAATTGGCTCCAATCAAGCGCTATCCACATGGTATGGCATGGCGTTGCAAAATGGAGTGACAGCCTTCCTTATTCAAAATTCCTTTTACCTTGTACAAATCTCCCACTTTACCAGCACCAAAGCAACTCCAGACCATCACATTACCTCCACCATGCTTGACAGATGGCGTCAGGCCTCTTCAAGCATCTTTTCAGTTGTTCTGCGTCTCACAAATGTTCTTCTGTGTGATCCAAACACCTCAAACTTTGATTCTTCTAACTATAAAACTTTTTTCCAATCTTCCTCTGTCCAATATCTGTGTTCTTTTGCCATGTTAAACTTTTCCTTTTATTAGCCAGTCTCAGATATGGCTTTTTCTTTTCCTCTCCGCCCCGAAAGCCAGCATCCCGGAGTCGCCTCTTCACTGTAGACGTTGACACTGGCGTTTTGCGGGAACTATTTAATTAAGCTGCCAGTTGAGGAGCTGTGAGGCGTCCATTTCTCAAACTAGAGACTCTAATGTACTTGTCTTGTTGCTCAGTTGTGCAGCGGGGCCTCCCACTTCTCTTTCTACTCTGGTTAGAGCCTGTTTGTGCTCTCCTCTGCAGGCAGTAGTACACACCATTGTAGGAAATCTTCAGTTTGTTGGCAATTCCTTGCATGTAATAGTCTTCGTTTCTAAGAACAAGAATAGACTGTCGAGTTTCACATGAAAGTTCTCTTTTTCTGGCCATTTTGAGAGTTTCATAGAACACACAAATGTAATGCTCCAGTTTCTCAACTAGCACAAAGGAAGGTCACTTTTATTGCTTCTCTAATTAGCTAAACCGTTTTCAGCTGTGCTAATGACAAACCCCAGGGCCAGTGTACTCGGATCCCGGGCGCAGCTTTAAGGGACTGTCACTGGTGGTGGTGCCCGGATCCGTGGCCCTGGTGGTCACGAAAAAGGGGTTTAATAAATATAGAACAAAAGTTTTTTAATGTGACGCCACCTACTGTATCTGGTGATGGCACCAGAGCTGCCAGCAGACCTCCGGGGTTGATGGGTAGGCAGCCGGATGATGTCGCTCCCTGCAGGTGGAGTGAAGTCCCCAAGGTAGTGAGGTAAAGAAATGGTTTCACACAGGAATAGCTCTATAGCAGGTTATGATGTAGTCTATATTTGGTGCAAGTTCAGGGCGGAAAGAAAAGGCAGGCACACACTGGGAGTAGTTTTCATACCTTTTACTGATGTTAAGCAGGTATAGTCCAATGTACACCCCAGGCAGTCAGTCAGGTAGCACTTCGGGATTTCCACACTAAGTGGTTTGTAAGGCCTTCTGGTCCCTGTTTCCTTCCAGTTGAAGCCCTGACCTGTATGAAACTTAGTCTGGCCATCGCTGTGTCCCTCACCCGCATTAACTGCACTGAGAACCCTTTACTGAATGCCACCTTTCTCCTCTCTGCGGTTCCTAGCTCTCAAGTTGAATGTGCTGCGGGTGCCCGGGAGACTGAAGTCTCCTCGGTGTACCGGTATTTTCTGCTGGGCTAAACTACCCTAGGCAGACACGGACTCCAGTATCCGGGTACTTCGTGGGGTAAGCCGGTATGGCTCCTCTGCCCCCTGTTTATCTGCTTTTCGCCTTGCCTTCGTCCCCTACTCCCGGGACCCTCACACTGGTTCAGGCTGTTCTCTGGTACGGGCCTAGCATGGCTCCGTTCACCAGGTTCTTTCCGGTGCTGCCCGCACTCTCTGAGTCTCTCCTCTGCTGACTGTCTGACTAGCTCCGCCCCCTGCACCTGTATTTATATGGGAATTCAACTGACATTAGCAGTTCACCTGACGGCAGCTGTTAGAGCTCCCCCTACAGGCCAGGGGTGGCAAGTGTTACATGTATGATATGTACCCGATGTGGAAATCCCTACATACACTAGGGTCCCTGTGGCTACCTGAACCACAGGGTGCCACACTAACATACTTGTACAAGGGCTTTCTAAACATCCATTAGCCTTTTTACACAGTTAGCAAACAGAATGTACTGGAGTGGTGGTTGTTGGAAATGGGCCTCTATACACCTATGTAGATATTGCATTTAAAAACAGACGTTTGCAGCTAAAATAGTCATTTACCACATTAACAATGTATAGAGTGTATTTGTGATACATTTAATGTTAGCTTCATTGAAAAAAATGTGCTTTTCTATCAAAAATAACAAAATTTCTAACTGACCCCAAACTTTTGAACAGTAGTGGAAATTGGACTTATGAATTGATATCCTATTCTCAGGTCATCAATTTCAGACCAGTGGTGGGGGAGCCCAACCATAGCTCCCAACCGTCCCAGATTCAGTGAGACTTTCCCAATTTGAAGGATCAGTCTGTCTACACACAGATAAATTAAATAAAGAATTCTCTTCTCTCGTTTCCCCACAAGTAGAACTCATTATCTATTGGCAGCCGATCTAGCGATGGGTGAGACAGCCCAGACTGAAGGTTATAAGAAAATTTAGTACACTTGCCCTTTAGTAAAGGCAGGCAACCCAGAAGCAGATTATACAGGTACACAAAGATACCTGTGTACATAGCAGTGTATTTGAGTCACCCACCAGGGCCATGGGGTACTCGGAAACAGGCCCTCTCGTCATCGTCGTCTGGGGCTGCAGGATGTCACGGTGTCGTGACCCGGCTCCGTGGTCCCGGGCGAGTCAATAAAAGGGAGGAAAACAGTTTTGGATTAATTAGATTGTGACGCCACCTGTAGTTTGCGGCTATAGGTAT
The DNA here is from genome assembly GCA_033576535.1 of Allobates femoralis. Classification (NCBI taxonomy): domain Eukaryota; kingdom Metazoa; phylum Chordata; class Amphibia; order Anura; family Aromobatidae; genus Allobates; species Allobates femoralis. Next base: position 112,020,873 of record JARQOC010000004.1, read on the forward strand.
CCACCGCTGCAGTCGGGACCTCTGGGGATGATGGTGTTTGCAGCAGAGATATTACACCCTCCACGTGTAGTGCTGGTCCTGTGGTGCCCTGTTCACGCAGGTAGCCACAGACTTCTCTAATGCACAGCTGGGATTCCACAGCAGGTACCTACTACATGCAACATCTTCCAACCCGGCACAGTAGGGGGAGCTCCACTCACCGCCTTGAGGTGAGGTCCCCTATAAATACTGCTGCTGGGGAAGGAGTTAGTCAGGGTGTGCAGACGCTAGGAGAGCTGCTAAGACGTCCTGGGGTCGGTGCCACGTTTAGGCCCGAGCCAGTGACCCGAAGTGGCCCTTCTACGTCCGGCCAGCCTAAGTGGGACTGAAGGCGAGGAGCAGTGAGCCAAGAGGGAGCAAGGAGCTTGAGGAAGTTCAGCCATAGAGAATCACCAGATATTGGGGATCCGCACCTGTGGCATACTATAGGACCACAGAAAACTCTCTTGCACCGTGGACGCTACGGCTACCCGGTATCCTCTGTGGGTCAGGAGAGAGAGCCAGACACAGCAGCTCAGCAGCACAGTGTTCAGAGAAGGTAACCCGGAGACCGCACAGGAGGAGGGACAGACACTACAGTCAGGAAGAGAGAGGAGGCAAGTCAGGCTGCAAGCAGGCTGTGCTTCAATTACACACAGGAACAGAGGAGGACTTATACTCACTTGCTGTGGGGACCCACTGTGCAACCCTCGGTGCCCTGGACGTATTTACCTGCTAAACATCAGTGAAAGGAAAAAGAGACTCCTGTGTGCGTGCATCATTTCTCCCCATCATCGGCCCCACGCATAGACTGTTCCAGCACTCCCTATACCAACATAGCTCCCATCCAAACTGCCCCTTTACACTTTGCTGCCCCGTTGGTCCAGTCCTACCTGTGGAGGACTACACCATCCTAGCCGCGATACCATCTACCTCCGGCGGACAGTGGCAGCACTGGTGCAAATCACCAGAAACTACAGGTGGCGTCACGACAACAAACTCTGTAAATAATCCCCTGTAAATATCACCCCTTTTCAAAAGACACCGCAGGACACGGGGTCAGGCGCGGCCGCCATCCCCCGTAACACTGCAGTTAACCCTTGCAGCCTGACACCCGAGTACCCCAAAGCCTGGGCGCTACAGTCCCCAGGGCAACCGTGTAGAAAGTATAGGTGAAGTGTAAAATTCTCAGTACCCTCAGGCAACCTCCTGCTGCCAGCTTGCAATCTCAGTTGGCCACCTCTCAGGTGCACAATCAGAGTCTTACACAGTTCTGAGCTTTACCGGGTTTACTTTCTTGCTTGTCAGGTTCAACGGCCTTCCTTTCAGTGTGCCGAAGGTTGATTCTCTGGGACATAAAGACCCTGCACGCCGCCGGAGTTTGGGTTGGGGCATGCAGCTTCTCTGTCACTTCAGCACTTCAGCAGAGCTGGCATTCTGGTTCCAGCCCAGTCACTCGGTGTCCCCGCTGACTTGGACACACCTTGGACCCCCTCTGTCTTCCCTCGGTTCTCAGCCTGCGACTCGGGCTAAGCATACGGTGGCACAGGCCGCCGGATCTGGGTTCTCTCAGTCTGGTCTCTCTGACTACTTGGCTGACGGGTCTCAACTCTTTCTCACTCCTCTTTCTCACTACTTTTCCTCCACTGTCTCTGGTGTTGTCTGATTTTGTTTTTGTGTTCCCACCCCTTACCGGGTGTTGTCCTAACGTTGCACCTTTCATCTTGCTCCTCCCGCTATCCCGTTGCTAGACATTGATAACTTAGACTTGGGATCGGAGGATTATTATTATTATATATTTATATAGCGCCATTAGGTTCCATGGCGGTTTAGATGTGTAAGGGCAGACGAGGACAAGAATGTAAAATGACAACAATTAAATCATACAGGTACAGTAGGACAGAGGATCCTGTCCATGAGGGCTCACATTCTATAGCGGATGGGTGTGGAGATAATAGGAGGGGGGGAGGGGAGGGAGAGATGGTGCAGCAGATTGGGAATCAGTGTGGGTTGTAGGCTTGAAGGAAGAGGTGGGTCTTCAGGTTTTACTTGAAGGTTCCCAGGGTAGGGGAGTGTCTGATGTGGTGGGGGAGAGAGTTCCAAAGTATGGCAGATGCATGAGAGAAGTCTTGTATGCGGTTGTGTGAGGAGGAGGTGCGAGGGGAGACGAGAAGGAGCTCTTGAGCGGAGCGCAGATTGCGTGAGGGGAGGTATCGGGAGACCAGGTCGGAGATGTATGGAGGGGACAGGTTGTGTATGGCTTTGTATGTCAAGGTTAGGGTTTTGAACTGGGATCTCTGGGAAGTAGGGAGCCAGTGAAGGGTTTGGCAGAGGGTGTGTTGGGTGTGTGTGTGTGGGGTGACCAACTTACCAATCCCAGCTGCTGCGCCATCTCTTGGCGACCGGTCCGGAGGGGTGCCACACTCCCCCTGAGCAAAGATTAGCACGTGCTAGGACCTGGTACAATGTTACACAAGCTCACAGTTTTTTTATGCATCAAACAATAACAATAACAAATTACAAGAACGCTTTTTTTTTCCTAAATGGAAGGCTCATGGCTTTAACGTTACATAACTAAAAAATAGCTTATCTATAAGAAAGGAGTGAAGGCATGGAAATATAAAAAGTTAGAAAGAGTAGCAAATGTGCACAGTTCCGTGATTGTCTCTTTACTCAACATCTCTGGGTCCTGGTCTTCGGGAGCCCACCACAATAAAAGTCTTTTACTAGCCCTGGGTGTGGCGACAGGGACTCAACTGACTGGTTCTTCGGCCACGCCAATGGCTTTTTGAACATAGCGGTCACAAGTGCAAATGTTCATTTAAGTGCAAAACGTTTATGCAAGCATTTCAATCACGCATTGTGAAAGCATACATTATCGGACACACCTTGGACCCCCTCTGTCTTTCCTCGGTTCTCAGCCTGGGACCTGGGCTAGCCATATGGTGGTGTCCGGCCCAGGCCCTGGGGCGACTCAGACTCTCAGGCGCAGTTCGGGGGGAAGTCACAGGTAGTGGTGCCTGAGGCCGTGGGCCTGGGGGAGCAGTGAAAAATGGGGAAAAAGAAAATAATAAAAATGTCAAGTCGTGACGCCACCTGTAGGTTCCGGTGATGGCACTGGCGCTGCTTGGGACTCCGGGGTGATGGGCGGCAGCAAGATGGAGTGGCTCCCTACAGGAGAAGCGGGGTCCCCGGGGTTGCGAGTTGTAATGGTGGAATAGGGTAGCACAGTTGTTTCTGTGCAAGGTTGGAATAGGGGAGCGAAGTCGGTGTGGGGCAGATGGAAGGAGGGACACGCACACATAAAAGTCTTTTGGTACCTTTACTGATGTTCTGTTACTGGTACACACGTCCGGAGTGAGGGATAACACCTTGGGATCTCCACAGCGAGTAGGGTTGTAGGCCTCCTTGTTTCAGCTTTCCTATTTGGAGTCTTCTCTCTTTCTCTCCACACCCGGGTTGCTGCACTGAGGGCTCTCTCTTGGGCTACCGCCGTCTCTCTCCACGGTCCCTGGCTCTCAATTGTTGGTGCTGCGGGTGTCCGGGAAGCTAAGCCTCCTCATGATGCTGGATTCTCTACTGGGTCTATCTCTCTGTCCCTGCAGACTCGGACCCAGTGACAGAACTCTGGTGGGGGGAGTCGGTATGACTCCTCTGCCCCCTGTAATACGTTCTCTCCTCTGCCTTCGACCCCTACTCTGCGGGTCTACCACTGCCTCTGGTGTGTACTGGTCTGGGCCTAGCACGGCTCCAGTACCAGCTCCGCTCACTCAGCTCTTCACAGTTCTGTAGTGACTGCACACTCTAGTGATTTCCCTCCAGAACCTGTATTTATAGGGGAAACTGGCTTAAGGCAACCAGTGGAGCTCCCCCTACAGGCCTGGAGTGGAAGGTGTGTGTAAGTGGGTTACTCGCTGTGATGAAATTACACCAGGAGTACACCATGCCTTAATCACAGAAATGGATTCTAAAAATCTGTAGGACTGTTTATATGTCCATTATATGTTTAATATATATACTATATAAGGCTATACTAACTACTATGTTTTATACTCTGTTGAATAATGGTGTATTTCCTGGATATACTATAAAATCGCTATAGGTACAACCTTGTGCCATACATTTCATGGCACTTTGTGCAGTAATGTGGCAATATATAGTTATAATGAGCCAAATAGGCTCTCATTACATCTGCGGCCCGATGACGAGACGCGTCTCCGCCCTCTCCATGGTGCTGTGACGTGGGGAGGCGGTGCCATGTGGTGCTTCGCTCCTGCCAGTCACGTGGGTCACGTGACCGCGGACGCGATGACACGGCACGCTCCCTGCCTCACATCTTCCGGGAGATGGCGTGCACGCGATGGTGCACACCGGAACGCAATCCCCTCGGCTGGCCAGCCTTTTTAAGCACCCTCCCCCCTGATTCTGGTGACCCCCTGATGAAGGTCGCCCGAAACAGCTGTTGGGGTCGGTACCCCTAACCTAGACATATGTGCCATTAGGTAAGAGACACCGGAGCATCTGTCTCATTGTCAGATGCCAGAGACTGTTTTTCACTTGATAGACCTAGGATCCTTGCTATGGGTATAGACTTAAGTACAACTGTGATCATTGATACCTGTGGAGTGTAATTACATTGTATTGGAATATTTAAATAATTGAATATCTTCTCCCTGTACTGGATCATTTATATTTCCTATGGAGCATTGTACCCAATAGCCTCTTGATCTCTAAGGTGTAAATTTGATGTATATTATGTACTATTTTCTCTGTACAATTTGTGCTGGTGTTCAGCTCTAGGAGAGAGGTTACCCACCACCTGAGGTTTGTGGACCCAGGTTCCTCTGCCCCCTACCCTTGTTGTATACTGGTTTTAACCTATTAATAAAGTCAACTTTTGCATGATACTGAGCTGTCGCGATTATCTTCTGGTTTGCTACATATTGCCTTATGGTGCGATTCTCTCTATAGTGATATGCTCCCCATTACTGAGGTAACAGATAAGCATTTTTTGATGAAGCTTGCTAACTATGGTGGTATCATAACAACCAGTCCTCAATTTCAATATGTCACTCCAAAAAGACTATGACTAACTGAGAGAAACCAAGGTCTCAATCAAGGAATGAATTAATTCAATCAGATCAATATCATTATCAAAATTGATTCTTTATTGTCACAAAATATAAAATCAGTAAACAGAGCTACATTACAGGAAAACCATATAGCACAGCAGACAACCTTCAGAAATACAGGCTCAATATATATATTGCACACAAGACCACTGTAACCAGGATTATACCTCAAAACGATACATCCCTGAGTATCTAGGCACCATAGATTCCTTTGAATTAGATCTATGTCTAGTGCCTATCAATTCCCTACGATTATACTTTGAATCTCACAAAGAGGCAAAGCTAGTGGAATACTCCAGTCTACCCGAGGTGTACTAATCATAGAAAAACAGAGGAACAAGTGCTGATTTACCTGTTTAAGAAGGGACGCTGGGCCTAGGCTTCCTACCCCTACGCCCCCGGAAAAAGCTCCATAGCGAAACGGCGTAGGGGTAGGAAGCCTAGGCCCAGCGTCCCTTCTTAAACAGGTAAATCAGCACTTGTTCCTCTGTTTTTCTATGATTAGTACACCTCGGGTAGACTGGAGTATTCCACTAGCTTTGCCTCTTTGTGAGATTCAAAGTATAATCGTAGGGAATTGATAGGCACTAGACATAGATCTAATTCAAAGGAATCTATGGTGCCTAGATACTCAGGGATGTATCGTTTTGAGGTATAATCCTGGTTACAGTGGTCTTGTGTGCAATATATATATTGAGCCTGTATTTCTGAAGGTTGTCTGCTGTGCTATATGGTTTTCCTGTAATGTAGCTCTGTTTACTGATTTTATATTTTGTGACAATAAAGAATCAATTTTGATAATGATATTGATCTGATTGAATTAATTCATTCCTTGATTGAGACCTTGGTTTCTCTCAGTTAGTTATGGTGGTATCATGCCTGGAAGTAGATGGAGTTCTCTACATCAGGTAAACACGCATCCACACACAAGCCTGATTCCTGACCAGAATGGGGAGCACAAGCCCCTAGTTTTCAGGGTGCCGCCTCTGTTGGCTGGGGGGAGGGGACAGTGAGGCAAAAAAGTGTGAGTAAGAGAAGGGAGAGGACACACGTGGAGAAAAGGGCTCTGGGGTTGGGAGCTGCTGAGGATCACCCCAGAGTGGCGCAGAGAACGCCAGAGTCTTGGGTTGCTCAGGGACTGCAAGCCCTGGGAGCCAAGTCTGGAGGTCACAGGATTTGAAGTCTTTTGGTCACAAGTGTGTACCCAAAAGCACAGCAGTACATACAGGGCCTGGAGCTGTGAGAAGGAATTATTATTATTATTATTATTATTATTATTAATTGTATGAACAAGTATTTCTATATGAACAATTGTTCATATGAACTGTATGAACAATTTTTCTATATCTATGTAACGTTCAAGAAATGTGCCTCCTCAAGATATAATACAGTTCCCACTTCCTTATAATTAGAAGGTCCTCCAACATTACAAACCAATACATCTTGATCTTGTTCTTCTGCACACACACCTTCCTTCCCCCCTTCTCCATTATCCTCCTCCCCCAGTCCTTTCGTTATGGATTTCATGTTACAATTCTTATATGTATTTTGTTTGCAATGATTTGTACCACTGTTTCAACTTGCCTTTGTTCATCTACAAAATTCCAATAAAAATCTATTGGTTTAAAATAAAAAAAAAAAAAAGAAATGTGCCTCCCAAAAAGGGAAGAAGTTATTTGTTGCTAACCTATGTTTTATATCTTTACAGTCTGGGACGTACTGTGATTTGCTAGAGTGGAATGTGGCGCCCCTACGGTCCGGTTGCCACAATGGTATTGACTCCCTAGCCGGTGGTGGTATCATGCCTTGAAGTAGATGGAGTTCCCTACATCAGGTAAACATGCATGCACACACAGGCCTGATCCCTGACCATAAAGGAGAGCACAAGCCCCTAGTTTTCAGGGTGCCACCTCTTCTGGCTGGGGGGAGGGTACACTGAGACAGAAAGGTGTGAGGAAGAAAAGGGAGAGGATGCACGTGGAGAAAAGGGCTCTGGGGTTGGGAGCTGCTGAGGCTCACCCCGGATTGGCGCAGAGAAGAGGACGCCAGAGTCCTGAGTTGCTCAGGGACTGCAAGCCCTGGGAGCCAAGTGTGGAGGCCAGTGGATTTCAAGTCTTCTGGTCACAAGCGTGTACCCAAAAGCACAGCAGTACATACAGGGCCTGGAGCTGTGAGAAAGAAAGCAGCACCTGTTGCAGGCTCGCACTGCCTGCTAATTGTGAGACCACCGAAGAAGTAACTAGAGACAGAGACACAGATTAGCTCACAAGCAGCTGAGGCTCTAACCAAAAGCGCAGCAGGAAGGCATACCGATCCCACCTGGTGGTGTGGAATTCAGCTGCTTCAAGGCTGAACAGATCCCTGGACCTGGTAAGCAGTACCCCGGGACCTCACCCCTATCAAACACCAGTAAAGGTAAAAGATTGAATTCCCTTGTCTCTTTCTGCTTCTTTTCTGCATTTCCATACACCAACAACTACCATTCTTATCATCCTTGTTTAACTTGTCCAGTCAGGGCCACGGGGCTGTGCAATCGCCACCGTGACATCCCAATAGACAACTTGTCCGGCTACCGAGTACCCCGGCCCTTAAGGCCAGAACATTTGTGTATGCCTGGGACTTAAACAAGCAGCATATAGAGTTGCAGGCAACAGCTAAATCTTTGCTGCATTGCAGGCTCTGAACTCACATGTAGATAATACTGATACATACACATGGTCAAAATTGTTGATACCCCTCACTTAATGAAAGAAAAACCCACAATAGTCACAGAAATAACCTGAATCTGAAAAAAGTAATAATTAATAAAAGATCTATGAAAATGAACAAATGAACAAATGAAAGTCAGACTTTGCTTTTCAATCATGCTTCCACAGAATTAAAAAAAAAAAATTAAACTCATGAAATAGGCCTGGATAGAAATGATGGTACCCCTGAAAATAATGTGACAAAAGGGACATGTTAAATCAAGGTGTGTCCACTAATTAGCATCACAGGTGTCTACAATCTTGTAATCAGTTAGAGGGCCTGTTTATAAGGCTACAGATAACTCACTGTGCTGTTTAGTAACATGGTGTGACACACACTCAATATGGATCAGAGGAAGCACAGGAAAGAGTTGTCTCAGGAGGATTAGGGAGAAAGTAATACACTAGCATGTTAAAGGTAAAGGTTATGAGACCATCTTCAAGCATCTTGATGTTCCTGTGACTACATTTGCACATATTATTCAGAAATTTAAGATCCATGGGACTGTAGCCAACCTCCCTGGATGTGGAAAATTGATGATAAATCAAAGAGATGGCAAATGCGAATGGTAACAAAAGAGCCCAGAAAAACCTCTAAAGAGATTAAGCCATCGTTCATACAGTGCGTATTTTGCGCGGATTTCTGCGCGCTCTTTTCCCCCCAAAGCGCACCTGCGTCTGCGTTTCACAGCAAAGTGAATGGACTTTCACTTTTGCTGTTCACACACAGCGCAATTTTCAGCTGCGCTTTTATGGGAGAAAGCGTGCGCGTAAAAACAATGAACATGTTCATTCTTTCTGCCTTTTTGCGCGCGCTTTCTCCCATAAGCCCCATTATAACCTCTGGAATTACTCATCGCCATCCAAACGATGCATAAATCCAGCGGGAATACGCCGGCGCTGATGTCACAGAGGGGAGGAAGAATCCTATTCCTCCTCCCCTTTGTGACATCTGTCACAGCCCTCATTTGATTTCACAGTGCATTATACACTGCAAAATCAAATGTAAAATTGAGCCAAATGTATTAAAAATAATAAAGATTGTTATAGTTACCCTCCGCCGAGTGCTTGGTAACCGGGAGCCGGGAGCAGGCATTGACCTGCTAGGACCGTACATGATGTCAGAATGACATCGGCGCTGTGATTGGCCCGCTCGCGGTCATGTGATATGCGCGTCACATATCACAAGACCACGAGCGGGCCAATCACAGCACCGAACGTCGATGTCATTCTGACATCATGCAAGGTCCTAGCTGGTCAATGCCTGCTGCTGCTCCCAGCTTCCGGTTACCGAGCACTCAGCGGAGGGTACGTATAACAATCTTTATTATTTTTAATACATTTGGCTGAATTTTACATTTGATTTCGCAGTGTATAATGCACTGTGAAATCAAAAGGGGGCTGTGACAGATGGCACAGAGGGGAGGAGGAACAGGATTCTTCCTCCCCTCTGTGACATCACTGAAGAAGTAGCCCCATAAAAACACGCAGTGTGTGAAGGCACCCGCGTATTTTTACGGGGCTTTTTTGCGCGGGTCAACACGTTGGAAAAAGCGCCCACACAAAAAAGTGCAAAAAAGCGCTATGTGAACACAGCCTTAAGGTGAGCTTCAAGCTCAAGGAACATGTGTCATATTGTACCAACTGTTGTTGTTTGAGCCAAAGTAGACTTCATGGGAGACGACCAAGGAGGACACCATTGTTGAAAAAAATCATAAAAAAGTCAGAGTGGAATTTGCCATTCTGGGAGAATGTCCTATGGACAGATGAGCACATCAGCTCTATGTTCACAAATGGAATAATGAAGTGTGGCACCCCAGGGTTAATGTGCCACAGTAACACCACAGAAGGTTAACTCCCAACACAACCCAGAACACTACACTAGCGCCTCCAGGACAGAAGGGGGAGCTAAAGCTGCTTCCCTATATATTCTGGTGTGGAGAGGAAGTGGCAGTTAGTTAGTTCAGTGCGGAGCAACACTGAGGGAAGAAAAGACCTGGGTGTAAAAGAGCTGTGTTATGCTCAACCCACGGTCCACTGTCCAGTTCCAGGCCGAGCCAGAGTCTGAGGAAAAGGGGAAGCAAAGGAACACAAAGGGACACAGAGTTATTCTAATCTCACCCCGGAGGAGCGCACAGAACGGATACCGGATCCGATGCTGTGCCTGACACAAACAGCACAGTGAACACCGGATGAGTGAAGATCCCACATCTTCACTGTACCATAGTGAAGCAACATGGCAGGGTCAGGAACATAAAGATAAGACTCAAGTAGCCTAGCAAGTTGGTACCCGTGAGGGGAGACAGGCCCGGCAGCCTAGCTAAAGCGGAAGCAGGGCCACACACACACAGCGCAGGAGTAGGAAACCAAGGACCCGGACAGGGTGGGGAGCAACCTGGCCCCGGCACAGACTCTGTGGACAGTACTCTGCTGAATATCATCTACAGTAAAGAGTTGGAAAACTACAAAACTGTGAGTCTGTGTAATCCTTGCACTTGAGCCCTACTCTCCCTCACAAACTGTTATCATCATTACTGCCCCAGGGAACCAGGCTCTGCCCTTGGAGAGCCGTCACATCACAAGCTGCCATCCATCATCCTCCCCGGAGGTTCTGCAGCAGCAGTGGTCACCCTGACCACATACCATGGGTGGCGTCACGACTTTCTCCCCTGTAAATACCCCCAACCTTTACTTGTGGGCTCTGGACATGGTCCGGACCAAGATCGCCGTGATAACCCCTGTGATACCCCGGTCCGGTACCGAGTACCCCTTCCCAGTGGGCTCCACAGAAGCATATCAAGAAAAGAACACTGTCCCTACTGTGAAACATGGAGGAGGCTCTGTTATGTTCTGGGGCTGCTTTGCTACATCCTGTACAGGGTGTCTTGAATTTGTGCAGGGTACAATGAAATCTCAAGACTATCAAGGGATTCTAGAGAGAGAGAAATGTGCTGCCTAACATCAGAATGCTTGGTCTCAGTCGCAGGTCATGGGTCTTACAACAGGATAATGACACAAAACACAGAGCTAAAAACACCCAAGAATGGCTAAGAGTAAAACTTTGTACTATTCTGAAGTGGCCTTCTATGAGCCCTGACCTAACTCCTATTGAGCATCTTTGGAAAGAGCTGAAAGATGCCATCTGGAAAAGGCAACCTTCAAACACGAGACAACAGGAGCAGTTTGCTCTTGAGGAGTCGCCAAAATACCTGTTGAAAAGTGCAGAACTCTCATTGACAATTACAGGAATCGTCTGATTGCAGTGATTGCCTCAAAAAGTTGCGCAACAAAATATTAAGTTAAGGGACCATCATGTCTGTCCAGGCCTATTTCATAATTTGTTTAAAAAACTTCTGTGGCAGCAGGGCTGAAAAGCAATGTCTGACTTTCATTTGTTCATTTTCATAGATTTTTTATTTATTATTACTTTGGTCCGATTGAAGTTATTGCTATGACCATTGTGGGTTTTTCTTTCATTAAATGAGGTGTACCAACAATTTTTACCCCGTGTGTAGAGATACAATGTACACAGTAGTGTATTTCTATGTCTCTGTACTCTAGAGGGAGAGCAAAAGCGAAATAAAAATTTCTTAATATAAAATTAATTAAAAATAATTAAAATAATTAAAAAACAATCAAAATTACATTTTAATGCCCTTTTTAAAAAAAAATCAGAAATCAGCAAATAACATGGACATATTTGTCCCTGTAGTTGTAACGAACCACACAAAACAGTGTTCAAATATTTATGGTAATTGGAAAATGGCATAAAAATATGGCATTATTAATTGTTTTTCTTTGCTAAACTCACAAAAATGTAAGGACGGCTTTACACCGTGGTGTGATCAGGTCCGGGGCTGTCCGGTGTAAACCAGACAGCCCCGGACCCGATTTTGACATGATACAGCCCTATGGGACCGGATAGAACCGGATGGCAGCTATCTGCCATCCGGTTTCCATCTGTCCGGGAGGATCCGGGTGTATTCGGATTTTTCTCCCGAACACAAAAACATTGCTTGCAACTTTTTGTGTCCGGGGCGAAAATCTGCCCAAATCGGATGTTCATGGATCCTCCTGGATCCGGGGAGATCTGGCACTCCCTAACATGGGAGTCTATGGCTCCGGATCGCCCCGGTCCGACAAAATCATCGGATCCAGGAACCGGACACCGGTGGCTGAAGTTCAGCAGCGAGCGATACTGAACTTCAGCACCACCAGCTGTCCCCTGCAGAGATTTCAGGACCACGGCTGGCTCCCTGCTAGCCGCGATCTTAAAATTGCAGCATCTACGGCTGCGATCAGAGGCATCTGGCTGCAAACCGGACGGAAAGACATATTTGCCCTCCTGTTCTGTTTGCAAATCCGGTCTGGGGCCGTCCAATTCACATCGGACAGCCCCAGACCTGATCACACCGCAGTGTAAAGCCGGCCAAATAAAAATGTAACACTAGGGCAGTGTTTACACGTAGCATAAATACTGCATTTTTTCTGCTTGTTTTCTGTAGGTGTCTACAATAACAGTCTTCTCTGATCATGTATGTGTGCTACATTTCTTTCTTTTATCGTGATTTCTTCTCTGATTATGTATGTGTGCTACATTTCTTTTATTAGTTTTCCCCCTTGTTTGATGCATTTTGTTTGTGCAGATATAAACCCACATATGTAATGCTATTTTAATACTACAGAAAATATTGTTTCTGTGTGTAAAAATGTTGCATTTTTTCATATTTATTTTACCTGGTTTTTTTTTCAGGCTCTACATCGCAGACTAAGGAGAAAAAAAGTACCACAATTGCACAGTTCAGCAGCGTCTTTACATGCATAGCAAGCGGAGATTTGATAATATCACATCTACTTTGCTTGACATTTAGGTCATGTTCACATGTAACATAAATCCTGCCTTTTTTCTGCCGCTATTTTTTGCACAGGATTTCTGCTATGTTTTAGACTCTGTGCCCATGGCAAGTTGTTTGATGCTTTTTTGAAGCAGATTTTGAGAATCTGCATCAAAATCTGCTTGTCTATGCTGAAGCCATCAAAGTCTATGAAGGTTCAGAATGTTGTGAGCGAGGTGAGGTGTGAAATTTCATCTGAGGTCAGAGCTCAGCTTACCTCAGATGAACCAGGCTATGACATCACCCCACTCACAGCCGGCTGTGATCAGACATCGATGAGGATTATCGGGGAGGGTTTTATGGTGGTAATAAAGAAGGGGATGAGGGATGTGTTTGTGACCTTTTTACAAATAAATTATTTTTTTCTTTGTGGTGTAATTTTTGCTATTTCCTTTGAGGTTCATAATGGCCGGGTCTAACATTGGCCAGACATTATGAACCTCAGGCTTGGTGCCAACTGGTAATCCGTAGCTGGCATTAATTCCTTATTTACAAAAACCTCACCACCAAGAAGCCAGACCTAATGCTAAATGCACACACAGAATGCAGAAAACCTCCATTATAGATATAGGTGCAGCCCAGGTGCAAAATGCTGATAGGACGGCCACTCACAACTTTCCAAGATGGAGGGGGCAACTGCACATTAAGAAGGCTTGCATAAGGAGCCTGTTACATAGATAGCAAAGATAAACAGTGGCTGAACAAGGGCATATTAGTGATGCCACCAAGAAGTCAGACCTAAAACTAAATGCACACATAGGATGCAGAGAACCCCTTATTACCGAGTCTGCCACTAGCACCAGAGCAACTGGGAGAGATAGGTAAAGCTCCTGAAAATGGTGCTGCTATGAATGCACCATTTTCTGGGAAGGCTGCTGGCTGCAATTCTCTGTGTGGGTATCCAGAAAGCTTGGGTCTCGCCAAGCAGAGAATTCCAGTCCCCAGCCGCCTAGTTTTACCTCGCCGGAAACCAAAAATATGGCGAAGCCCCACATACTTTTTTTGATTATTTATTAAAATAATTAAAAAAGGGGCTCCCCTGTATTTTTGATTACTAGCAAAGGTAAAAACAGCCAGCTGTTGGTGGGTGGCAACCTGTAGCTGCCAGCTTTACCTGCGTTGGTAGCCATATGTACAGCAGAGCCCCATGTCATCAGCACTAAATCTGTGCTAAATATGCAATAAATTAGCACTATAGGAACAGTGCTGAGAATTTGCTGTGTATTTAGGAGCTAACATTGAGGTCTATAGGTGAAAATCGTGGCAAAGTACACTGCAAGAATTTACATGCTGAAACAAGAACCAAAACTGGAACTAAAGTATAATCATGCAGTAGGTCCATTGGGACGGTTCCTACCTAGAAGTATTAAAACCTTACCATATGTCCTGTGCTGTGCACATGACAAGGTCCTGGCTCCCAATAGAGAACACCAGCAATGGGAAGCTATACACATTAAATAATGTCCAGCTCATAAGACAGGCCACACCTCAAATTGCAATGACTGCAACAACACATAATGAATCAAAAACCAGAACTGGAACGTAAGTGTAATCATGCAGTAGGTGCATGTTCACACAGGCCTTATAATAGCAAAAACAACAAGGATAAAAAATGAGCAAATGCCCTAAAATAAATAAATTAAAATAGTATAGTGCATAAAAATAATAAATATGATACTTGGTGACATTATTTTGATAAACAAAATGTGAAAATCATCCCACCATGACAAGGTGAACCCATCGAGACCTAGCGATATTAAAACCTTACTATATTTACTGTGATGTGTACATGGCAAGTAATGAGTAGTCCTGGCAAAGGTGCAGTCAGGTATGGCAAGTATAGTTTTGCCAGATCCGACACTTGCGTCAAGTAAAAAAAACACTGCTAGGAGCGTGTTTTTGCGCTGCTGCAAGTTCTGGATTTGCTGGATCCGGCAAAACCACACTTGTTGTACCTGACCGCAAGTCCCATAAAGAATCATTGAGGCTTGCTGCAAGTCAGCTGTTACATGGCAGATGTGGCAAAATCTGCCGGATCTACCACGAATTACAAAAAATGCTAATGTAAAAGGTCCATTACAGGTCTGGGTTTACAGCCCAGAACAAGGAATGATGGGAGATGTAGTAAAGCTGCTTTCACACTGGCAGATTTCTGCATCAGTGTGAATCTGTGATAAGCAGGATGCCCATGGATCAGTTTTCAGCCCCATTGTCTTCAATGGGGATAGAAATCATTTCCGTGGGCATCCTGGTGCCACCGTTTTGCCAAGGATCCATGGGGATCTGTGGCATCACGTTACATCACATTACTTATGAAAAGTAACATGATGCTGCGGATCCACACAGATTCCTGGTACCCCGTGAAACACAAGAATAGGTGCCAATGGCCACAGAAAGCTGCAGGCAGTATGGAACCCGGTGGATCCATACATCTGGGCTGCAATGTATGAACGCTGCATACGCAGGGCAAGCGCACAACGCCCCAAGGGGGCATGTCATTATGGGTCCTACGGATCCATGAACAGTATGCAAAAGGATGCTGCTTGCAGCATTCAGCTTGCCTTTTGCATGGGATTCCGTAGGCATACAGGGTTTTACTGTATGCCCACAGATTCCAAAATTTACCAGTGTGAAAGCAGCCTGAGAAGAAAGCCAAGGACTCTGAACAGGAAGTGATCACTATTTTAATTTTCAATATACAGAAAACTGCCAATTAGTGGTGTTGGAAGTGTTATACATAGATCACAACTGCTGTACCCAAAAACTAAGTCTCTGCCCCTACTTCACACTGCTGACAGATTCCCCTTAAATTTCCATAGAATCATATAGAGAAATAAAAACACCAAACCTGCACAGTTCAACAGCGTCTTTAGACGCACAAAGACAGCTACATGATGCAGGTTTTCTGAGCAAAAAAATACAGCATTTACATTATACTACTTGAGAAGATGCTAGGTAACTTGTCTAAGAAGATAACACATTATTATAATTTGTAATACTGTTAAAGATTTCTTCTCAAAAAATCTAAATATCCCCTAAAAATTGGAGATAGTAAACTTTTACGTGGTAAGATGTCCCCCCAAACTGATGTAATAGTACGAAATTGCAACATAACATCTAGAAGTTATGGTACCTTTACATGCCGCTACAGGATGGTGGAAACAACCGGGTATATGAGAGAAATGTATCTTGCACCGCCAAATCAACCCGCGGTCGCGGCGTGTAAAGACGGTTGTTGCCACCCGTCACTTGCGGCACCTGTTTCAGAGCAGTGCTCAAAAACAGGTTGATTTCAAGGCGATGGTTACGGCCTGTATCGGCGTGTAAATAAGGAACAGGAGGGTTGTTTCGACACCTTACTATCTACCTGGGGGCGTGACACAGGCTCCGGGATACCGCGCCCCATCAGTGATCATTGGTGGAAGCTCCTGCGTTACGATTGGTGGACGCTGCATCGGGCGGCATATTTAAGGAGCTGACCAGTCATACTACACAATTGCTCGAGCATCATGTATTAGTCAGCCTCCTGTGCTGGCTACCCAATCATGATGTTATTGCTTTGTCCTATCAGCGTACGGAATTCTCGTAATCCACAATTGTGGCACGCCTATGTGTTGTCCCTGCTGCCTTTGTTCCGCCCATATTACCTTGTTATAGCGGCGTGTAAATGAGGTAAGGTGAGCTACAGAAGATAACTTGTGGCACCCAGCGGTGTATCCAGAGATAGATTTAACCTACTGTAGCGCACCTTGTTGCGGCGTGTAAAGGTACCCTTAGCTGTATTAAAGGGGTTTTCAGGTCTAAACTGAAAACTCTGCAATCATTCTATGTGACGGCAGACTTATCAATCCTCCCAGTGCCTGCCATGTGCACTGAGATTATTTGCGGCTTCTAAAGCGGGAATGGACTGCAGTTATGCGGTATGCATGTTCCCAGCCAGAGCCCCGACTAGTGGGCGAGGTCACACTCAATTTACAGGTACATCATCAAAAATATCATCAAAAAGTTATTTTTTTATCAGTCGTCCATGATAGCACCCAGAACGAGAGAGGGATCCACCCTCCAAGGACAGGGAACCATCAGGCTTTACAAGGGGCAGTTCCTCTCCCCATGTCAGTTGGTTCCTAGTCCTTGAACGGGGAGCCTCAGGAACGGCGGTTCCAGAAGATTAGGACCCTAGGGGGTCTTACCTGTGAAGCTGAGCGGGTACTGGTATGGAGGACCGAATACAGGAGGGTGCGGCACGGGGTGGCCGGATCAGGCCCCGTTGCTTCTGGGCACCTGGGCTGCGGCTACTGGTGAGGAGGCTCCGGCGGGAACACTGGGGTCTTGTGATCGAGTGGCGCCATGTTGCATGTTGCGCTGCTGGGTGTCCGGGACTGCGCACGCACCCGGCCGGCTGGTATGGGTGGGCTGAGTGCACCAGATGTCCGGGGGCGGAACCTAATGCATCACACGCGGCGGCACACGCTGACTGGTGGCCGCAGCGCTTGGCGCTGATGTCAAAGGGCGGTCCCAATGATGCGGCAGTCAGGTTACGCACCCGGACTTCAGGGTTTGAGCTGGGAGTGACTGCAGGCGAAGATTGTTGGCATAAAGGCGGGAGGTTTGAATGTGAATGGTGCCTAAGTGCTCCATTCACCTCCTGCCTGCCTGTGGAGTCCAGCAGAAGGGATCCAGCAGGATGAGTGGGACAGAGGCTCCTCCACTGGAGTCAGAGCTTCAGAAGAAGACGCTACTTGGGGTTTGACAATAATTCTGTATTTTGTTTGAAATTTTAATAAAAAGTTATTGGTTTAAAAAAAAAAAGAAGACGCACCGCAGCAGCAGTCATTCTTCCCATGAGGCTGCCAGAGGAGAATTGTCACAGGACAAGGGTCCTTCCCAAGCTCCGGTACCTCTTCACATCTGATGGGTGGGAAAACTCTGAGAATGTCAGTTTACTGAATGTCTTTCTATGGTGTGTTTGTCTTTGTTTTAGACACAGCAAAAGTCCGGGAAGTCGACTACTAAGACCGAACACTTGCAGTGTAGGCTCTGCGAGTGTGTACTCCCGGTGGCCTGGGCCAAAAAACTGTGCAGGGCATGTATACAGCAGACAATCAAGGAAGAAACGCTAAGTTTTTCTTCCAATCTACAGGCCTTAATCATGTCCCAGGTGGAGAATGCCTTTAAGGCTGAAGGCACACTGTCGTGCATCAAACATGGAGCGTGTTTGATGCACGACAGTGATGCTAGTGTAATGCGTGCTTGTGGGTGTGTGTGGTGCGAGTGTAGTGCGTGTGGTGAGTCTGCCTGCATGTATTGATGTGAGTGTCCTGTGAGTGTGAGGTGTGAATGCGTGTGTGCTGCGTGTGATAGAGATGCTGTCCATGGTCCTGAAGGACCGAGGACCGCATTTGTCGGAGAATAGAAACTCTTAGTTTGTATTTTCTGCTATACGTAACAGTTAGCTATAATCTTCTACTGCTGTGACAGCAGCGGTACAAGATGTTTAGCTAATACAATGATGATGGGTGTAAAATAATGTATTCCGGGGTTATATTAGCTATTAACCCCATCAGCATCCTCTGCGCCGCATGTGTGCGCAGAGGTTGCTAATGTGGCTCAAATCTTGGTGATGAAGGGGTTAATATGAAGCTGGTGTAGTGGCACCATGTATGTTGAGAGTGTCCTCACTCTCTGCAAACAGGGTATCATTACACCATGTG
Organism: Allobates femoralis; assembly: GCA_033576535.1. NCBI lineage: Eukaryota > Metazoa > Chordata > Amphibia > Anura > Aromobatidae > Allobates > Allobates femoralis. The sequence continues at coordinate 112,039,376 of JARQOC010000004.1, forward strand.
TGTGAAGGGGTTAATTGTTCAGTAAAATGGGTTAAAAGAACTCTCGGCTTTATAATTTCACTGAAAAAAACAGCGCTCTGTTACTGCCTATGGGGAGCTGTCCCCTCTGCATGATGCCAAACAGTGCAGGTGCTGAAGGCGAGACAGGGCTTCAGCACCATGCATGTATCACCTCAGCCCACGGTTGAGTCCGATAGATCAGAAGGGGAGTGTGATTCCTCACAAGCATCTTCAGCTTCCTCTTATGATGACGATACTGGTAGACACCATTGTTTTTCTGTTAAGGATGTGGGCGGTTAAGGCAAAGCAATCCGAGCCACCATGGGGATTGAGGAAAAGAAATCGCAGCCATCTAAGTTAGACCTAATGTTCAGGGGATTAGGTCAAAATACGCGCCGCTCTTTACCTTTGGATGAACGGCTCCAGGATCTGGCTTCTAGAGAATTGAAGAAACCAGATAAAAAAGACTGCTTTTTTATAACGCAAATACCCTTTTGAAGAGGATTCATATTCATCGTGGGTAAAGCGCCTAAACTAGACGGAGCAGTCGCTAAAGCGTTAAGAAAATATTCCTTGCCATTTGAGGACATGGGCTCCCTAAAAGATCCCCTGGATAAGAAGGCTGACCAATTCCTGAAAAATACCTGGGAATCGTCAGCAGGGGCACTGAGACCAGGCCTGGCGGCTATCTGTGCATCCAGGTCCCTGATGGTATGGCTAGACCAACTTGAGTCCCAATTAAAATCTAGAGTTTCTAGGGAGGAAATTCTGGTCACCATTCCCGACATGCAGGGAGCCGCAGCCTTCCTTGCAGATGCCGCAGCAGATTCCACCATGCTTACAGCAAGATCCGCAGCTTCCTCCAATGAAGCCGGGAGGGCGTTGCGGTTAAAAAACTGGCTTGGTGATCTACAGACAAAAACTAAGCTGAGTCTTCTTCCTTGCGAGGGTGAATTTTTATTTGGCACAGCCGTAGACGACATATTGGAGAAAGCAGGGGATAAAAAGAAAAAGTTCCCGGAGCTTTCCTTTACCTCCTTTAAACGTCCCTTTCGAAACCAACGCTATTCCAGAAATTATTCCCCGAAATAGGCCAGTTTGGTTGGTTGGACCGAACGAAGGGTGGAAAAGGATTCATGTTCAAGGGCCTCTCCCATTACTCCAAGAAGTCCTCCAAGTGACACTCTTTCCCAGGTGAGAGGATGTCTCTCTCTCTTCCTTCCAGCCTGGGCTCAAATATCATCCAGCACTTGGATTCTGGACCTCATAAGGTCTGGTCTGAGACTCTGGTTTCCTCATCTTTCTCAGTCCAGATTCCTGGTCACTCCTCCAGGTCATCGCAGGTCGAGCAGCGGACACTGGAAAGCGAGATCTTCGGTCTCATGGAAAGCGGTCCTAGTTCTGGTTCCGTCCCAGGAAGAGGGGATGGGGTTTTACTGTCCGCTCTTCCTAGTGAAGAAACCCGACGGTACTTTCAGGACAATTGTAAACTTAAAGAACCTGAACAATTACCTGGAGGTGCCCACTTTTAAGATGGAGTCAATTGAGTCGGCGGTCAGAATGCTCTTTCCAAGTTGCCACATGGCAGTCCTGGATTTGAAAATGTCCATTCAGTTGTTTAATTTTGTAGAAAAAAAAGCAGATCACAGAGATGGCACAAAACTAAAGTCATTTCAAATGGCAACTCTCTGCCTTAAAGAAACACTAAAAGAAATCTTGAAAAGATAATTTGCTAGCCAGTAATAGTTACTTTTATAGACCAAGCAGGGGGAAAAATTATGGAATCACTCAACTCTGAGGAAAAATTATAGAAACATCCTGTAAATTTTAATTCCCAAAACTAACACCGGCTTCAAATAAGATCTTATTCAGGAACTAAAGGCCCCGTTACACCTAACGATGTCCCAACGATTCGACCAACGATGTGGATCACTGGGACATCACTATCTGATCGCTGGTAAGCTGTCACACAGGCAGACTCACCAGTGATTAGCGTTCAGCGAGAACACTGGTAACCAAGGTAAACATCGGGTAACTAAGTGCAGCGCTGCGCTTAATTACCCGACGTTTACCATGGTTAACACGTCCCAGCGCTTGGAGATCGTTCATCGTTGGTCTCCTGCTGTCACATGCGCCGATGCTGGCCGCCCAATGGGAGACCAGCGATAAATTTATGGTCCAGGTCATTTACCAACGATCAACGAACTCACCAAACCGGTGATGTTGCAGCGATATCGTTAACGACATCATAGTGTGTAATGGGGCCTTTATTCAGGAAATTATTAGGAAACAGCTGCTGTAGAAATCCACATGCCGCACGGTATTTGAGAACGCAGAAAACTGCATATAAGAGGTGGATGAGAAATCCGTGCTGCCATGTGATGACATTAAAAAACACACAGTACATGTGAATCATTGGTGGTTTTATTCAACATGTTTCGAAATGCTCCACTCTTTGTCGCTCGATCAATTTCCTGAGGTAGAAGTGAAGAAAGCCCCTCGAAACGTCTTGAATAAAACCACTTCTAAGTCACATATATGTTTTTAGTCCTTCGTTTCATCACACAGCAGTGCGGATTTCTCATCATTCACTTTTCTGCAATGAAGGAAGACAGAGATAAGTGTTTTCTCATGTTACCATCACAAGGCCAAGTGACTTGAAAAAGACAATGCTGACTTCAAGAGGCCATATTGCTGCCATATATAAAAGCCTTATTGTGCCCGAGTTATGTGCAGAATAAACCAAGCCAGCAAGGTGTATGCAGATCTTGCAGTCATAGCCTTGGCCACGGGCAGAAGTACTGGTGTCCATTCTTATAACTTATGCTTTGTGTTAGGGCCGGTATTTCCTGTCCTCGGCCTGCCTGTTAGGAGCAGGAAAGAGCACAGTCTGCAGAACATTGCATGGTGGCAGAGGCTGCCCAGCCTTTGATCCAAGCCTCACATACCAGACGAAGCTGTGTTGGGTTTGGGGATTTGCTGGGATGAGCAAATTATTATTCCTCCTGGAAATTGCGCTGCCACTGACATTCCTGTGTGTCGGGACCTAAATCCATCCATTCAGAGCTAATAAAACAAGAGCAGAAATCTGGAATGGAATGAGACCGAGAGGAAGAAGAGACAGGAGCGGCCGAGGCCACTAACAGCATCTGGCACCTGCAACTTTTAAATGTCCTCCTTATTGGCGGTATCTATAATCAATGCATATAAGTCATCTGTAGGCTGTGAACTACCATGATCACATCCAACCATTAGCGGGATTTCATTTTATTTGGAAACATTTTAAGCATGTACATTGTTATGTCGCTTTCATTCAGAATTATATATTAATATTAGGTACAGGATCATACACAATCACTAATTTGGGGTTTGCTTGCTCCAATTTGATATAAAAATGTTGGCTCTTATTATAGCTCTACTGTCACATTGTAGCTCCTGGAAGTTGATTGAGTTTTATATAAACAGGTTGTTAGAAAAGGTTCTACTTTTCTTTTTACTTTGTTCCACTCTTGCCCCTGGGATGTGACTGATATTACAACTCAGATCCATTAAAAAGAATATGGTTGAGATGACACAAAGCCGAAGATTTCTACTGTTTCTGGAAAAAGACTAATTTTTCCAATCCTACAAAACCAATATTCCCGTGAAATTAGAAAGGACCTGTAAATTCTCTGACATCTTTGTGTATGAATAACGGATGATAACACATGGAGAAATCTAAAGAAAGATGCCCCAGAGTTTTTCTTTTCTGAAGAAGACAAGTATTCATATAAAAAACAGTATGAGTATGGCTGGGGTCACATTTGCCAAGGCAATTGCAGTTGCCGCCTTCAGATCTGGAGGTGGTAACAGCAATTGCCTTCACACACATTTTTTGGGAAAAATGTGTGCGGGAAACCGCAATCCGGTAACCGGATTGCTCCGGATGTGTAATCCGGAGTAATGCGGTTACCATATACTTTGTTCATGCCTGCTGCCGCAAAGTATACAGTAACCACATTGCTCAGGATTACACATCCTGAGCAATCCGGTTACCGCATTGCGGGTCACAGAACCGCTCCGAAAACTGCAGCATGCATGATTTTTAGTGCAGGCTGCAGATCCTGAGCCGGTAACCGGATTGCATGCAGTGTAATCCGGTTACCATAATGGGCTCCTATAGGGAGCGTTTCCTGCTCCTGTTTTGAGCTTTTCAAAAGCTCAAAACCGGATCAGGTTTCCAAAATAGAACCGCATATGTGACCCTAGCCAAAGGCACCCAGACACAAGCCATAATGGAGGAGAAAGAGGTGAGAGATCATCGCCGCTGCCTTACAGCGCCACACCAGCCCAGCACAGTATCGCCGGAGGCTGCCTGTACAGCGCTGCCCTGTCCTCACCATCCCAGACCCCAAGCACACACAGACCCCGCAGCAGCCCCCACGTAGGAGCCAGGACGACAGCCATGCACCCGGACACGGGGCCCGCAGGAGTAAGAAACAGAGGCACCGACCCGACAAACGCAGCTCTAGGCAGCACCATCCCTCCCAATACTGCCCTAGTATGCACCCAGCCACAAATACCGGGCCACCCTATAGGCCCCAATATACCCACCATAAGCAGGCCCATCTCCCCAGGGCAATCAAACACCACACAGGCACCCGATGAGGGTCTATGGGATGACCTCAGAGCCCGCATACAAATGACCCCAACCAGGGAAGAGATGGAGGCGTTCGCCCTCAGGATGGAGGCATTCTTCAGGGCAGAGACAGCCGCCCTGAGGGGAGAGGTCCAGCAGCTAAAGGGCAGAATCAACTCCAATGAATCCATCATAGGAGATCTAACCAGTCGACTAGAGGCCCTGGAGCGCCACGTCACCACTCAATCAGCTAGCTTCGAACAACTGCTAGACCTAATAGAAGACCTAGAGAACCGTGACAGGAGGAATAACGTTAGGGTCCGCGGACTCCCCGAGTCCGTCCAGACAAGGGACCTAGACCCCACCCTACACGGATTCCTCAACTCCATCCGCAACAAACCAGAAGAGGCCCTGCTAGAGTTCGACAGGGCACACAGATCACTAGCCCTACCACCACCACAAGACGCTAGACCCAGAGACATTATTTGCAGGATCCACAACTTCAAAGCCAAAGAAGACATACTGGCCAGAGCCCGATCCCAAGAAACTCTGTCATTCCAGGGACACCCGATAAAAATAATGTCAGACCTATCCCAACGTACACTACAAAAGCGCAGAGCCCTCAGACCGGTACTGGAGGCACTCCGCAACAATGACATCCCGTACTCATGGGGCTTCCCCTTCCGCTTTCAGGTCTAAAGAGTGCTGGGCACACAAGAAATGCTGTTATTACCAAGCACAAGTAGTCCAAAGAGTGCTGGGCACACAAGAAATGCTATTATCACCAAGCGCAAACAGTCTAAAGAAACTCACTAGTTTCGGGTCTCGTGAGCAGTGTGATGCGGGAAAGTTCTCCTCAGGTCAAAGAGCCGCGTCTCTCTAGCTGACCTTGGGTAACTCAGGCCATAACGTCACCACACTCACAGCAGGAGCTAAAACTCCGTCAATTTCACAGCAAAATCCACATGAAAAAACGCATCAAGAGGACACCAACTTATCTGTGCGGCACTTTGAAACATGGTGCAGATTTTGGTCGTCAAAAATCTGCTGCACATATTCTACGTCGGCACATAGCCTAAGACACTGTGTTGCTCACTGGAAAAGTTGTTGTGGATGAATGAAAGACATTACCAACAGACTGGTGCAAGAAGCTCATAGATGGATACAAAAAAGGTTTTCTGGCAGAGATTGTTACCAAAGGTTAAGTATTAGGGAAAGTGCCTATATATTTTTAATATGACTACATGTACACATGTATGGTGAATCACGATAGATCAACTTTTTTATTGAATGTTACTACCATGCTACTAATGAGATACACAAAACAGTGAGCCAAGCACACAGTGAACAAGTCTGTAAGACCATGTTCACACCACCTAGAAACTTAATCACAAAAAACAGTAAAACAAACGTTTAAAAAATACTCTGTTGTAACAATTAAAGTAAGAGCAAGTGCTGATAAAAAAAAAATGTTAAAAAACAGGGTATTTCGTTGATACGTTTTTTGCAAAAAAAATGTAACATAAGCCACTCTACTAATCATCAAGGTAAGGCTAGTGTCACACCTGCGTTTTTGTCATCTATCCGGATCAGGTTTTGAGCATTACAAAATGCTCAAAACCGGATCCGAAGCCCATAGCCTTCCAATGTAGAATCGGATTGCACTATTTTCAATCCGGTTTTGCAGCCGGCGGTAAAAATCATGCAGGCTGCAATTTTCAGACTAGTTGCAAAACCGGATCCGTTTTTTTTTAACATGGGACCCTATGGGAACCAGATGCGGTACAGCAAGGCACATAATTGTACCTTGCGGTACCTGATCCGGATGCGGTTTTTAAAATTGCAAAAAACTTCATTCCAAAACCGGATGCATTAATGCATTCAGATCCAGAATGAGGGTTGCAATTTTACAGATTAAAATAAGTATGAAGGCACAGTCCAATACCGGATCCGGTAATGGATCCGGTTACTGGATTGTGCCTTCCAAGTGTGACCCTAGCCTAACCCGTGTCAGAGAAGCTGATGTGTTTAAAAACCTGATCAAATGTATAGTACCTAAAGAACAGGATTCAGGCAAGAACATGTCCGACATGGACATGCTGCAGAAGACGGTTCTTTATGTGCAAGGCTAAAAGGGAATGGCGGGGAGTTCCCTATCTTACAGACACAAGAAACAAGTTAGACACAAAATAGTGAGCCAAGCACACAATGAACAAGCCTATAAGACCGTGCTCACACCACCTAGAAATTGAATCACAAAAAACAGTAAAAACAAACATAAAAATCTCTGTTGTAATAATTAAAGTAAGGAGCAAGTGCTCATAAAAAATGTTAAAAAACAGGGTATTTGGTTGATGTGTTTTTTGCAAAAAATGTAATGTAAGCCACTCTACCAATCATCAAGGTAACCCATGTCAGAGCAGTCCCTGGCGGATGTGTTATAGAACAGGATTCAGACAGGAACATTTTATGTGCAAGGCTCACAGGGAGGGGCGGGGAGCTCCCTATCTTATAGACACAAGAAACAAATTAGACACAAAATAGTGAGCCAAGCACACAGTCAACAAGCCTGTAAGACCGTGTTCACATCGTGTTTCTGTCTGAATCCTCTTCTATAGGTACTATACATTTGATCAGGTTTTTAAACACATCAGCTAGGGAGTGCTCTGATACGGGTTACCTTGACGATTGGTAGAGCGGCTTATGTTACATTTTTTGCAAAAACGTATCAATCAAATACCCTGTTTTTTAACATTTTTTTTGTCAACACTTGCTCCTTACTTCAATTATTACAGCAGAGTATTTTTATACGTTTGTTTTACTGTTTTTTACCATGCTGCTAAAGCATACTAATACATTGGACCCAATTCATCAAAGATTTTACCCAGAATTTGGGTATAAAAAGCTTTGAAAAATCACACAATGTTGGCACAAGTAGAGACAGCACGAACATTTTGTGAATTGTGTCATTGTAATGGGATATCCACTCATGTTATGCCAACCGTTCTCTTCAGAAGAGGTGATCCATTACATCTCTTATTAACCCAAATCCTATCAGATATTTCGTGTGGCCACTTATTTAAGGTCTTTAAATGCAGCACTTCGGTACCTCTCCCTGAAGAAGCGGATATTAATGTGAAATGTGCATTGGAGTGGCATTTTCCCTGTGGGATCTCTTTGGGGGTTATGGTCGATTATGGGTAAGACTTTTAAAAAAATGTTGTGAAAGGATCAATATGCACTTTCTACACACTATGTATGTGTGGCACCCCAGAATCGGTTGCCACAGATACACCTGGGACAGAGAAGGATCTCCACATCATGTAAGCCAGCACACAACACCTTCCACTCCAGAACTGAAGCGGGAGCTCTACAAGCCGAGTTCAGGCGAGGTCCCCTATAAATTCAGGTCTGGGGGCGGAGTTAGTGAGTGCAGTTCCAGGGAGGACTGTGAAGACATCCTGGTGACGGAGCTGTGCTAAGCCCGTACCAGTGAGCACTACTAACTTGCGTGAGGGGCCCTAGAGCAAGGGTCAGATGCAAGGGGTAGTAGTAGCCGGGGGAGTGGAGCCATACCGGCTTGCCCCAAAGGAACAACGCCTGAAACCGAACACCGGAGTTCATGACTGCAAGGGACCTGTTAGCCCAGCAGTAAAGACCGGGAGCCATGAAGACTCCAGGTCTCCTAGCCACAGCAGCACTTGAGGCACAGCCACTTAACGGTGCCCACAGCAGAGCTCTCACAGCCTGCCACACAAGTAAGGACTACAAGAGAGGGTCAGGGCTTAGCTTCAGACAGCCTGGGACCAGAAGCACACACAGCGCAGCAAGGACGCTTCATACTCGCCAAGTGTGGAGATCCTGAACTGTTACCACCCAGACCTGTACCATGGAGACTGTACCCTGGACTATACCTGCAACATCAGTAAAAGGTACAGAAACATCAACCTTGAGTGTGTCTGATATTACGCCCCTTGATCTTGCTCCCTCCATAGACTGTCCTGCAATTCCCTCACCTGATGAGCCGCACACTTGCTGCAGTGAAAAGGACAAGTGACTCTCTTGTGTGGTAAGCTGCCTCCCAGTGTAAAAATTATGACATTCACAACTGCCCTGGAGAACCCGCCCCACCTACGGGGAGCATAACCATCTTGCTGCTCCACCATCACCCCGGAAGACTGTCCCGCAGCGCCGGTAAAATTACCGGAACCGTAGGTGGTGTCACAAAACACTTTTATTTTATTTTTATTGACTGTTTTCCCCCTTTTTAAGTGACCACCATGGCCACGGGATCGGGCAACAGGTACCCAGTGACATCTCCCATGAATTAAACGCCCGGGAACGGGTACCCCATGGCCCTGTGGCAGGTCATTTGATTACTTCCATAGACAACAATGATATCTTATTTCTAATAAAGCCTCTGGTTTATATTTCCTATTTGTACATGTATAAAAGGATTTGGGTTAGTAAACCATACAAAGGATTTACTTTATTCATTATTTTGCTAAGAATAATTTACCTGGACATTTATATGTGGGACCTATGTGATTTGTTTGATATTGAACATCATTCCATCAGTCCGTGTACTGTCGAGCATTAGTTGCATACTGTACCTCATATATACACCCTTATTTTACATTGAGCTCTATCAGGATTTGTGTGTCTGTCATGTCTACACCTATTATTATTTCTTGTATTTTGTGTATATTGTTTTTTTGATATGTATTTTCTATATGCAATAAATTATATATATTTTAGCTATAAAACTCTATATGTGCCCCCTGTTGATTAATCTTGTCTTCATGGAGTGGATATTTTGTGTGAAATATCCCAAATACTTTCTCTAGACTAATGGTACATTTATATCTAATGGAAAGTTTGGTGCAACATCTCACTCACATCACGTGCATCAGTGGCAGAATAGGCGACCTCTGACAAAATGGGCAAAGCTGGAATATGTGCGTGGAGCCCACTGGGACGGGGTAATCGGTACTGGACCGGGGTACTGCTGGGAATATCACGGCGGTCTTGGTCCGGACCGTTTCCCGGGTTCTCACAAGTAAAAGGGAATATACTTACAGTGGATTGGTTGTCGTGACGCCACTCACGTGTTGTGGTCAGTGAGTGGATCACCGCTGCAGCGTAGCTCTGCCAGGAGTATTGGGGGGCTACTGCTATGGACAGTAAGAGAAGCGTTGCCACTTTAAGAAGTCCCTGCCTGTGTGGAACCGTAAGAAACACGCTGCCGCTTTAAGAGACAGAAACCCCCCCAGCTGTGGGATGATGGTATGTCCTGTTTTCCCCCCTTCGGAGAGTGTGTTTTTTGGAACAGCCCGTTTATGTGTAGAGAGGAACAGACTTTCTGTGTAGTTTGGAAAAGACGGCAGTGTTCGTGTGAAATGAAAGTGGGACACAGACAAGCCCGGTATCTAGTGAGAATCTGAAGCAAGGAGAAGATTTGCAGCCCATCGACTCGAGACAGGAGACGTGTGCACCTTCGGATAAGAGTGCTGTTGTTGGGGGCCCCGGGACTGCATCCAAATCCCTGCATCACTGTGAGTTGAATATTGTGCACCTTTCAGGGTTTAGAATAGGCTTCAGTAGATAGAACACGGCAGCCGTGTGGCCTGTGTAGCGAGGCCAGAAAGGTTATACGTAGAGTAGCATTGTACCTTGTTGTGAATTTACCTGTGTGCTCTTAACTTGTGATAGTTGGAGAACCGTGCTATTGAGCGGACCAACTAGAGAAAACGAACAGTTTGTTAAATCTCTTTTGCCACTGTTTACCCCTGCTTGAACCTGCCTTCTTCACATCTTTCCCCGCCTGTTAATAAATTCACCCTTGTGGTTTGCACTCCCATCTTGTGTATCGTACATTATTCTGCACCGCGGTGGTCCTACCAGCCATCGCTTCAAGTGGCGCTGCGAGCAGGGTACGGTCACCAAGATGGAGGCAGCAGACAGCAACGGCGGGAATGCTAATATTAACGGGGGTAATGTGGGCAATGGTGGAACCCCTGCAAGGACACTCCCAATGGGCACTATATTTAGTGTACTCCCAAAGTTTGACGGCAATAACATGGCACTGTGTGACTGGGTGTCCCGACTGCAGAGCACCCTGAAGGTTTATAACATCGGCCCAGAGCTTGAAGTGGACATCGCTTTGACTGCCCTAGAGGGAGAAGCCCGTAGAAACGTCTGTCTACAACCAGAACCCACCCGTAGTACCCTGAAAGAGTTAGTTGGATTCCTGGAAGAAATCTATGGCGAGACTGCTAGTGCGGGGCATCTTCGCGCCAAATTTTTTTCGAGGCTGCAGCGGGAAGAAGAAGGGATCTTTCAGTATGCCACCGCACTGCAAGAAGTGCTAGCAGAGGTGCAGAAAAAGGAGGCAGCTGGACTCGGCGGCATAGGCTCCACAGACCGGATACTCCGGGAGCAGTTTATTCTAGGATTACACAGCATATCCTTGAGGCGAGCCCTGTCAGAACGGGTCCGAGCGAACCCGGCTCTTACATTTCGTCAAATCCTGGCAGAAACAGTAGCCCGAAGTAAAGAAGAAAGCTACGCTTCTGGGGTGGTGCGCATCCAAGCCGCCAAGTCCAGCGTGGACCCAAACCGCCAAGAGGTGCTGGTCCAGGTGGTGCAGGATTTACAGAAATCCGTTCTCAATGTACAGGAGAAGCTGACCCAGATGGAGCAAAGAATGAGGGATCTGTCTGTTGCACCCCCCTACCCAGCTGCACCATCCTCCTTTCAACCTGGCCCATCGTACGCACGCAATAATTCCCCGACGCGACCAATAGGAAACTGGAGGGTGCAGGCTTCCTCTCAGCAGCCACCAGAGGCACAAGGTATTCCTCAACGAAGAGAAGACATCCAATGCTGGCGATGTGGAGGTCGGGGGCATATTGCCAGAGGGTGCCGGAATAGCACTCAAGGCCAACAGAAGCCTCCGTTAAACTACCAACCCCCGCAGTAGTGCGGCACTCTGCGGGGGAGGCGAGAAGGGAGGCCGCTCCGTATCATGACGAACATCTGATCGCTGGGTGTCCCATCATACGTGCTGAATTCGAGGGTGTCCCGGTGGATTGCTTGATAGATACCGGGTCACAAGTGACGACGATGCCAGAAGCATACTTCAATCAACATTTCCAGGCACTGGCCAGGCCAGAGAAAGAGACATTGATCCGGGTGATTGCCGCTAATCAGCAACCGATCCCGGTCACAGGGGTTGTGTGGATGAATGTTCGTATCTGTGGGCAAGAAGTGGGGAGAAAAGGGATCTTACTAGTCCCTGAGCCCGTCAAAGGAGATGTACCTGTAATACTGGGGATGAATGTCCTACGTGAATTAGATCAGATTATGTTCACCAAACGGGGACCCGGATACTGGAAGCAGGCTACTACACATAAGCCTACGCAAGAAGCACTTCAGCGACTGATTCGTGTCTGTGGGACGCAGAAGAGTGTGCCATCTCACCAGACGGTAGGGGTCATCAGGGCTCCTGGGAAGGTGCCCATAATCCTGCCTCCCGGACGAGAAAGTATATTACACCTCCCAGTGGGAACCTATCGCAATCTCGATGGGGTAGAAGTGATTGTGCAGCCTGTAGCAACCGGAAGAGTGGACCAAGAAGTTATGATAGCTCGTACGGTAGCTGTGGTCCAACAAGGACGTGTCCCTATCAGAGCCTTGAATGTGGGCCCCAGTGAGGTCACCTTGCCCGAGGGACAGATCTGGCCCTGGTATACTTACATAAAGGTGAAGTGGTGAGCCAAAAAGATATATCCCTATCGCCGATAGAAGGTACGGGGTGGACCCTAGCAGTCTCTGCAAGGGCTGAAGAGATGCCCTCCCCAGAGTGGAGTGGAAAGGTCATCCTCGATCAGATGGAAGTGGATGTGAAATCGCTGGGCCCCGAGCGTGTGCAAGCAGTAGAAGCTATGTTGTGGAAGAACCAGGCTGCATTCGCTCGCCACGCTGAAGATTTCGGCTGCACTGAAGCTATCATGCATGAGATACCGACCGGGGAAGCTCGTCCGATTCGAGAACGGTACCGACAGATCCCTCCCAAGATGTACCAAGAGGTGAAGACTTTACTGAAGCAAATGCTGGATGCGGGAGTAGTACAGGGCAGTCAGAGCCCTTGGGCGGCTCCGGTGGTACTCGTCAAGAAAAAGGATGGGACCATCCGGTTCTGTGTAGACTACAGAAAACTCAACGCCTGTACCGTTCGCGACTCGTACCCATTACCACGAATCGAAGAATCCTTGACGGCATTGGGGAAGGCCAAGTACTTCTCCACCTTGGATTTAGCAAGCGGGTACTGGCAAGTACCTGTGGCGGAAAAAGACAAAGCAAAGACCGCGTTCATTCTCCCGATGGGATTGTTTGAATTTAACCGGATGCCTTTCGGACTCTCCAATGCTCCGGGCACGTTCCAACGGCTGATGGAAAAGTGCTTGGGGGACTTAAATTTCGAAGCTACCCTGATCTATCTGGATGACATCATCGTGTTTTCGGCCTCGTTCAAAGAACACCTTGACCGGCTTGGACAGGTACTCGGAAGACTGCAGGCTCATAACCTTAAGGTGAAGCCGAAAAAATGCCACCTCTTCAAGAGAGAGATCGAGTATCTGGGCCACACAGTTTCACAAGATGGAGTCCTGCCCTCTGCAGAAAAGGTGGCGGCCATCCTGAAGTGGCCAGTCCCTCAAACGGTGAGAGAACTCAAGGCATTTCTTGGACTCGCCGGGTATTACCGCCGGTTCGTCAAAGACTTTGCAAAGGTGGCGGGTCCTTTAAATGAGCTGCTGAGGGGGACCGCCGGTAGTGTCAAAGAACCAGGGCATCCCTTGGGCTCAGAGACAAGAGGAGGCTTTTCAGGCTATGAAGAATGCCCTTACTTCAGCCCCGATCCTAGCCTATGCGGACTTCGACCGACCATTCCTGCTGTACACGGATGGTAGCCTTCATGGACTCGGTGCAGTATTGTCTCAGATACAGAACGGACATGAAAGAGTCATCGGCTACGCCAGTAGGTCCCTGCGGGACAATGAAAGAAACCCCCACAATTATAGCTCCTTTCGACTAGAGCTCCTGGCCCTAGTGTGGGCCATGACAGAGAAATTTGCTGGCTTCCTGACAGGGACCAAGATCCAGGTCCGAACAGACAATAATCCTCTGGCCCACCTTGAGAATACTAAATTGGGAGCCTTGGAACAACGGTGGGTGGCTCGCCTTGCAAAGTTCGACTTTACCATCTGTTATCGTCCCGCTACCGAAAACGCAAATGCGGATGGACTGTCGAGAGTGACGGTGGAGATCCAGTGGGGGATCTCGATGAACAACTAGAGGAGGAAGAGACGCCAGACTTTAGCAAGTTTGGGCCCCCAGTGGTTGCGTCACAATTAAGTAGGGAGGCTTGCACACTGCCCCGGTCCCTGGGAAGAACCAATGAAGAATGGGGACGTGCTCAAGCTGCAGACGAAGGGCTACAACAGATGAAACACTGGGTAGCTGAGAAGCAGAAGCCCGACAAGCAAGAAAGGGCTAACCTGGACGCCGAGATGAAGAGCGTCTTACACCAGTGGGATAGACTAGAAGTTCGAGAATCAGTGTTATATCGTAAGAGACAACAGCCAAAAGAAATAGAAGCAAGATGGCAGGTGGTCATCCCCGGAAAAATGGCTCAAGAGGTAGCTAAAGAAGCACACGAGTTTGGCGCTCACTTCGGACCTGCAAAGACCTACCAATGGTTACAGCGGTACGTGTACTGCCCCCGGTTGGAGTCTGTGGTAGAAGAGGTTTGCCGGCGATGTCGAGTATGCGACCTCATTAAAAGCACCGAACAGAGGGCACCCGTTCAGACCATACAGACCAAGGAACCGCTAGAAATCTTGATGATTGATTATCTCCTCGTGGGACACTCAGCTCGGGGACTACAATACTGTTTGGTTATGACTGACCATTTCTCCAAGTTCGCTGTAGTCACCCCGACTAGAGATCAGACTGCAGAGTCGGCGGCACGGGCTATCTGCCAAGACTTTATCCGGGTGTATGGATGCCCGAAGCGAATCCACTCCGATCAAGGGGCATGTTTCCAAGGCAAGGTGATGGAGGAACTATATCGTATGTATGGCATTGAGCGATCTCAGACCACACCTTACCACCCCCAAGGCAATGGAGCATGTGAACGCTTCAACCAAACCCTACTTCAGATGCTGCGGACATTGGAGGAGGATAAGAAAGCATGTTGGCCGGATTACCTGGCAGAATTGGTCTGGGCCTACAATAACCGAGTTCACTCCACTACGGGTTACACCCCATATCTGTTGCTCTTTGGAAGAGCTGGGCGAGACATCATCGAGCTGAATTTGGAGCAGCCAGAGGATTTCATGGAACGAACTGTCACGTCGTGGGTGAAAGAACATCGACAACGACTACAAACGATCCATCGGTTGGCCGGTCAACAGCTACAGAAGAAAGAACATACGAGCCCTAAACCAATTCAGGAAATACCGCTGCAACCTGGAGATCGAGTGCTAGTCAGAGAGAAGCGCCCCAAGGGCAAACTGAGTGAGAGATGGGAAGTACAACCCTACAGAGTAATTGGACGGGTATATGCTGATGGCCCAGTCTACAAGGTGCAAGTTGAGAATGGGGCGTCCGGCCCTAGAGTACTACACAGAAATATGCTGCGGCCATGTCGGTCCGAAGCTTCTCCTACGCCAATATCTCCTACATTCTCTACCTCGCTCCCTGAACTCACGTCACCTGTGTGTGAAGTCGACGATGACTGGGGGACAGTCCCCAACACAGTGGGGGACCATCAGCCTTCCAGAAGCGGGGAGCCCATGGATGAGCCCCTACCGCCACGTGAAGAAGAGCCCAGCCAAGATTCCACTGTGGCTCCTGCAGCAAGTGTTCCTCCGGGAGCTAGCCAGGCCTGGCCTGATAGTCAAGATCTTAGAAGGTCTCAGAGGTCTACTGCAGGGGTTCCACCAATCCGATATGTTGAACAATGTACTCAGTCTGCTGTATTGCCATTGTTGTCTCCTCCACAGGTGCTGTGTTCACATTGAACGGCCCGTCATTACACTGTGGACCTGATGTTGTGATGGCCGAGGACGACCATCATTAAGTAGGGAGGCATATTGGGGGGCTACTGCTATGGACAGTAAGAGAAGCTTTGCCACTTTAAGAAGTCCCTGCCTGTGTGGAACCGTAAGAAACACGCTGCCGCTTTAAGAGACAGAAACCCCCCCCAGCTGTGGGATGATGGTATGTCCTGTTTTCCCCCCTTCGGAGAGTGTGTTTTTTGGAACAGCCCGTTTATGTGTAGAGAGGAACAGACTTTCTGTGTAGTTTGGAAAAGACGGCAGTGTTCGTGTGAAATGAAAGTGGGACACAGACAAGCCCGGTATCTAGTGAGAATCTGAAGCAAGGAGAAGATTTGCAGCCCATCGACTCGAGACAGGAGACGTGTGCTCCTTCGGATAAGAGTGCTGTTGTTGGGGGCCCCCGGGACTGCATCCAAATCCCTGCATCACTGTGAGTTGAATATTGTGCACCTTTCAGGGTTTAGAATAGGCTTCAGTAGATAGAACACGGCAGCCGTGTGGCCTGTGTAGGAGGCCAGAAAGGTTACACGTAGAGTAGCATTGTACCTTGTTGTGAATTTACCTGTGTGCTCTTAACTTGTGATAGTTGGAGAACCGTGCTATTGAGCGGACCAACTAGAGAAAACGAACAGTTTGTTAAATCTCTTTTGCCACTGTTTACCCCTGCTTGAACCTGCCTTCTTCACATCTTTCCCCGCCTGTTAATAAATTCACCCTTGTGGTTTGCACTCCCATCTTGTGTATCGTACATTATTCTGCACCGCGGTGGTCCTACCAGCCATCGCTTCAGGAGGATGGAGGGATGGATGGGCTGCAGCTAGATGGATGAGCCCGCCACAGGTCGGGCTGCTCCTGACAGGGTAACAGGTGCAATAATAGTTCTGTATACCTGGAATCAGACATAGGAGACTGAAGCAGGGTTCAACGGGTTTACTTGCAAGTTCTTCCAAGTCAAACAGTACCAACAGTTCAGTTCTTAACACAGTCTCTTTACACAGATAACTCCGGACACTTTGAAACCACTGCAGCCAGGCTACCTTTCTGAGACCCCTCACTCTCTTTATTTAACCTTTCCAGCTTGTTCTTCCTCTGCTCTTCCTAGTGGGTTGTATGGCGGCAACTCGGTCCCTTAATATGGCTTCACCTATGTGTATGGGCAGCAAGCCGGGTCCTCTTGAATGTTGCTGAGCCTCCAACCCGTGTGATAGGAACACCCATCAAGAATCTGTGTTCCCCGTCGGTTTGTCTGGGAAGCCGGCATGTAGCTGCAGTCCCCTCAGAGCCGACACTCTGGTTTCAGCCTAACTTAGGTGTCCCTGTCTTTCAAGGGATCACTGCCTCTTTCCCACCCGTTTGGCTATCCAGGTACTTCCAGGGAAACCTTTCCCGCCTGTAGTTGGCTAACGCTGCCGTACTCCTCGGACCCGGTGGTATCAGTCCGGTCTCTGTCCTCACTTCTCCGTGGGCTGCTGGCTGTGGACGAGCTTTCTCTCCATGGATCTGTGTCTCTTTGGATTCTGCGTCTCCAGGGAGCCCTATCCCTCCGGGAAGTGTCACTCTCAGTCTGCTCTTGTCTTTATAGCTCAGCCTACTCCAGCCTACTCTTGTCTTTGCTGGTCGGCTCACTCTGGCCTACTGGCTAACTCCTCCTTGTTCCTCCCTTTTGCACTGGTCTACCACCTGACCTACCTTCCCACCCACTTCTCTCTAAACCTCGCCACCCCTTGCCTGCCCAGAGTCCCGGGCTCCGGGTTAGGTGTTGTGCTCCTGTGGGTGTGTGTGCTGAGGGTGTTTGTTGCACAAACTGTCTCCTATCTGCCTGGCTGCAGTTCCCTATGTGGCCACCCTGGTTGCAGGGGCGCCACATGTGCATGGGCATGTGACAACTTCACACTCCACCCTGCCCTTTGTGGAGATCACGGGACTTGAGGAATCAGGGTCATTAGCTTTTCCTACTATATAAAAGCCCTATCCAGTCTATATGCCTCTGTACCTGTAAGTTTGTCCCAAAACAGCGCCACCTATAGCACATTGTGTATGTGGCGCCCCACTGGTCAGTGCACCACAGTAGGGGTACTGCACCCTAAACAGAGTGTGTAGTATCCCTGTCATTGGAGGGGATAATGTCAAACTGAGGCTCTCATCCCAGCATCCCTACACCTAGACTAGGGGAGTAATCAGCTAACCCATCATCAGGGTAACTGATCCTGGTGGGAGGAGTGTTATGGTAGAAGGAGCAGTAAACACACAGACAGGTCTAGTCTAGTCTGAGGAGAGAAGTGTCTCGCGCCAAGGGCTTGGGGTACTTGGATCTCGGGCGTACTGGTACGGGGATGTCACGGGTGGTCGGTGCCCGAGTCCGTGCCCCTGGTGACAAAATAAAAGGGGGAATATGTACAGAGAGTAAAGTTATTGTCAGTCGTGAAGCCACCTGTAGGTCTGGTGATGGCACCGGCGCTGCTGCAGACCTCCGGGGTGATGGGCGGCAGCAAGATGTTGTGACTCTCTACAAGAAGGGCAGGTTCCCCGGGGCTGAAGGGTATGATGGTGGAATAGAGCAGCACTGTAGGAATAGGGCAGCATAGTCATTGATGTGTGGGACAGGTTGAAGAAGGGACACGCACACAATAAAGTCTTTTCCTGTACCTTTTACTGGTGGTTTTCCAGGTACTTGTCCAGGGTTGAAGGGTGTACTTTGGGATTTCCACATCAAGTGAAGTATAGGCCTCCTTGTCCTGCTCCCTTGTCTTGAGTCTGGCATGTATGGAGCCAGGCCTGACCTTTCCTGTTCTCTCACACCGGTGTTGCTGCACTGAGGGCTCTCGCTTGGCTACCGCTATCTCTTCTGCGGCTCCTGGCTCTCAAATGTGGGTCCTGCGAGTGTCCGTGAAGCTAAGCCTCTGTGGTGTTCTGGATTCTCTGCTGGGCTAACTTCTCCCTCCCTTGCAGACTCGGACTCTAGTGACTGGTGTTCTCTCTGGGGTGAGGCGGGATGGCTCCTCTGCCCCCACTGTACTGTTCCTCACCTCTGCCTGTTGTCTTCGCTCTCTCTGGACCTCACACTGGCTCTGGCAGTGCACTTCGTTCAGGCCTAGCATGGCTCCAGTAACCAGTTTTGCTCACTAGGCCCTGAGCTGATCTTTACAGTTCTCCTAGTGACTGCACACTCTGGCTAACTCCACCCCAGCACCTGTATTTATAGGGGATCTGGCTTAACAGCAACTAGTAGAGATCCCCCCTACAGGAATGAAGTGGAAGGTGTTGGGTGTATGTGACTACCAGATGTAGAAATCCCTCAGAGAACTAGTTGGTTCTGTGGCTTACCTGGCACAGGGCGCCACAGAAGCAAGGAACAAGTCCTAGAGGGACACCACAGGGAGGGTGCCCGAAAAGGAGTGGCGACCCAGACAGAAAGGGGAGACCCAGTGCCAGAATGGCCAAGTGCAGGCGAGTACAACCCTGAGCCGCCAGTACCAGTGGGTCACAGGTCTGCTAAGCAGCCCCCGACCTCGTCCACAACGTACAGCCCCACCAGGTATCCTCAAACCCGGTTGATCCCCCTTAGAGAAGAAGGGTACCCTCATCACACACGACGGGCCTGGTACGAAGTGGGTTTGTACAGGGCAGCGCACGAATAGAAAGGAGGCGCAAGAAAGACACAGAGGACAGTGAAAGTCATAGAAAAAATACTTGGAGAGCCTCAGAATGACTTTGTACCCTCCGGTGACTACCCGGCCACCTACCCACAAAGACTGTGTAACTGAACTGCCGTGAACTGTTGCCAGTAAAGTACCTGTACAGAGTCAGCAAGCCTCCAGTGTTTTATTCTGTTAAGTTAAGAATTAGCTGCTGCCTTCATCTACCAGCTCAGCAGCAGCACTGCCCTGGGGACCCCACTCCGCCTGCAGGGAGCGTTGTCAACTGGCTACAATACCACTATCCCAGGTGGTCTGACAGTGGAGCTGGTGAGATCACCAGAAACTGCAGGTATGGTCAAGAGACTTTATTCCTTTATTTTTATTTTTCCTATTTACCCAGTGACCCCCAAGCTCCTGCTTCTGCCCACACAGCCTCCACTTCTTTTTGCATAGTCCCTGCCCACACAGCCATCGCTCACCCATCCCCGTTCCCCCCACTGCTCATATCCCCGCCTGCTACTCACCCCCCTTTCTGCTTCAGGCTCCCTCCCTGCAGCCTGACATTCCCCCACGGCTTACCCTCACCCCACCCGCTACTTTCCCCCTGTCCGCTCCATGCTTCCTCCCAGCAAGCCCGACCCCCCACCCACTGCTCACCCCCTGCCCGCTGCTCGCCCCCCCCATCCACTCCATGCTGCCTCCCAGAAACCTGATCCCACTCGCTGCTCATCCCCCTGTCCATTCCACACTCCCTCCCCACAGATCGACCTGCTGTTCTCCTCCTGCCTGCCACTCATCCCCCTGTCCGCTCCACACTCCCTCCCAGCGGCCTTACCCGCAGCTCACCCCCGTCCGCTCCAGACTCCCTCCTAGCAACCTGAACCAATGCCTGCTGCTCACCCCCCCATCCACTCCACGCTCCTTCCCAGCAGTCCGACCCCCTGCCCGCTGCTCGCCCAGCTGCTACTCATCCTCCACCTACTGCTCACCCCTCTATCTGCTCAATGCTCCCTCCCAGCAATTCGACCCCCCCGCCCGCTGCTCACCGCCCTGTCTGCTCCAAGCTTCCCAGCAGCTTGACCCTCTGCCCACTGCTTACCCGCCTGTTGCTCACCCCCCCACTCGCTGCTCACCCTCCCACTCCACTCCACACTTCCTCCCAGCAGCCTGACCACCCACCCGCTGTTCATCCCCCTATCTGCTCCACACTCCCTCCCAGCAACCCGACCCACTACCCGCTGCTCACCACCTCTGTCGCTCCACACTCCCTCCCAGCAGCTCAACTCCCTGCCCTGTGCTCACCCCCCTGCCTGCTGCTCACCCATCTGTCCTCTACACTCCCTCCCAGCAGCCCAACCCCCCACCCACTGCTCACCCCCTTGTGAGCTCCACGCTCCCTCCCAGCAACCTGACCCCTGCCCGTTATTTTCCCATCACCCCCCTCCCGCTGCTCACTATACTGTCTACTCCACACTCTCTCCCAGCAGCACAACCCCCCACCCACTACTCACCACCAGCCCGCTGCTCACCTTCCCTTGTCCGCTCCACACTCCCTCCCAGCAGCCCGGCCCCTGCCCCCTGCTCACCTACCTGCTGCACCACACTCACTCCCGGCAGCCCGACCCCCTGCCTGCTGCTCGCCACCCACCTGCTGCTCATCCCCTTGTCCGCTCCACACTCTCCCAGCAGCCCAACCCCCACTCTGTGCTCACCCCCGAGCTCACTGCTCCCTTTCGCTTGTCCGTTTCATGCTCCCTCCCGACAGCTCGACCCCCTGCCTGCTGCTCACCACTCACCTGCTGCTCACGCCCTTGTCCGCTCCACACTCCTTCCCAGCAGCCCAACCGCCACCCACTGCTCACCCCCCAGCCCGCTGCTCACCTTCCCTTGTCCATTCCATGCTCCCTCCTGGCAGTCCGGGCCCTGTCTGCTGCTCACCCCCGTTTGCTCGACGATCACTCCCAGCAGTCCGACCCCTCAATGCTCACCCCCTACCACCTGTTTAAGTAGCCCAACCCCTGCCCGCTGCTCACCCTCCCCCTCCGCTGCTAATCCCTGCCCACTGCTCACCCCCTGTCTGCTCCATGCTCCCTCTCAGCAGCCAGGCCACCTGCCTCTTTCCCCCACCCATGCCTGCACCACAATCCTTCCCAGCAGCCCCACCCCTCACCTCTGCTCACCCCCCCATCTGCTCCACGCTTCCTCCTGGCAGCCTGCCCACTGCTTGTTCACCTCTTCTGTCCACTCCAAGCTCTTTCCCAGAAGCCCGACCCCTGCCCAGCCCCCTTGTTGCTCCATGCTCCCTACTTCTGCCTGCTGCTCACTATTATTATTATTATTATTTATTTATTTATTTATATAGCTCCATTAGGTTCCATGGTGCTTTACATGAGGATAGGGGAGACAAGCACAATTAAAATAACTCTAGACACAGGACATATAGGTACAGGAGGGGACCCTGTCCACAAGGGCTCATGGTCTACTATTCATTAGTACCAACATACCAGTCTCTGCACACGGCCTTGCTTAAACATTCACACAACGAAACATAGGAAATGTCATAAAAATTTCTATAGGCGTATACAATCAAAGGATTCTGACTACAAAGGGGCAGGGTTCATGGAAACCCATCCCAAAAGTGTATATCCCTGGCTGGTTTGGGGATGTTACTGTATGTTTATGCTGGTGGAAATTAAACATCCTGAATGAGGCAGTGAACTGATCGAAAACATGTTGGAGATGCAAAGATATGTCGTACTAATACTAGAAATGCACTTGAAAGTTGGACAATCTTTATTTATACATATTTTACCCAGGAACTTAAAGAAATTTTCCACTACTAATGTGATCCCCTTTATTTTGTCCTAACTATTCCTATCTAACACATTCCCAATATACTTCTACTTTCTACCCTGCTCCTGTGAGCTTATCTCTCTGAGGCTCATAAATACCTTTATTGTTATTCTAGCTTTTATCTTTATCAGGGCATGTGTGACACCCCTGCGGTCTGGCTGCCACAAATGGTACTTCTTTAAGCATCAATTGTAATGTCATTTCTGGAGAGAATTGGAGCTCCTCTGCTGGAAGTCTGAAGCATTCACACACTGCCTGATCTCTAACCAGGAGGCTGGGCAGTAGGGCCTGATTCTGGATGTGGCTCAGTCTCTGGTTGGGGGAGGGGTTAGTTTATTTTTCATATTTAGTAATACAGAGAAGAGTGAGGAGAAAGGATCTGGGAAAAGGCAGTAGGAGCTGCTTCCTAAGGTCACACACTGCCTAGCAGGGTACCAGTCCCTAGGCTACTCAGGGATTGCAGAGCCTAATGACAGAAGCTGGAGGCTAGTGAGTTCCATGCTCACCAGCCACTTAAGTGGAGCTTTCCAGGGCATCAGTAATTCAAAGGGCCAGAGAATTTCTAGAAGGGGCAGCTAATTACAGTGCCTGCATTACCAGCCTGCCTGGAGGTAACCCACAGCAACCAAGAAGAAGTACAGGGCAGCACAAAGTCACCTAGAAATTTATCAACTTACAGAAGTCAGTAGGAAGGCTATATTTCTCACCCAGTAGAACGAACTACAGTTCTCATCAGTCTGGCCAGGCCACCTGCCTGCTGGAAATTGTACACCTCTGGATCTGCTTAAACAACTTGAGCAAAAGGTAAAGCATAAGACTGTTTCCTACTGTTGCACCTCATCATTATTAATACCACCCCCATCATCACCATCTCCTCGGAGCCAGCCCTAGTTGGGATCAGATTAACATCTACACTTCCACTATATCTATCTCTCATGGCCACTTTACACGCAGCTACAGGTAACAGGTTTTCCACAGGTAACTTACTGGCTGCAGTGAAATCATGGAGAGATGGTAATATCTTGTTGCTGTGTACAAATGGAACTATGTCTCCATGATTTCACTGCAGCCAGTAAGTTACCTGTGGAAAACCTGTTACCTGTAGCTGCGTGTAAAGTGGCCATCAGGGATCTCCTGCAGTGCCAACCATATCTGGCTGATTATCCCAACTGACGCCACAATCGCACTGCCGCCGTGATCCTGACAACTGGCCCAGCTGCTGGGTACCCCACCCCTTAGTACTCCACACATGTGTGTACAGACTGCTGTCACTCACAGAGAGGCAGCCCTGCCCCCACTATTGATGTCCCTGTTCAGTTTGTCTAATTCTGGTCTCCAGACCTGAAGGATAAAAGCTAGAATGACAATAAAGGTATTTACAAGCCTCAGGAGCAGGGTAGGAAGTAGAAGTATATTGGGAACGTGTTAGTTGGGAATAGTTAGGAAAAAAGAAAGGGGGTTACTTTAGTAGTGGAAAATGTCTTTCATTTTAAGTGTCTGGGAACTCAAGCAATCAGTTATAGTCTTTTGTCATTTGTTCAATTCCAATGCCTTTAAGACCCCTTTCACATCAGCGTTTTTTTTTAAATCGCGGCAGATGCGGTGAAAAAAACGCATTTGCCGCGATTACCGCATACTGGCTGCACTTGCGGCACAGTTGCGGCACCGTTGCGGCAAGCCCCATACAATGTATATGCGGGCTTGCGGCAGGTGCGGCAAGTGCTGTTTTGGCACTTGCGGCAGGTGCAGCTGCGAAAAAAAACGCGGTCAGTCGCGTTTTTTTCGCGGCTTCACCTGCCTCAAGCCCGCATATACATTGTATGGGGCTTGCCGCAACTGTGCCGCAAGTGCAGCCGGTATGCGGTAATCGCGGCAGATGCGGTTTTTTCACCGCATCTGCCGTGATTTAAAAAAAACGCTAGTGTGAAAGTACCCTAAGAGAATTAAATCAGTTTGCCATCTTGGAACTACAAGATAGAGACTGCTCTGAATATGAGTTTCTTCTGCCCAGCATCTCCCTGGCCTGGTGTTCAGGTTGTATTGGTGTGTGTTGGGGGTCACAGTAAAGGTTTCCCTTCTTACCCATTCGCATGATTCCACACTTATTAGATAGCTGCAGTACAGTCATGGCCAAAAGTTTTGAGAATGACACCAAAATTTGATTTTCACATGATCTGCTGCCCTCTGGTTTTTATTTGTGTTTGTCTGATGTTTATATCACATACAGAAATATAATTGCAATCATATTATGATTACCAAAAGGTTATATTGACAGTCAGGGCCGCACCGTCCATTGGACAAGGTGAGCCCTGTCATTCAGGCGGCAGCCGGCAGGGGGAGCGGCAGTGCAGAAGCGGCGCCTCATGCACGCAGCCTCCCCCTGTCATGGCACCGGCCGCTCACCCCGAGCGCACCGCAGGTAAGCGGCGCGACCCGGAGAGAGGGACAGAAGAGGCGCCCACGGCTCAACAGCACCCCCCCCCCCCCGGTACTCACGGCCGCGGCCGTCAATATTGCCGGTGCCGCGGCTCAGGCGGCTCGGGCGGCAGAGGGGGCGGCAGTAATCGGTGCCGTGGCTCAGGCGGCGGAGGGGCTTGGTGCACCCCTGTTGACAGTTAGAATGAGTTAATGCAGCAAGTCAATATTTGCAGTGTTGACCCTTCTTCTTCAGGACCTCTGCAATTCTCCCTGGCTGCTCTCAATCAACTTCTGGACCAAATCCTGACTGATAGCAGTCCATTCTTGCATAATCAATGCTTGCATTTTGCCAGAATTTGTTGGTTTTTGTTTGTTCCCCCGTCTCTTGATGATTGACCACAAGTTCTCAATGGGATTAAGATCTGGGGAGTTTCCAGGCCGTGGACCCAAAATCTCTATGTTTTGTTCCCTGAGCCATTTAGTTATCACCTTTGCTTTATGGCAAGGTGCTCCATCATGCTGGAAAAGGCATTGTTGGGCGCAAAACTGCTCTTGGACGGTTGGGAGAAGTTGCTCTTGGAGGACATTCTGGTACCTTTCTTTATTCATGGCTGTGTTTTTAGGCAAGACTGTGAGTGAGCCGATTCCCTTGGCTGAGAAGCAACCCCACACATGAATGGTTTCAGGATGCTTTACAGTTGGCATGAGACAAGACTGGTGGTAGCGCTCACCTCTTCTTCTCCGAATAAGCTGTTTTCCAGATGTCCCAAACAATCGAAAAGGGGATTCATCAGAGAAAATGACTTTACCCCAGTCCTCAGTAGTCCACTCCCTGTACCTTTTGCAGAATATCAGTCGGTCCCTGATGTTTTTTCTGGAGAGAAGTGGCTTCTTTGCTGCCCTCCTTGAAACCAGGCCTTGCTCAAAGAGTCTCCGCCTCACAGTGCGTGCAGAAGCACTCACACCAGCCTGCTGCCATTCCTGAGCAAGCTCGACACTGCTGGTAGTCCGATCCCGCAGCTGAAACAGTTTTAAGATACGGTCCTAGTGCTTGCTGGTCTTTCTTGGGCACCCTGGAGTCTTTTTGACAACAATGGAAGCTCTTTCCTTGAAGTTCTTGATGATGCGATAGATTGTTGACTGAGGTGCAATCTTTCTAGCTGCGATACTCTTCCCTGTTAGGCTATTTTTGTGCAGTGCAATGATGGCTGCACGTGTTTCTTTAGAGATAACCATGGTTAACTGAAGAGAAACAATGATACCAAGCAGCAGCCTCCTTTTAAAGTGTCCAGTGGTGTCATTCTTACTTAATCATGACTGATTGATCGCCAGCCCTGTCCTCATCAACACCCACACCTGTGTTAATGGAACAATCACTAAAACGATGTTAGCTGCTCCTTTTAAGACAGGACTGCAATGATGTTGAAATGTGTTTTGGGCGTTAAAGTTCATTTTATAGCCAAATATTAACTTTGCAAGTAATTGCTGTTAAGCTGGTCACTCTTTATGACATTTTGGAGTATATGCAAATTGCCATTAGGAAAACTGAAGCAGTAGACTTTGTTTAAATTAATATTTGTATCATTCTCAAAACTTTTGGCCATGACTGTACACCAGTGGTGACCAAACCTCAGGGGCGCCACACATAGATAATACAACACATAAAGTTTTATATTTTACAGAAGAAATAAAAGCATATAAAATTGTCAAAGGATCAAATATAACTTAGACTACTCCCACACCAGCATTTTTTCCAGTGAGGCACAAATCAGATTTTTCTGAAAAAAAAAACAGATCTTGTAAGGAGTCAGTCTTTGCTCATTCATTTTCAATGGATTTCGGTAGCATCCGGTTGCATCAGATTGCTACCAGATCTTGTCTATTGCTGCTTTGTGCTGTGTTAAAAAAAAAAATGAATGAAACATTTTTTTGGACATGGCATTAAACCGCTTCCTATCTGATCTGTAACGGATCCGTTATCGTTATAATTGAAGTCTATGTGTGCTGTATCTGGTTTTACTGGATCATGCCAGATCTGGTTGCCTACATGTGTGGTATCATCACATGTAGTGATGGATTAACCAGAAATGGGTCCATACCAAACACCTAAATGTTTGGGCATGGACCCCGAACAGGGACTTCTTTCAGAAGTCCATGATTAAAGCATTATACTCGCCTGTCTTGGTGCTATTGTCTCTTCCAAGTCCTGTGCATTAACCTCATGAAATATTCAATGCATTGATTTCTGAACAGCCAATCACAGACACCCACTCTCTGTGACAGCGTCTGTGATTGGCTGTTGCACCTTACTCATTGTGCCAGTAACCAATCAGAGACACAATTGGTTGGAGGACAACAGTCAATCACAGACGGTGTCACAGAGAGTGGGTGTCTGTGACTGGCTGTTCAGCAGTCATTGCAGTGAACATTTCATGAGGTTTCAATTGTAAAGTGCTACGGAATATGTTGCCGCTATATAAATACAATTTATTATTATTATTATTATTATTATTATTATTATTAAGTTACTGAGCAGGGCCTGGGACCCAGAAGTGACCAAAGTGCCAAGACTGGTGAGTATAATGCTTTAATCTTGGACTTCTCAGTGAAGTCAGTTTTTTGGCTTTATGCCTGAACACTTTAGGTGTTCGATACAGACCTAGAACAGGAAAAAGGATCTGGCAAAAAAAAACAGAACAGTACCATCTGGTTAAGGGCAAAAATTGGATCTTTTCAGGTTGTGGTTTTTGCTGCAAAAACTGGATCTGTGCCTGATGTGAAAAACTGCTGTTGTGAAAGTAGCCTTAGGCCCCTTTCACATCAGCGTAATTTTTACGCATCTGCCGCCTAATGTCTGCACTTGCGGCAACCCTCTTGCATTGTCTATGGGGCTTGCAGTCGGTTGCGGCAAGTGCGGTTCCGCTGGAACTGAGTCAGTCGACAGGGTAGGGGGTACTCGGATACCGGGACAGGGGGTTACTTCGGTGGGGATCACGGCTGGTCGGTTCCCGGTTCCGTGTCCTGGACCCTCAGTGGAGGGAGTGGGGGTGATGATGATGAGGGAATGGTAACGTGATGTCACCTGTGGTACCTGGTAATAGGGTCACCAGCACTGCGGCCAGCCGCTGAGGTGATGTAAATGCAGCTTTGGTAGTACAGCTCCCCACAGGCGGAGCTTTACCTCAGGGCAGCGGGGTGGATGAGGGAAGTAGTAGTCTTCACCTCAACAATATTGTAATAGCCCTCCGGGTGATGAATGAAAGGAGGACAGACACCACTTCAGCTCAAACGATTCTTTACTTGTACCAGATGGAAACAGGTACACGGTACATTCTGGGTTAACGGTATTGTAACCGCAGATTGTGAAGGTTTCTCCAGAGTCTGACAGTGATGCCCTCAATATGACGCTTGTGGTCCTGTTACTCTCTTGCTCTGTCTTTATTTGCCCCTCTTGAGCCAAGTCTCTAGTCCTCGGGGTCTGTTACCTAAAGTCTCTGGCGTGTCGGTGTCATGGACCCAGCTGCAGGACATATGTTGAGCTTCTTTAGGGGTGCTGTGGCTCCCTTGTGTCGGGCCCTCAGCATGCCGGTCTGCAGTTAGAATTGAACCTTGTGCCTAACTACCTCGGCTCCGGTATGCCGGTGTCGACTTGGGTCGCCTGCTGACTCCGACCAGTCCTGGGTAAACCCCCTTCCAGTCTGGGTCACATCTCTCCTAAGAAGTGCTCTCCACTGTAGCCGCAGGGTCCCCTGTGTCTTCCTTCCTTGCTCTCCTCACACCAACTGTCTGAATCTGCTGTAACTCCCTGTCTCCTGCTCTCTAGGCTCCATCCCCTGGGACCTACTAAATATACGGTTCCCTGTCTTAAAATGGCCTGTGTATGGGTGTTGGGGTGCAGACTCTGAAGATTCCCCCACGTCCACTGCTACGGAGGCACCACACCTTTAATTGGGGTGCAGTACCTCCCTGTGGCGCCTTGCCATAGGGGCACCACAGGTGCGACAGATCCGGCACCTGCTTCGGTTTAAAAAAAAAGCTGCTGACCGCATTTTCACGGTCGCATCCGGCAGAACCGCAATTGCCGCACCCAACTTTAAGCCCTATAGACAATGCATTGGGCTTGCCGCAGGTGTGGCCGTTAGGCGGCAGATGCGGTAAATCTGCCGGATCTGCTGCAATTTAAAAAAAACGTTGACGTGAAAGGGGCCTTAGTCGGATATTATGGTGAACATGTGTTAAATGAATTTTTGAGTCCATGGAAACCATTTCTTTTAGTATTTTGGAAGCTTTTTCATCTTCTAAAATAAATTGTCCCGAAACATTTGGTGACATGTGAAGTAACAAAGCCAGATAGTACTCACCCTTCCCCAGTCCACTGCCAGATTCCTGTCGTTTCACCAGTTTCTGTGTTTTGGCTGCAGCTCTGATGTAACAACTGCAACATGCATCACCGCTGCAGCCATTCACTGACCTCGGCAGCGTGTGCAGTCTGCATTGGTAGAATTACTGAGATCAAGGATTGTCTTCAGCGGTGATGTGTGTTATTGTTGTGTTATCAACGCTGCAGCTAAAACATAGAGATTGGAGCAGTAATGAGGAACTGGGGCTGTATCTTGCAATAATTTACATGACAGCAGAGATTTGGGGACAACTTTTCTAACAGTGGGAAACCCCTTTAAGTTGCATTTCGCTCTAATAATCTATCCAGTAATTATAATAGTCAATGAAGTTTGAAGTCTCGGAGGAAAATGCTTTGTGCTGAATGACAGGGGTCACGTCGGAGGGTGTGCATCCGCATAGTTTTATATCACATACATCTATATGATGATGAATCACTGGGAGTGGACTTTGGTAATTGGCTTATACATATTTTAGCTTTTCACAGGTGTTGGGATCAAAATGACTGAGCAACTAATTGTGACACAAGCACAGGAGTGTGTCATGTGCAAGAGCAGGATTGTGCTTACAGGACACATTCTCTTCCTTTCTTAAATTGCAACCTGTCACACCTGGTTTACTGACAAAGATGCAAACTCAGTCACAGGCATGGTAAAGGTCAATGCATTTCCTCCCTAATGAGCCCAGCTTCAAGAAAATCTAACGCTATTCTTATTCATATATGTCCTTGAAAATGAAATCTATAATTCACCGAGGGAGGGTTAAGCAATCAAGAATGGGGCCCAGAGTACATCTCAAATTTAGTTAGATAGGATATTAATGTAAAGGAAAAGATCAGATGTTTTCCTTAGTAGCCGATCAAGTTGACCCTTCCTTTACCAAATGGCATGCTAAAAAAACTTGACCGCTAGAATCTTGGTGCTATGATCAAATTTCCACTTTCCCTTGAAGAAAGGGCTTCATCAAGTAAGGCTAGGGTCACATCTCCGGTATTTTTTTTAAATCCTGATCCGGTTTTGAGCTTTCAAAAAGCTCAAAACCGGACCAGGAAACGCTCCTCATAAGAGCCAATGCTAAACACCGGATTGCTTCACAAGCAATCCGGTGTCCGTCTCCGACACTGCAGCCTGCGTTAAAAATCATGCAGGCTGCAGTTTTCGGAGCGGTTCTATGATCCGCACTGCAGTAACCGGATTGCTCAGGATGTGTAATCCTGAGCAATGCGGCAACTGCATAGTTTGCTCATCCCGACTATTGTCGGGATGAGCAAACTGTTCTATCTATTGTAAATAGTTACATTTAATAAATAAATGAATGCTTGAGGTCTCTAGGGGGGGGCTTAGTCCCCCTAGAGACCGTACGCACACTCAGGTGGGCTTCACCTACAATGTCCCCATGCCACGGGCTCCTCCGAGCTCCATGCATGTCCCCCAAACTCCTTCCCCCCGTATCTCTATAGAGGGGTCCCTGCACCCCTCTTTTATAAGTCTCCCTATTTGTGGCAAAAACTAAGTATTACAGAGCATAATTCGGCTCATAGTTGCGTGCTTTTGCATGAAGTGTCATTGTCACTCCATGGGCGGGGATACGGGGGGGAGTTTGGGGGACATGCACGGAGCTCGGAGGAGCCCGTGGCATGGGGACATTGTAGGTGAAGCCCACCTGAGTGGGCGTACGGTCTCAAGGGGGACTACCCCCTTCCCTAGAGACCTCAAGCATTCATTTATTTATTAAATTTAACTATTTACAATAGATAGAACAGTTTGCTCATCCCGACAATAGCCGGGATGAGCAAACTATGCAGTAGCTGCATTGCTCAGGATTACACATCCTGAGCAATCCGGTTACTGCAGTGTGGTATTCTGCACACATTTTTGAGGAAAAATGTGTGTGACCGGTATTGCGTTCACCGCATCTGGATCTGGATGCGGTAAATGCAATTCAAGTTTTAAGTGTGACCATAGCCTAAGTAAAGCTTATTGTGCTATATTAAAACATTACCTACCTTAGCTCCAATTTTGGCCGGGAGATGACAACACCTTTAACAAATTAGCCATTTTAGACTTAAAGATGGACTTTCAACAAACTTTACATAAATTATGGTACAGGTGAATGTAAGCAAATTTGTAATATTTCTTATCAGTGAAGTCAGCTTTCTTATCCACTTACCAGCCTCCGGTATGGTCCTGTGTCTTCCAGGACCTGTGGTGATGTCAGTTCTCGCGGGAACTCCGGTCACGTGACGGGAGTTCCCGCGAGAACGTGATGTCACCACAGGTCCTGGAAGCAATAGGACCTTGCCGGAAAGCGTAAAATAGATATTTTTATGATTCGGACCCTTTCTTTAAGTAAAAGTTACTTAAAGAAAGGGTCCGAAACATAAAAATATCTATTTTAAGCTTTCCGGCAAGGTCCGGTGCTTCCAGGACCTGTGGTGACGTCACGTTCTCGCGGAACTCCGGTCATGTGACCGGAGTTCCCGCGAGAACTGACGTCACCACAGGTCCTGGAAGACACAGGACCATACCGGAGGCTTCGGTGGACCGCGGACAGGTGAGCATACATTATTTTTTTATTTTTTACACTTTATTTGACTTTATTTCACTTCCACAATGTATGTATATACATTGTGGAAGTGAAACAGCCCCACAATCCTGTTTTTTTCGTGTTCCGGGATGTTCGACGGTGTTCGTCGAGCATTCGACGAACATTCATCGAACACCCCGTCGATTCGGCGAGTCGAATCGAACACGAACATCAGGGTGGTGGCTCATCTCTATTTCTAACATTTCTTTTATCTCAATCAAGTGGTGATTCGCATCCAGACATATGAGGACTGCTGTAATTTCCTCCATGCTGCTGCTGCTGGTCTCTGTGTTTGAAAAAAATGAAGGAAGAGCAGGAATCCCTCTCTGCTTGCTGCACTGTGTAAAGGAGAAGTCACTGCAGCTAGTCTCTATCACCAGCTTCCAATAGATTGCAAATTAAAAGATAGTACCTGCAGAGGAAATCTGGTGAAAATTCAGGATACAAGTCATATAATGGTCACAAATACAGAAATAGTGTTATTCCTCATGTGCACATGACAGCTTATTCAGAAAAGTTACTTTAAAGTAAGGTTGCATTTTATAAGGATTTTCTAACTAATCCATTTTTATTAGAGTTCAAAATGTTGGAAAAAGACAAACGAAGAAAACGTTATATCTTTAGAGATCTGCCGCCATTGTGATTAGTGATGGGCGAATCCTAAATTACTCGGAATCGCTTGACTCTAGCGAGTCCGAGCACAGGACTCGCTACTCGTTGCGAGTCTAGCGAGTCCAATGTTAATGAATGGGGAAGCGAGTAATAGCGAGTAGTGTGAGATTTACAAATCGCAGATGTGTCTCGGAAGCTTCAGCCTGAAGCAATCCTAGTTTTGTCATTTATTTGCATTGGACTCGTTTACTTTGTAAGTAATCGCTGGGAAACTCGCACAGATAAGAATCCTGTCTGCTCAGTGTGCTGGCTGCCAGCTCCAGGGTCCTAGAGCCCGCCTGCTGCCTGATGTAGCAGTGCTGAGATTGTTCTCAGTCTGCTCATTCCCTGTGTACAGACATGAATGTCTGTGCACAGAGATGATGTAGCAGAGCTGAGATTGTTCTCAGTCTGCTCATTCCCTGTGCATAGACATCTATATCTATGCACAGGGGATGTAGCAGAGAGGACATCGCGTTTTGGACTGCGTCGGACGGAAGAGGATTTTTTTAATTAAAGATGGAGTCCCTAATGGCTTTTTTTTTTTATTTCTAATAAAAAATTTTCTTTGTGTTGTGTTTCTTTTAAAACAATTTAATAGAAATTCATGGCGGTCATGTCTAATATTGGCGTGACCGCCATAAATTTCGGGCTTAGGGCCAGCTGATAATACAAAGCTGGCCCTAACCTCTTTATTACCCAGCGTGCCACCGCTACCAGGGCCGCTGGAAGAGCAGGGTTCAGCGCCAGAGGATGGCGCTTCAATGAACGCGCCATCTTCTGGGGCGGCTGCGGGCTGCAATTTGCAGCGGGGGGTGCCCAGAAAGCTTGGGCATCCCTGCGCTGCGGATTCCAGCCCACACATTTTTTTTAAATTATTTCATGAAATTCTGAGATTCTGACTCTGACTCTGAGACTCTGACTCTGAAATTCATGAAATAATAAAAAAAAAAAATGCGTGGGGCTCCGCGCAATTTCTATGTCTAGCCAGGTACAGCTAAGCAGCTGGGGGCTGGAATCCGCAGCGCGGGGATGCCCAAGCTTTCTGGGCACTCCCCGCTGCAAATTGCAGCCCGCAGCCGCCCCAGAAGATGGCGCGTTCATTGAAGCGCCATCCTCTGGCGCTGAACCCCGCTCTTCCAGCGGCCCTGGTGGCGGTAGCACGCTGGGTAATAAAGGGGTTAATACCAGCTTTGTTATACAAGCTGGTATTAAGCCCGAGATTCTTAATGTCAGGCCACGTTTGACCCAGCCACTAAGAATCTCCAATAAAGGGTTAAAAAAACACAACACAGAGAAAAATTTTTATTTGAAATAAAAAAAAAAGCCATTAGGGACTCCATCTTTAATTAAAAAAATCCTCTTCCGTCCGACGTAGTCCAAAACGCGATGTCCTCTCTGCTACATCCCCTGTGCATAGATAGATGTCTATGCACAGGGAATGAGCAGACTGAGAACAATCTCAGCACTGCTACATCATGTCTGTGAGCAGGCGGGCTCTAGGACCCTGGAGCTGGCAGCCTGCACACAGAGAAGACAGCTGGACTCGGCTCGCAATGTAACAGCAGTTACTTTGCGAGTTTCCCTGCTATCACTGGCACAGTAGCCGAGTCTAATGCAAACAATGGCAATCCTAGTTTTGTCAGCGTTTCTGACAAAACTAGGATTGATATTGATTTGCATTGGACTCGTGCGAGTAATCAGTGGGAAACTCTCAGAGTACCGAGTCCTGCGAGTCCCTTACTACTCGCCGAGTAACGAGTCCTAGCGAGTAGATTCGCCCATCCCTAATTGTGATGACTCTCCAAAAGTCTCTGCTAGTCTTTGCTTCCTGGTCCCTCTGAACTCGTAAGAAACTCCGCTTGAATTGCATTCACAGATCCATTTAATATGTCCATATGCTATATATGTTCCCCATCCTGATATATATGTCCCCCATCCTGGTTTACATGCTCCACATTCTGGGCCCATCCGAGTGCCTTGTGAAAGTATTTGGCCCCCTTGAACTTTTCAACCTTTTGCCACATTTCAGGCTTCAAACATAAAGATATAAATTCTAATTTTTTTGTGAAGAATCAACAACAAGTGGGACACAATTGTGAAGTGGAACCAAATTTATTGGATATTTTGACATTTTTTGACAAATAAAAAACTGAAAAGTGGGGCGTGCAATATTATTCGGCCCCTTGAGTTAATACTTTGTAGAGCCACCTTTTGCTGCAATTACAGTTGCAAGTCGCTTGGGTATGTCTGTATCAGTTTTGCACATCGACAGACTGAAATACTTGCCCATTCTTCCTTGCAAAACAGCTGGAGCTCAGTAAGGTTGGATTGTGAGCGTTTGTGAACAGCAGTTTTCAGCTCTTTCCACAGAGTCTCGATTGGATTCAGGTCTGGACTGTGACTTGGCCATTCTAACACCTGGATACGGTTATTTTTGAACCATTCCATTGTAGATTTTGCTTTATGCTTGGGGTCATTGTCTTGTTGGAAGATAAATCTCAGATCTTTTGCAGAATCCAACAGGTTTTCTTCCAGAATGGTCTTGTATTTGGCGCCATCCATTTTCTGATCAATTTTAACAATCTTCCCTGTCCCTGCTGAAGAAAAGCAGGCCCAAACCATGATGCTGCCACCACCATGTTTGACAGTGGGGATGGTGTTTTGAGGGTGGTGAGCTGTGTTGCTTTTACGCCAAACATATTGTTTTGCATTGTGGCCAAAAAGTTCAATTTTGTTTTCATCTGACCAGAGCACCTTATTCCACATGTTTGGTGTCTCCCAGGTGGCTTGTGGCAAACTTCAAACGAGACTTTATATGGACATCTTTGAGAAATTACTTTCTTATCACCACTCTTCCATAAAGGCCAGATTTGTGCAGTGCACGACTGATTGTTGTCCTATATATAGTCTCTCCCACCTCAGCCGTAGATCTCTGCAGTTCATCCAGAATGATCATGGGCCTTTTGGCTGCATCTCTGATCAGTCTTCTCCTTGTTCGAGATGAAAGTTTAGAGGGGCGCCGGGTATTGGTAGATTTGCAGTGATCTGATACTCCTTTCATTTCAATATGATCGCTTGCACAGTGTTCCTTGAGATATTTAAAACTTTGGAAATCTTTTTGTATCCAAATCCGGCTTTATACTTCGCCACAACAGTATCTTGGACCTGCCTGGTGTGCTCCTTGGTCTTCATGATGCCCTCTGCACTTGAAACAGAACCCTGAGACTATCACAGAGCAGGTGCATTTATACGGAGACTTGATTACACACAGGTGGATTCTATTTATCATTACCAGTCATTTAGGACAACATTGGATCATTCAGAGATCCTCACTGAACTTCCGGAGTAAGTTTGCTGCACTGAAATTAAAGGAGCCGAATAATATTGCACGCCCCACTTTGCACGCCCCATATTGAAATGGAAGGAGTATCAGACCATTGCAAATCTACCAAGACCCGGCCGTCCCTCTAAACTTTCATCTCGAACAAGGAGAAGACCAATCAGAGATGCAACCAAAAGGCCTATGTTCACTCTGGATGAACTGCAGAGATCTATAGCTGAGGTGGGAGAGTCTGTCCATAGGACAACAATCAGTCGTGCACTGCCCAAATCTGGCCTTTATGGAAGAGTAGCAAGAAGAAAGCCATTTCTCAAAGATATCTATAAAAAGTGTCATTTGAAGTTTGCCACAAGCCACCTTGGTTTATATCTTCCCTATCCTGGTACATATTGACTCATCCTGGTATATATGATCCCCATCCTGGTGTATATGTTCTCATCTTGGTATATAAGTCCCCCATAGTTGTATATAGGTACCCTATTGTAGTATATGCTGTGTGGCCCATATCCTGGTATATATGGTCCACATCCTGGTATATATGGTTCCCATTTCTGGTTTATGAGGTTCCCATCCTAGTATACTGTATATGGTTCCCATCCTGGTGTATATGTCTTCATTTTGGTATACATTGTCCTCCTTCTGATATATATGTCCCAGTTACGTCTCTAATGCTTAATGTAAAAAAAAAAAAACATTCTACAGTTAACTTCAGTCCACTCCCTCATTGCCCAGTGTCCTTTGTAACCAGCACCCAGTCGCCGGCAGCTGACTTAAGAGTTTGTGCCATGGTGCATATTGTCTCTGTGGGTCTCTGTGCCTCAATGCATTTCAGCTGGATTTGCTTCCAAGGATGCACATCCAGCTGAAGTAAGTGCTGGGATCGATGGGCCCCTGTACTCCTGGACCCAGTCGCAGTCACGACCCCTGCGACAGCAATCGTTACGCCCCTACTGACAGCTGATATATGCTGCCCTTTCCCTGTAGTATGTGAATTACCTGCCTCCTCTGTATGAAATCTCAGCAGTGACTTGTAATTCACAGACCAGAGGCAGAAGGAGGGCTGGAGAATCACAGACAGGGAGGAGGAGACTCAGTGTACAGTCTGGCCCCTGTGCACCAAAATCTATATAGTATAAAACTTCAAATGATGATTAAAGAAGAACCACAAAAGCAGATTTCTATATCAAATTTAATTAGTATTACAGCCATGGCTTTACTTTAAGTTACAAAATTGTGCTGGCAGGTTCTATGTAAAAAGACATAGTTTTAGTATTAAAATCAATGTTTTTTTGGGCCACCTCCTTCATATTGGCCACAGCTGTTCTCTGCTTCCTGGTTCCTTCTGACATGCAGAAAACCCAGCCAATTACTTGCAGTAGGGGAGACCCAGTAAGTATAAGGCTGGAGTCAGTGGCGTAACTTGAAGGTCATGGGCCCTGATGCGAAAGCTCCAACGGAGCCCTTAATAATTGCAATTACTATCTTTAATAGTATTAGTCTTTTTCTATAGGTCAGAGGGAATTTTGGGGCGGCCTAGGCTCCAGGGCACTGGTGCGATTGCCACCCTAGCACCTGTTGTAGTTACGCCCCTGGCTGGAGTCATATGGCCATATGAGGAGGGCGAGAGGCATCAAAGTGCCGAGATCGGCAATTGGCTCTCCTGACCTGAGAGTGTCAGCAAAATAGAAATACACGAAGCTGTCGTGCTCAGGTCAGGAGAGATGCCGGCCAGTCCAGGCAGTGTGTTACAATCCTCCTATGAGTCAAATGC
Organism: Allobates femoralis; assembly: GCA_033576535.1. NCBI lineage: Eukaryota > Metazoa > Chordata > Amphibia > Anura > Aromobatidae > Allobates > Allobates femoralis. Next base: position 112,076,778 of record JARQOC010000004.1, read on the forward strand.
TAGTGTAACTCCAGCCAAAACCAGACAATATCCAGGTGGATCATTGAAAGCACATATTGTTTCTTTTTTGTACGTAGTACTTAAAACCCTTTTTGTAATAAATTCAACAAAGCGCTTTAAAGAGAACCAACCATGAGGATTCAACCAACTCGAAATTATTGATTGATGTGTGCAGCATGACATCACTATTTGTTTAGTTTTTTTTATTCCTGACCTGTGGACTTGTCTTCCTACTGTAAACCGAACCCAACCATGAATGAGTCTGGATGAGAGAGAGGGGGAAGGGGGGTTAAGCTTACAGCAGAAAGAAAAGCCCACGGGAGAGGAATAAAAAATCAAAACAGTGATGTCATGCTGCACACGTCAATCACCTGCTGCACTGATGTACAGATGACTAAATCCTGGTGATTGGTTCCCTTTAGGAACTGAGATTTTTTCTTTTTCACATTTCATCAGCAAATAATTTTAAACTATGTATCTATTTATCTATTTTAGGCCTAAATATTCAGTACGATTTAATTTCAAATTTTTATTTTATATGAGGCAATACATAAAAAGGTAATTCTGATATGTATAAATACAGTCAACATTGAAATAGCAACACCATCAAGGAAGAGTCGAGGAATAATGAAACTCACAGGATCGATAGGCATGTTAATGATATGCAACTGGTGAAAAAATTCAGCATCGAATATAAGCGCCACGCACAGAAATCCTCCAATTTACATACCTTGGCTGATATTACTGAGGTTACAAATGGTTGTCAGAGGAATTATCTGCCACGCTGACTGCACTTGTGCATGTTAATTATCACTGTCAACAGCTGCAGATGTGCTCAATGGGAGATAAATCCAGAGATGCTGCAGACCATAGTGCCACATTTAGGCCACTCACGCTGCCCACAGTAGCATGAGCAGCACGTGACCCGGTGTGATGTTGAAATATTCCTCCTGGGACACTTTTTGTTCAAGAAATAAATCAATGCAATGCCGAGATGTTAGTGTAGATAGAATGAAGACTAGTGGGGTCCAGCTACCATAGTTTATGCCACTCCAAGCCATAATCCCGGTAGTAGGACCTGTGTAATGTTCCCTTGTGAAGGCCTCTTCGTGGAGTTGACCATGTGGTCTTTGTAGGCCTTGAAATGTATAAAGAGAGGGCCACGAAATGCAAGGGGTTAAATAGATGTTTGAGGTGGAGAAAGGCCTGTGCTCTATTGGTTGAATAGAAAATGAGAGAAGGGGTCTGAGAGCATATTTAAGGGAAAGCGTGAAGTCTTACCTGTGTGGATAGTGAGAAGTCCTCCCATCTCCATCCTCATGTCTATTTGTGTTTTCCCTAACTATTTGAGGCCATCAGTTGGGTTTCTATGAGGTTGTTAGAACTGACTGTAACTTGGGGTCTTTCAAGGAGTCATTGACTGCCTAAATTAGTTGGCTTAATGGTGAAATAGATGTTTCCAAAGTTGTAAACCTATTCAAAGTATTTATATAAAGCTATGGCTGATCTTCTCGACATATGTGTTGAGTCATTACTTCAATTTAGATAAAGGTTTGCAATATCATTAACATGTCTTTTGATCCTGTCATTTCCATAATTCCACAAATTTCCTTTTTGTTGTTGAACGTTCAATGTTGATGAGTGTAGATACATAAAATATTATATATTATCTTATTTTATTGCTTATTTTGAGGTCATGCAGTAATGCACCATTCATTTTCACTCCCTTATTGCTTTAATTGATTGGCCATGACAGATCACCATTAATTGTTTTGTTGACATGTGGTGACATCTGTAAACATTTTCTATGTCCAAACTGTTTATCGTCTCAACCAAGCAACTCATGCTATTGAGGCTCGAAATAATAAAAAATTATAATGAGTAAAAAAATTCAGAAAAAAAGATACAGTATATATTCAGAGGCAAAACAGAAAATGTGACCGTGTGATGCCCCTCTTAGGGTACCTTTACATGCCGCTACTGGCGGGTGGATACAACCAGCTACATGCGAGAAATGTATCTTGCATCGGCAATTCACCCCGTGGTAGCGGCATGTGAAGACGGTTGTAGCCACCCGGCAGTAGCTGCACCTGTTTCCGAGCACTGCCCTGAAACAGGTGGCTACACAGCCGATTGTATCGGCGTGTAAAGAAGCAACAGAAGGGATGTCTGGAGACCAGGCTATGTACCTGGTATGTAGCTGGGGCGTGACACAGGCTCTGGGTTACCGCGCCCCATCAGCGATCATTGGAGGAAGCTCCTGCATGATGATTGGTAGTCGCTGCATAGGGAGGCATATTTAAGGAGCTGACCAGTCACACTACACAATTGCTCGAGCGTCATGTATTAAACAGCCTCCTGCGATGCCTGGCCAATCATGATGTTCTGGCTTTGTCCTATCAGCGTACGGACGTCTCGTAATCCACAATTGTGGCACGCCTATGTGCTGTCCCTGCTGCACCAGGTCCGCCCATATTAGCTTGTTGTAGCGGTGTGTAAATGAGGTAAGGTGAGCTACAGAAGGTAACTTGAGACACCCGGCGGTGTATGTAGAGATAGATGTAACGTACTGTAGCGCACCTTGTTGCGGCGTGTAAAGGTGGTGCGGGTACCGTTTGCAACCGTTTGTGCGTGCTCGTGCACGTGAAGTAGCTGGTTGTATCCACCCGCCAGTAGCGGCGTGTAAAGGTACCCTTAGGATGATGTAACATGAACTATGTAAACCCCGGCTTTTAGCGTGACATTAATCTCTAAACACAATCTCCTAATAAATGGAGAATTAGGGATAGCAGATGTAGAGCAGTTCATGTGTTTGTCATTGTTTACTGAGGGTTCTATTTTTTTCCTTGATTTTAAGAGATGAAGTTGTCACATACTTGTAGACTCAATACAAGACATACGGTTTGGGATTAGAATATGCAGCATCACAGTGGTCAACACTGAAATTGTTATTGACTTAAAAAGGTCCTAATCTGTTATATCTGGGTGTGCTGAACATGAATATAACCATGAAAGTCTTTTATTTGCTCTCATTTTGAAGATAGTGCATTTTCTGTTTTACCATGTAAATTTATCCAGTAGGACTGCAACATCCTATATAAGCCTAGAATGATGTAATATTGCATCACATTGCATAACACCATCATGCACACATCATCCAGAGTTTATTACATCATTTTCTGAAACAATGCAGTACTACTGCCAGGCGCCTGCTGACATCAGCAGTGTACTATATAAATCCCAGTTTAAGCTACTGTTACATAAAACAAAAACTCTTTTCATTTTATCCATTTACTTACAATACAGAACACTAATGACTCGAAAATGTGTTACAGTGGACAATTTTTACTGTATTTGTGAGGAAGTGATATTTGCCAACCAGAAGAAAAGTATCACTTCTCAAGAGCAGAAGGCATATTATCTTTACTTCGAATCCAAGATATACAACCAGGACAAGCCTTGGACCTCCAAATATGCTGTGCTAAATGTGTTACACGCCCGCTCCAGGGCCGTGGGGTACTCGTTACCGGGCTAGTTCATACAGTTCTTTTTGGGGGATGTCAAGGTGGCCACCCGGCTCCATGACTCTGGTGGTGTCAATTAAAAGTTCAGATGACAGGGGAAATAAAGGAAGGGTATTTGTGACGCCACCTGCGGTGTGCAGCCATGAGCGGCCGCCGCTTCAAAACCTCTGGGGAAGATGACCGGCAGTTTGGATGGTTTCGCTCTCAGCAGGTGGAGCGCGGTCCCCAGGGCAGCAGGAAGGAGAAGTCAGTTCATACCTTGACAGATGTTGGTTAGGTCATGCATGTGTCATGCGGCCTTTGCTGCCAGTGGTCGCTGCTAAGAAAGTGTCACACACCACTGCTGGAGTTCCGTTACTTTTACTTAGTTGTTTCAACATGGCTGCCGGGTGCTCCCCTTTGCCAAGCTCCGGTTCAGCGTTGTCTCCAGAACCAGGAAAGTGCAGTCGAGTCTCCTTTGGTGTTCCTGTCTCTCTCTCAGGTTGTCTCTTTCTCTTTTCTGAGTGTTCCTTTCTCTGGTGGTCCCTCAGCGCTATAAGCTAGTCTCTTCACTCCTCTCAGCGCCCCCGAACACAGAGCTCAGGTACCGACAGCCACGGGTGCTCAGTAGTACCACTCCCTGGTACTGGAAACCAGAAAGCAGAGATTGACCCAACGATGGGGAAAAACGGCAGCATGTAGAGGAAAATTGTATAAAACTTCACTTTATTGCAGATCCATAAAAAAAATGTATATAAAAATAAGGCACAATGTGCGGCAGTCAGATCAGTCCGTAGGACGGTTAAGAACAACGCGTTCCGGCTAAAACGAAAGCCTTAATCATGATCTAAAGAGTATAATAGAATGAATGGTATATAAATTGATGATAAGAAAGGAAGAGGACAGAACACAAGAAGAAAAAGAAAAAATCCTACAGCTGACTTGAGAATTTCTAATTGGTCTTCTACATGGACTGGTTACACAGCCTTTATATACCATTCATTCGGTTATACTCTTTAGATGATTAAGGCTTCCATTTTAGCCGACAGGCATCACTCTTAACCGTCCTATGGACTGATCTGACTGCCGCACATTATGTGTTTTTTTTATATCCATTTTTTATTATGGATCTGCAGTAAAGTGAAGCGTTATACAATTTTCCTCTACGTGCTGCCGTTTTTCCCCATCGCTGGATCAATCTCTGTTTTCTGGTTTCCATAATCGGCAGTTGCCAAGCCGCGACTCATGCTATGAAGGGGATTCTCGGAGAAGGACATCAATGATGAGCTGATATTTTTTCTTTCTTGTACTAAACTCCCTGGTACTGCTCCCTAGTTAGGCCGCCTTCTCCAAGTTGTGTCGGGTGTTCGGCCGCAGTTCACATTAGGAACTCGGGGCTTCCAGTTTCAACGGTTCGAGCAAGCAGCATCCGCATCGTATTCAGGGCCGGTGCCTTATGTCATCCACCAGCCCCTCTGTTCTCTCACCAAATATGGGTGTACAGGGATCTATGTCTCATTCCGTACCCCGAGGGCTCTATCATTTCCCCAACACCCATTGGCCGTTCCCTACTGGGGCGAGCGTGGTCGTGCTCAAGCCCACGGGAGCCAACACCTCCTCCTTCAGTCTTCACTCCTCCACGCCACTACTTCTCTATTCTTTTTCCCTCCCAGCTATGCTTGGGTCCACCCATTTCATCCATCCACCGTCCCGGGATCCTAAGTGTTGTGTGTGTGTGTGTTTGTGGAGCTCAACTGTGCCATCCCAGCACTTGTAGAGAGAGGCACAGCTCTCCCTCAAATGGAGGAGTGCAGCACCCCTGGTGGTGAACTGCCCGGCGGGGCATCACATATGCAAGTTTTCACTGTAGTTAAATGGAAAAAGACCATCAATGCTGTTTGCAGCCCCCATGATGTGGAGAGACCCAAGCAACCACATATATGATTGTTATGCGATACCCCAGAGTCCAGTTGCTACAATGGCATTGCCTCCCTCGGGGGGTAATGTCATGCTTGTAGGCAATGAGAGGTATCCACACGAGGTAATAGTATAATAATAATAATGATAATATATATTCATTTATATAGCGCTATTAATTCCATAGCACTTTACATATATCAGGTAAGCCCACAGCATGCAATACTTCTCCTGACTCCAGACCAGAAGGGGGAGTTCTGCATCCCAGGTTCAGGGGAGCTCCCGTACAAATTCTGGACTGGGGGCGGGTCAGACAGTTCACTTCCTAGGAGGACTGTGAAGACACCCTGTGGACTGGTGCAGAGTAAGGCTTGTCCCGGGACAGAGACTAGCAAGCGTGAGGGACCCGTAGGAGAGGGTCTGAGGAAGGAGAGAAGCAGGTTTGGGGAGTGGAGACGGTTGTCGGGCTCACCCCAGAGCAGAGCGCAAGAATAGGACACCGGAGTCCGAGGTTGTGAGGGTACTCCAGGCTCAGCAGCCAAAACCGGAAGGTGGGAGATTCTAAGTCTCCCAGCCACAACAAAGCCCAGGAAGCAAAGCGGCATCAGAGACTTTACGCAGGAGGAGAGAAGGTCGCAGCTAGCTACAAGCAGCCAGAACCAGCAAAGAGTAGCGCAACAGGAAAGCCTCAGAACTCACCGGGTGAGGAGATCCCCAACTTGCGTCCAGACCACCCAGATTCCCAATATCTCTTGTGAACGGTACCCTGGACTAAACCTGCTACTACTGCCAGTAAAGGTAACAGATACTACGTACTGTACGTCTGTCGGTTATTCCGCGCCCTCGGTCCTGCACCTCCAACGGCCTACCCCCACCATAGATTTCACAGCTGCCCTGGGGACCCGCTTCAACTGTGGAGGGCAAAACCACCACAGCTGCACTCCCATCATCCCCAGATGCCCCGCACCACAGCGTCGGCCAATAATAGCCTAACACCACAAGCGGCATCACGACAACTATCCCTAATCCCTATTCCCTCCAACTTTTATTGACACCGCCAGAGCCATGGAGCCGGTTGTCGACCCCCGTGACCCCCCCTGCAGCAGAACTGTTAGCCCGGTTCCGAGTACCCCATGGCCCTGGGGAGGGTGTATCAGTTACTTTTGCTTGGTTCCTCCTCTTTCTGGTGGTATAATGAAGCAAAAGAAGTCGAGAATAGTCTTGCTCAACATTCCTTCTGCATTGAGACCAGTTCGACATGGTGAGGGGCTTCCTATTCGAGTACCTCCAGCAGAATATTCTCTTGATTCAGCTTATGAGGACCAGGGTGAGCCAACCTGATCTTCTTCTGGTCCATCAGCATGCAGTGATCCTCATTTTCACTGTGCTGCATCATCAGCTACACATAGTGTGGCACCCCTGAGGGTCCCATCGCCACAGAGGTACTGCATCTCAGCCAGAGGTGTGGTACTTCACTCTCGGGTAAGGAGAGGGCACTACCCGGTACCCACACACCAGCATCAAACACCACACCACTCCAGGCCAGGGGATATGGGTGGCCCCTATTTATGGAGGGCCCCATCTCAGGCTGGAGGGGGAACTAGGTAGAGGGTGTGGGTGGAGGAAGTAGATAACGGTAGGACACCAGGAAAAAGAGCAAGTAGAGAGAACGTGAGGAAAGCGTCAGTTGGAGAGAGATGTCCTGGGGACTATAGCGGGGAGGATCTCGTCCCAGGACAAGGGAAGCGAGAGGAGAGACACAGGAGCCGGTGAGGGGCTCCGGAGAGAGGGAGAAGGGATCCAAGGGGCACGGGAAGTGAGGGATCCACCCGTAGTGCCCGAATCCATGCTGACTGTAGTCATGTGGAGGGACCAGGTCGCAGTCGGGACCGGCCCGAGACTAGTGGAGAGACTGTAGAACTCAACTAGCAAACCGAAGCGGAAAAGAAGCGGAAGTGACAGTTAGTCAAAACGTGAGGAGAGTACCATGAGGGAAGGAGAAGGAGGTCCCTGCGAGGATTGTGGTGGAGGGTGCCTGAAAAAAGACACAACCCAGACAGAAAGGGGATCCCTGGCTTGTGCAAGCCCATGCTGGACTGAAGATTGCGAGTCCGGGAGGGAACCCAGTCCAAGACGGAGTACCAGCTCTGAGTGCGGTGCAGGAAAGTTTAGCTCTGAGCCGCCAAACTCGGTGGGACAAAGGCCTTTCATATAGTCCGCTGTGCTGCGGAAACGCGTTGTGGCTTCTAAGAGGTTAATAAAATCTTTTTACAAATATTTCCAGCTCCCTGACTCTTCCTGATCCTAGCACTCCACAGACCGTTAATTTGCTGTCTCCATTATCCATACTTTCGGGTATTTGTCGAGCCCACTGGGACGGGGTACTCAGTACCAGACCAGGGTTGCTACTGGGGGATGTCACGGAGGTCCTGGTGCGGACCGTGTCCCAGGCCTTGGCAAATAAAGGGGGAATATTTACAGGGAATAAATGTCAGTCGTGACGCCACCCACGGCTTGTAGTCAATAATGGGACCACCGCAGCTGCAGAACCTCTGGGGATGATGTTAAAGCAGCTGTAGATTGAATAGTTCCCCGCGAGTAGAACTGGGTTCCCGGGGTCAGTGATGTTAAAGTCTGTGGTTTAGTGTAAGCTTGCAGTGGATGCAATACACTTACTGTCCTGCTGCTGCAGCTTTCCTTTCTCCAGCGTCCAGAGCTGACAGGCTGTGGCTCTCCAGGCTGGATCTCTCTGCAGTCCTGTTGGAGGGAATCATGTGCAGGCAATAGAGAATCATGCAAGGGAGTCAGAAGCAGGGTTCACCATGTTTACTTTGCAGTTTGTTCAGCATAACAGCTCAGTTACAGTCCAAGATACAAGTCTTTACACGGGGTACAACTCTCCCCTCCGGGTTCCTCTTACTCCGTGCAGCCAGGTTGTTCCTCTTTGTAATCCCTCACTCCTTCTCTGTCCTTTCCAGGCTTTTACTCTCTCTCTCTCACTTTGTGTGTGTGTCTCCGGACAATATTGCGGTGGCTCGGACCCCTGTGGGTCCTCGTGGTCGCCACTGAGCTGCCTGTCCTTTGGGGTGGGAACTCTAACGTGGAGTTAGAGCTCCCCGTCGGTAGTCTGGGGAAACCGGGTGAATCGTCGGTCCCCTTCAGAGCCGACACTCTGCTGTTAGCCTAGCCTCCAATAGTCCTGCTGTGCTAGGCTCTATCAGGCTCCTTCTACCGTGTGACTTAGGTTCCATAAGAAGGCTACTCCGCCTGCAGTCGGTCGTCTCGGCTGTGTTTCTAGGACCCAGTGCTGCTGGTCCTCTCTTGCCTCACACTCCTGGGGTGCTGGCTCCGGATGGGCTTTCTCTCTGTGGCTCCACACTAGCTCTTCAGATTCTGCGCTCCTTACACCCCACTCCTCCAGGACGTGTGCTTCTGGTCTGTTCTGCTCAGCCTACCTCGGCCTACTGAAAGGGAAAAGCTAACATTCATTCAGGATTGGGATGAGAGTATTAAGGGTTACATCGCATTCACACTTACAAGTCTTGCTTGCAGGATCCGGGTCTTCATTCCTTTTTCTTCCAAGGTAGTATCTGCGGTACTCGCCTTCTGGGGTAAATCTCTAAGCCTTGTAACGCATGAACGAGCAGATAGCTTTCCGGAGTCTGGGTAATGGCGTCTACGGTGGATTTTGTTGCAGCAGTCTCAATGATATTTACTGGATCCGTGTTAGCTGCCAAATCCGTGTATGCTGGCAAAGCTGAACAAGCAACTGGCTCTGGATCCTCTAAGGCAGGGGGTTCATCCTCTTCCGATGCATCTAGACAGAGTCTCTTTACTTTGATGCCGTATGGGCTGCGTTCTCCTTGTACTACATGGTACGACACCCATTCACCGATTGTTACTCTCCTATCCGGGTGATCTGAAGGCAAATGTTCTTCTACCTCCCGTCTATTGATGAAGACATCTCTTTGCGCAACTGGTTCTCTAGTGAATGCAAAACCCCTCTCTTCAATGATCTTTACAATCTGTCCCTGATGTCTTGGGGATTTCTGCACCTCTTTATCTCGTCTGGCCATATTTTTAGCTTCTCTGGCGCGAGCTATAACAATTTGTTTTTGGACTCGCCTCTCTACTTCTTCCTTTTCCCATTTACGTACGCAGCAATTTAAGTATTCCTCCCGGGTTATTATTTCTGCAGGACCTACTGGGCCACCGGGGTCTCCTAAGAAGCCAATTAAGTCGTCGCTGGTCTCATCTCTCTCCTACCAACAACGGAGCTGCTCTCCTCTCACCTCAGTCGTCGCAGGTGCTGGTATCAGGGGCTACGGCAACGGCAGGCATCCCTCCAGCAAGGCTCCTAGTGGGTCAGTCTCTTTCACGGCAAGGCGCGGTGCGGCCTCAGGCACTGATACATCAACCAGGGTCGCGGTGCGGTATTCTTCCTCGCTCCGGGGACAACTGATAGCGGCACCAACCCGTCCGGGTTGCGCAGACCAAGACTTCCAGTTTTGTTGTATGTCTATTTGAATCCGGGTACGTTGCTCCGCTTGGGCCCGAGTCATCTGCTGGGGTAGCAGCCGCAGCACACCACGCCGGGTGTCTCGGATCTCCGGACGCTCTCTGCCGCCTTCTGCCATGCTGTCACGATCACCATCGCTCTCTCCCTGGCCGGGTTCCTCCACCAATATGTTCTGTGGGCCCTCAGGGATCACTTCGGGTCTCTCGGCTACAGCGCTCTCCTGGGCATCCTCTGCTTCCGTCCTCGTGTACTCTGATGGCGACTGCTTCTCTTCCGGTTCTTTGTCCAGCCTCTTCTTTATGACGATTTCCTGTTCTGCTCCAACCAGCTTCTCATTGGTAGGTGGGATTGGGGGCGGAGGCTCTTCTTTGGGATTAATGGCTGGCTCCCCCGGAGTTAATGGGAGCCAGGGTGGGTCCTTCTTTCCACGCCTTGGACCGGGTCGGCCCACGATGGGAGGTCTGGGCACGCCTCCTCTGCACATGGTCTCGGGCTTCTATGGCCGCCAGTAAGCCCATATTTGGCGGGAAAAGTCCAGAATACGTTGTTTAGGCACACAGGGTCCAATTCTTTTGGACCAGGTACATCCTGTTCGTGACGCCAGGTTGTCGAGCCCACTGGGACGGGGTACTCGGTTCCCCGAGACAGTGATGTTAAAGTCTGTGGTTTAGTGTAAGCTTGCAGTGGATGCAATACACTTACTGTTAGCCTAGCCTCCAATAGTCCTGCTGTGCTAGGCTCTATCAGGCTCCTTCTACCGTGTGACTTAGGTTCCATAAGAAGGCTACTCCGCCTGCAGTCGGTCGTCTTGGCTGTGTTTCTAGGACCCAGTGCTGCTGGTCCTCTCTTTCCTCACACTCCTGGGGTGCTGGCTCCGGATGGGCTTTCTCTCTGTGGCTCCACACTAGCTCTTCAGATTCTGCGCTCCTTACACCCCACTCCTCCAGGACGTGTGCTTCTGGTCTGTTCTGCTCAGCCTACCTCGGCCTACTGACTCCTTCCTCCTCCCCTTCTCTATTTCTACCATCTATCACCTGACCTGCTTGCTGTCCCACCCACTGTTCTGTAAACCCACCACCCCTTGCCCACCTAGAGTCCCGGGCTCCGGGTTGGGTGCTGCCCTCTAGTGGTGTGTGGGATGTCTGTGAGGGTGTTGTGGTGCAACTATCTTCCTACCTTACCAGGCTGCAGTTCCCTATGTGGCCTCCTGGTCGCAGGGCGCCACATATTACCGGCAGGAGCAGCTCTGGGCAGGAGGAGAATGTTTAAACATTGTTCCTAAACCACGGGACCTGCTGGAAGAAGCTTGCATTCACCACTGAAGGACCTGTGGTGATGTATTTCTGGTCTGGTCACATGACCAAAGCATGGATCTCCAGGTTCTGTGGATACTGCCAGCTGTCCCTGCAAACACCTCCAATGAGGAGGCATAACACGGAGGCGACAGTTGTGCAGGGCGTGCACAACCACTTATGGTGAGTGGGCACACGGCCCATTCCTATAAATTTCCCTTGTTTAACTTCCTTCACATGCGCTCCCATCCCCCTTTCTTGTCTTTTATATAGTCCCGACCGGCACCGATACGCATGTCCCCACCAGGAGCTCCAAACTGGGTTAAGCCCCTTAGAGAGAATGGTAACCTCTATATACCCGACAGGCCTGGTAGGAAGAGGGCTTCATGCAGGGCCACACATGGTTAGTAAGGAGAGTGCAATCAGTGAAAAGGACAGAAGTTTTCACCAGAAGGAACATCGTAGAGGGCTTCAGAGAGACTTTGCGTCCTTTGGTGACTACCTGGCCAGCTACCCGAGACTGTGAACTTTGTGAACTGCTTGAGAAGTCACTAGTAAATACCCTTGCAGAGCAAGAAGGTCTCCTGTGTCTTATTTCTATTAAGTTGGTCACCTGTGTTCCAGTCTTAAAGAGAAGACTGCGCCTCTCCCGGTGTGAAACCATTTCTGTACCTCACTACCCTGCGGATTTCGCTCCGCCTGCAGCGAGCAACATCATCCAGCTGCCTACCCATCGTCTCCAGAAGTCTGCTAGCAGCGCTGGTGCCATCACAAGATACTGCAGGTGGGGTCACCTTAAAAAACTTTTATTTTTTTACTAAACCCCTTTTTCATGACCATCAGGGCCATGGATCCGTGCATCGGCCACCAGTGACAATCCCTTAAAGCTACGCCCGGGATCCGAGTACCCCGGCCCTGGGATGCGTTAACTGCACCCTGCTGTGTCCTCAGCATTATTTACTACGTTACCTGCCCTGTGTTACATGAGTAACCATCATCAATTAGACTTTATAACTGCCCTGGATCCCCGCTCTACCCATGGAGAGCTGTAACATCTTTGCTGAATCACCAACTGCTCCAGTGAATCTGAACTGCAGTGTCGGCCATCCAACTGCGGCATACCTCGGGGCCATCAAGAATTATTCCTCCTTAAAAACTTCAGCCCATTTTTATGACACGGCCAGGGCCACGGAGCTGGGTCACGCCACTGTAACATCCCCAGAAAGAACTGTTAGGCCTGGTTCCGAGTACCCCACGGTCCTGGTGTGGGCGTGTCAATAGAATAATACAGAAAGAACTAAATGACCTGGTTCGTGATTCCTTTCTTGACAATTGTGGTATGGTTAGTGATGAACATGCCAAAAGTTTCCATCAAGATATCGCAACAATGGAGCAAAGATACCAGGGAAAATGGTCCACTACCATACCCCTGGATACCCCATGGAAATGCTCCCGAAAGGCTGTACAAGAGATAGCAAAGCAGTCTAAGACGTAGTTTATGACTTAATTTTTTTACAGGTATTCACCACTGGCCTATTACTATTGGTATGCTCTTTGTGATGTAAACAATACATTGCAGATACTAAAAAATAAGCCCATCTTGCATTTTGACTCTAATATTTGTGTTGAACAAATAACCATTGATAAGAAATGAGTAATTTTATTTCAATAGCATGACTTTTGTTGAAATGTGTTCACCAGTGTAATTAGGGACATTGTTAAAAGGACTACTGGTGTATGAGGGAGCCACTAAAGACATTAGTTAACAATTTGCAGACGGTACTTAGTGGCCAGTATTTTTCACTGGGGAAAGAATTTTCAAGTAATATCTCTGCATACATCAAATATAGCTGTTGCTATCACCGGGAGAGAGCCTGCTCACGAAGACAATTCACTAAAAATATAGGGGTTGCACAATTATATCAATAGGTCTGCATCATGTTCACTGCAGGTACCATTGGACGCTATGGTAGAGCAGAGGGCCATTAGCTCCCCCCTGCTCCTACACTTATTTGGGTAAACCACAGGCTGGTGTAAACCTATGGGCTGCTGCAGGTGATCAGGCAGCACAAAGAGGACGCAGGCGATAGCATGACATCAGTTTGTTGTGGGAACATTACCTTTTTATAAGTCCACTCACCATCTATGCCAAAAGCAGAATCAAAATGCACTCTCAGGATGCAGTCAGAGCCCATATGTGAAGCAAGCCCAGCTTTAGGCTGATAAATCACCTCTACCAGCAAGATGTGGGAAACGATCTGCCATGCATACACTGAGCCCGCTTAGAGCACCATTCACACAGATACAGTTGATGCAGAGTGTCTGAACGCGACCCATCCTGCGCTGCTGCTTGAGCGATGGGTCGCACAGTACGATACCTCTGCACCACTAGATGAATGGCACCCCTAAGGGCCCAACTGCAACCTGGATAGATTAAAAGTGCAAAAAGTCTCTTATATGATGAATAAAAAACTTTTACAAATGTGATTTTGGTTCATGCATTGGCCCAAGACATTTAAGCTGATGATCCACGACACGATTTTGGCATACATGGTGAGTTTTTTGATGCTGCTTTTTTCTAGTAGTTTTTTGCACAACTTTTTATAAGTCCACTCGTGAAGGCACAGAGGTAGGCTCTATGTGGGCACAAGTATTATGTTGAGGCTCAAAAGGGGGCATGATCATCATTATTATAGTCAAAGAGGGAAGCATTTGACACGCACCCAGGGCTCGGGTACTCGGCTCTCGGGCTCTCTTCAATCCGAGACGTCACGGGTGGCCATCCCGAAGCCGTGGCCCTGGGGGGCAGCTGAAAATGGGGGTTATTTACAAGGGATTATTTACAAAGTTTTTGTCTTCGTGACGCCACCTGCTGAGTCTGGTGATGCTCACCAGCGCCGCCACAGTCCTCCGGTGATCGGTGATATTGCGGCTTAGTTGGAATAGTCCCCGCAGGCGGGACTGGACCACCGGGGCAGTGATGCTGTGATAAAGCAGTTTATATAGAAAGGAGCAGCGGAGTCAAAACTTCACTTCACCAGGTAACTTTTACTGGAAGATTCAGCTTTACAGTTCAACAGTTAGTCAGATGGTATATTGGCAAATGTTCCAGGCTGCAATTGGGATTTCTAGCTGTAGATGAAACCCTCCTTTATGTTCCTTCCTTTTCCTTTTTTCCTGTTTCCAGTGTTGTGAAGCATGGTCACTTATAAATAACCTGGCCTCCTGCTGCTTTTGATTCTGTCTCCTCTCCTTTTTACCCGTCGGGTTAACCTTCTGTCTGAACGTCGCAGGCGCTTACTGCGGTTCTGGTTCCCCTCTTGTGGGTTCCTTAAGAGTCAGGGCCGTATTTGTAATATCCCTGTTTAACGGATTTTCTGTGAGCCTGAGAACTCACAGGTGTGGGCTCCGGTACCTGGTTTCCTTCCTTTCGGGGCAAACTCTACTGTTACTCAATCCCCTTCTTAGAGTGAACTCTGCTTCTGAGTTCTTTCCCTCTCTTTCTTTTCTCTGTTGGTTGGGATCGTTGCTCTCTTGTGGCCCCTCAGCCGAGGTGACCCTCCTTGCTCCTCCAGGCTGGCTGCCTGACTCCTTCCACACTCCCTCCTCCGACTCTCCTCACTCTCCGACTGCACTCACTAGTTCCCCTTAGAGGTCGCTATATCTCCTTCTGGGGTCCCTCCCACCTACTATCCTAGTGTGTGGGTGTCAGCTCTAGGGTTCCATCTAGTGACCATTGTCCCAACTGCAGTGGAGTACTACACCGCTTTTCTGGGGGCAGTACCCCTTTTGTGGCACCTACGTAGTGGGGCGCCACACATTATTATCATCAGAGGTACACAGAAGGGACAATTTCTGTGTGGAGGCACAGAAAGGAGTTCTAGTCTAAGTGCAAGCAAAAAAGGGGCACAATTTCAATGTGGGCTGAGACAGTACACAGGGGGCAAAGAGAGAGCACAGGGAGGCTAGAGAGAACACATAAGACTAGATATAGTGCACAGGGAAGCAGAGAGAGCACAAAGGGAGGCAGAGAGAGGATAGAGTGGGCAGAGAAAGGGCACTGGGGCAGGCGCGAGCACACGGGGGGGGGAGGAAAGAGAGCGCACAGGGGAGTGATATCTCAAAGGAGAGCGTAAAGGGGGAAGAGAGACAGCACACGGGGGAAAAAGAGAAAGAGAGAGCGCAGATAGGGGGGAGAATTCATTGGGGGAGACAGTTGCTACCCCCAGCACCACAGTGCCTGCCTCCATTCTGATGTCACACCGCTTCACATCTAGATTTTACTATATTTAGATACATTATAAGCACATTTACTTTTGGGGACACATAGGGGGGCACAATTATTACATGTATGTACATTGGAGGCACTCATGCTCTCTGAACGTTCAAAGGGGGCATTATTGCTAAATGGAGATATGATAGAGTCACTATTACTATGCAGAGACACAATTAGTGTCCTATTACTATATGGAGCTACAAAAGTGGCATTATAAAGGCCACGTCACACGTGGCGACGGCACCGCCGATTTCTTAGGCGATGCAGGGGTGTGGCCTATAGGCACCGATATCGCCCCTGCGTCGCCTAATGTAAAGGGAGCGATGTCGGCGCTACATATCGCCTCTGAGTGGTTTCACATCAGTGCTTTGAAACCAGGCGAGCACTCAGGGGCGATGTGAACACATTGCCCCATGTAAATGTGGGACGGCGATCTGACAGGCGATGGGAGCCATAGGCTCCCATTGTACTGCATCGCCGCTGGGGTTTTTAGACACCCCAGCAGCGATGCCACCTGTCAGATCGCAGGTGCATCGCCAGAGGTGTCGCCCCATGTAAACGGCTGATATCTCCGGCGACGTCGACACGTGTGACGGTACCCTTATAGTAAGGCAAAGTGATTCACTATTGTTACATGGAGACTCACTGGATCCTTATTAATATGAAGAAGCTTGATGACTGTGTGCAGGCACAATAATGATTAAGCACAAAGAAGGGGAGTATTACTGTGGAGCCCACTGGGACGGGGTACTCGGTGCCAGACAGGGGTGCTGCTGGGGATATCACGGGAGTCTTGGTCTGGACCGTGTCCCTGGTTCTCATAAGTAAAGGGGTATTTACATGGATTAGTTTGTCATAACGCCACCCACGGGTTGTGGTCAGTGATGGGACCACTGCTGCAGCGCAGCTCTACCAGGAGGATGGAGGGATGGATGGGCTGCAGCTGGATGGATGAGCCCACCGCGGGTTGCTCCTGGCAGGGCAAAAGGTATGTAATGCACAGTTCAGAATACCTGGAATCAGACACGGACACTGAAGCAGGGTTCACCGGGTTTACTCTCAAGTTCTTCAAAGTCACACGAGTCACGGTACAGTTCTCAACACATTTCACAGTTCAGTTAACTCCGGGAACACTTAACCCTGTACAGCCAGGCTGTCGCTCTGAGACCCCTCACTCCTTCTATATGTCCTTTCAGGCTGTTCTCTCCCTCTCTCTGCTCTCTCTGCGGGTTGTATGGCGGCAGTTCGGCCCCTTGTATGTAGGTTCCTCCTGTGTGTGTGGGCGGTAAGCCGGGCCCCCTTGGTTGCTGATGTGCCTCCAACCCTGGTGTTAGGAACTCCAACCTGGAATTAAAGCTCCCTGTCGGTCTCTGAGAAAACGGTGTAAAACTTCAGTCCCCCTCAGAGCCGACACTCTGGTATGTGCCTAGCCTGCAGTAACCCTATCTTCCAAGGTGTTACCAGGCTCCTTCTAACCCGTGCGGATTCCAATGACATCAAGGGGAATCTACCCCGCCTGTAGTTGGTCGGTGTGGCCGTGTTCCTCGGACCCGGTAATACCGGTCCAGTCTCTGTCCTCACACTTCCCTGGGATGCCGGCTATGGACAAGCTTTCTCTCCATGGATCTGTGTCTCTGTGGATTCTGTGTCTCCAGGGAGCCCAACCCCACCGGGATGTGTCACTTTCTCCTGGTCTTTACCTCTCAGCCTACTCCGGCCTACTACCTCCTTCCTCCTCTTTTCCTCTATTTGTTTTAGTCTACCACCTGACCTTCCTTCCTTCCCACCCACTTTCCTCTAAACCCTACCACCCCTTTCCCGCCTAGAGTCCCGGGCTCCGGGTTGGGTGCTGTGCTCTAGTGGGTGTGTGTGCTGTGAGGGTGTTTGGTGCACAAACTGTCTACCTCCTGCCTGGCTGCAGTTCCCTATGTGGCCACCCTGGTCGCAGGTGCGCCACATTACTATGGGGAGGTACAATGGCTTATTGTTATTGAGCTTTTCTTATATGGTGCCATCATATTCCGCAGCGATTTACAGACATCATTATCACTGTCCTGATTGGAGCTCTCAATCTCAGTGTGACAATGTTGAGGCACAGAGGGTGCACTATTACTATGTAGAGCCACAAAAGGGAAAGTATTTGTATATGAAGCAAAGAGATGGTACATGAATGGGGCATTATTACTGCGTGGGGCATACACGGTGCCTACTATTACTGATAGGGCACCATGGATGGGCATTTTCACTTTCTTTGACACTATGGACAGTTATAGCGGTATGACGTTTGTGTATACTTTAAAAGCAATAAGCCAAAGGTGTTTGTATGTTACATTCGCAGAATTGAATTATGGATAGAATAAGTAGTCATGATGCTGTGGGCCAAATGGAGGAGAAAAAGTTTCTTCAGCTATGTCACCTCTTTGTTACTGGATTTACTTGGACTGTTTTCACATACATGATCTGCAGAGCTCCAATATAGAATTAGTATCTACCCTTATATACTCACTGTATGGTAGTAATATTATTTATTGAGCTTCTGAGACAACCCCTTTATAAATTGCTCTGGTTGCGCTGTGTCCCCACGTGGTAGCATGACATTATGTCACCGACCTGATCACTGTAGCCAATCAGAGGCCTCTGAAAATTCTGTATTACTTTATCTTAGGTGGCACAGTCAAGCAATACATAAATGTTTGTCCATTGCTGGAAGACTTTTTTTACAGCTTGGATATCAAGAACAGACGGTTGCCATGTGGCTAAATACACCAAAGAGCGGGTGCCCAACAGCGATCACAGAAAAACACGTGGTGTGAAAAATAACTTGACCCCCCCAGGCTGCTGTAACTTGTTGGAGCAGATAATAGTAAGTGCCCACTGTCCTTTCAGTGCCGCCATTGATGAAATTAAGCAATTCAAATTTCCCATTAAATCAGTGGCCATGTAGCCAATTTTGCTCTCTCATACTTTTCCTCCTCACTTTACAAAAACCATAACTTTTTTCATCTTCTATCACCATAGTAGTGCGAGGACTGTTTTTTTGTGGGACGAGTGTAGTCTTGAATGACACCATTCATTGTATCATTATATTGTACTGAACAATGGGAAATTTCTACGTGGGAAGAAATTCCCCCGCTGTCATACGGGCTGGGCTTCATAGGTGTGTAGTAACATGGCTGACACTGGAGCCTTCTGTAGACCTCCGACTGCCATGATAACCCATCGCCACCCTGAGATCACGTCACAAACTGGGTCAATGGACCTCAGAAGCAACTGCCTTCCCATTCCTGACATCAGAAATGCTGCTTTCATGATTGGCAACAGTGTCTAAGAGGTAAAACTGCTGAGATTGGAGCTAGTCTGGTCATAGCTGTTATTCTTAGGTGCCACCTGAATAATAAAGAAGGTGCCTGCACTGTATGTGGGGGATCATCTCAGAAGCTTTTTCAATATATTAAGTAAGCACTCCTCTGTACATGTATAGAACATTGCGAAAGCGTTGAATCCATAAATATCTTGAGTCCCGCTATGATATTCATATATAAAGGTCATAAACGAGAAACCCTATTGTAAGCATTAAATGAAGTGCAAGAGAAAGAGATCGGTATGTGACCCCAAGTATGCAAATCGTATATGAGTGACCAAGGGACACAAGCTGGCACCATAGACAAATATAAATATAATCAATATAGAAAGTAAAAAATATGCACCTGTAAAAAAACTTCCTACGCATCTAATAAATCAATCCGTATATGTCAATATTTATTGGCAATAACAATGCATGAGAATGACACCACAAACGATTGTTAAAAATATCTAAAACCATACTACATTATATAAAGCAAATGAATGTATGAAGACGGTCAAGTGTGATCCAACTCACGGAGGAAAATCGTGCATGCTGCAAATTTTTTCCATGGACCACTTGGTTCAAGAAAAAAATCAGATGTGCTCTGCCTTATTGAATAATATTGGTCCAAGTGGGATTCGATTTTTTTATCGGATGGCATGCGGATTGAAAATACAATTGTCAAAACAAGTCTTTACAGCAGTGTTCAACTCCAGTCCTCAAGACCCACCAACAGGTCATGTTTTCAGGATTTCCTTAACATTGCATAGGGGTTGGAAACATCTACTATGCAGGTGATTCATTTATTACCTGTGCAATACTATGAAAATCCTGAAAACATGACCTGTTGGTGGGTCTTGAGGACTGGAGTTGAGCCACACTGCCTTAGGATACCGTCGCACTTGGCAACGTTCCAGCGATCCCGACAACGATATTACCTGGTAGGGATCACTGGAACGTCACTACGTGGTCGCTGGTGAGATTTCAAACAGTCAGATCTACTCAACGACGCAGCAACGATACGGCGACCCGTATAACGACCTCGGCGGTCGTTGGGACCCTGTCACACAGCAGCTAGTCTGACCACTCAGACCTACGTGGCTGAGATCTGAGTCGCCAACGAGGTCGTTGTTAAGACGTCAAACACACCGATGCATGCTGCCCAGCGGGAACCCGACGAGCAAAAAATGGTACAGTCCATTCTGACACTATCGGCAATGTCACAGCGGGGGCCCAGTCGCTGCTACGTGTCAAACATAGCGAGATAGCTGGCGAGGTCACTGTTGCATCACAAAACCTGTGACACAACAGTGATCTCGCTAGAGATCTCGCTATGTGTGACAGAGGCTTTACAGTGAGTGTTTTACACACGGTTAGATCTCCCACTGTTATGGCGGGTTTACACGTCGCAATATCGCAGTACAATTTCAATGAAAAGTCACGTGGTTCGATCGTTGGAGCCGATATCGTTCCTGCGTTGTATGGTGTGAACGTCCAATACGATGCAGGAACGATGTCAATGCGATATCGGGGATCGAATGAGCGTGCTATTCAATGCCCCGATATTGAAGGGAGATTGGAGCCGATCGTGCTGTGTAAACGCCCAATTACGATGCGATTTGATACGTCACCCATTCACTCCCATGTTAACTATGCGATCCTGGGTTGGGAGGCGGAGACATCGCACGGACGTTGTATTTCGATATCGCAGCGTGTAAACATTCAATGCGATGCGGGAGAAACGTGCACTAATTGCGCGCTCCCGCGCCATTGAACTGCGATATCGAAACGATATCGCGGCGTGTAAACCCACCATTACACTCATTAGAAAGTTGTGTACTTACCCAATGAAACCCTTTAAATGGGCTCTGAAGTCATGGAAAGCACTTTAATTACTGTATTCTCTTGTCAGCTGTGAAGCTTTAAAGTCACTTTAGTTGGTTGAATACTAAAGCCCTGTGGCATAACATGAAGCTCATGGGCCCCGATGCAAAAGCTCTAACAGGGCCCACAGTTATTGCAAATCTTTAATAGCAATAGTCTTTTACTGTAGGCCAAAGGGACTTTTAGGGCCCCCTAGATTTCAGACCCGGGTGCGATTGCAACCCCTGCACCTGCTGTAGTTACGCCCCTGCTGCAGCCCAATATTATACAGTGTAATGAATACAACGCGGACAGTTGACTGATGGAACAAGTAAACGTGAGATATTTTGTTTTATATGATATGAAGGTTTTCTCCTCAGTTCCTGGAAGCAATGGTCTCATCCTCAAGTCATCGTCTCCGAAAATACACGTCCTCCTACATTTTCCACGTACACCCTCTACATTGTTGCATATATAAATATGAATAACACAGTTATTATTACTTTAATACATAGGATTTTATTGAAAGAGTATAAATATTAAATGTACTTTCTAAAAATATTTTTAAAAACTATTAAACCAAAGATAAAAACCCGCGTACAGCGCATTAATAGATTGTATTGAAAACCTTAATATCTAAAATGAAAGAAGTGTGGATTTTCTTTCTGGAGTCCTATAATTATACTACACAAACCGTACTTAAGTGGGATTGTCATAAAACTTGTTTAAACAACCTTGTGTCTACTTTCTTTATTACAAGATTTCTTAATGATGCCACTACAACTCCCCAGGATATGGTGACGCTAGATAGAGGATAGGCATCATCCGTGAATTAGAGATTCATTGTAAGTATATGGAACAAACTAAAGATCCACCATGATAAATCCACCTGTTTTCGCATTGGTAGAGACCATGGACCACAATTATACATATAACTCAATATTTAAAAAAATTATATTGACAAAAACATTACCTTTATATGATGAATTTTGCCTCAATTTTTTGCACGCAAATATTTGTTTTTAAAAGAAGCAAAGACCCAACTTATCTGTGATATATCAAAGTTTGGAGCATATCAGTGATACCATTAATATTGAGAGGTCCCCAGTGAGTCCTCATACTTGTGCAAAGGATGGCCATAGGCTAGAGATTTTGGCCTCCATAATGGCTTTGTTATGTTCACACTTCTCAGTCAGTCACCTTAATTATGTGACATGAAAGACAATGTTAGGCACTGACCACAATACTGATGTCTTAAAAATCTGACTTGTTATTTTAGACTGTTTTCTTCAGCCATTGACAAATGTGGTCATTTGGTAACACTTGTAAACTTGCTGATGCCCAGGCTGACAATGTGCCATTTTATTCTGATATTCAGAATTACAAATTTAACGAAACCACAGTAGAAGTCAAGTCTTAAAGGAGTTTTCCCACGAAAAAAGTTAATTTTAAAGTTTGTTTTAATCAATAGATCTTGGAATGATAAGAATTTCCACAACTGGATGTATAAAAAAATGTTTCTGTGCTGAGATAATCTCATATGTGTCCCTGCTATGTACTGTGTAATGGATGTGTCTGACCGTACAGGGACATGGTCTGATCATACCACATCTCCTGTGCTGAGATAATCTTATATATGTGTCCCTGCTATGTACTGTGTAATGGATGTGTCTGACCGTACAGGGACTTGGTCTGATCATATCTCATCTCCTGGGCTGAGATAATCTTATATATGTGTCCCTGCTATCTACTGTGTATTGGATGTGTCTGATTATACAGGTAGCATGGTTTGATCCTTGGCAGGGAAGGATGCAAAAGAGAATACAGACATTACGGCTGGGATCTCAAAAATAATTCTTTCTTAAGAGACCTTTTTTTAAAAACAGGCAGGGAAGTGTTTTTTCTCACAAAAAAATCAGCTATGATCCCGTGCTGTAATGTCTGCATACTCTTTTGTATCCTCCTCGGATCTCCCTGGTTGTGTCTCTCTGGTATGTACTGCGTAATGGCTGTGTATGACCGTGCACGGAGAATGGTTTGATTCTGGGCAGGGAGGATGCAAACGAGTATACAGACATTACAGCAAGGATTGCAAATAATTCTTTCTTTGAAATAAAATATTTTTTTTTAAAACAGACTTGTACGATCGTACCATGTCCCTGTACCGTCAGACACATCCATTACACAGTACATAGCTGGGACACATATATAAGATTATCTCAGCACAGGAGCTGTGGTATGATCAGAACATGTCCCTGTACAGTCAGACACATCCATTTCACAGTACATAGCAGAGAAACATATATAAGATTATCTCAGCACAGGAGATGTGGTATGATCAGACAATGTCCCTGTACAGTCAGACACATCCATTACACAGTACATAGCAGGGACACATATATAAGATTATCTTAGCACAGGAGACGTGGTATGATCAGACCATGTTCCTGTAAGGTCAGACACAGCCATTACACAGTACATAGCAGGGACACATATATAAGATTTTCTCAGCACAGGAAAACATTTTTAAACATCCAATTGTGGAAATTATTATTATACCAAGATCTATTGATTAAAATCAACTTTAAAATTATCTTTGATCATGGGAAAACCCCTTTAAGGGATTGTGATCTACTCAGGATCTGTCCGATCTACCAGTTGCTCAGGTTGGGGTAGTGTACACAGAAAAACACAATTTTTGTTTCTCTGGATGACCGAGTCCTTTTTCCCCGACAGCGCTCACTCCGGTCGGTATTGAAATGAAAAACATGGTCACTCTCCAATCATGTTTATGGGACAGACAGGAATACTCATGTTCTCTACGTCCAATAGAGACTGAATAGATCAGAAGTCGTGTGTGAATAAGTAGCTTTATTTCATTTCAGGCAAAAGTAACATGAGATTGACCAGACTTTCATCACCTATCCTATGGAGATTTATTAAATATCCATTTTGGGAAACACATTTATCATCTGCATCTTGTCTCCCTCAATAATATTTTTTTAATCTTAAAATAAAAAACTGGAAGAATCAGGGTGCATGCTACATAGGATAGAAATAATGCAGACTTTAATACCAATTACTTTACTGATTTCTCTACCATACACAGAAAATAATATATTGACAAACTAATATTTAATACATTTGGTGAAACATTACAATTATTACATGTGTACATATATATATACGTAAAGGTATAACTGCAGACACGAACCACACAAACACACACATCTATATAAATATATATATAATGATAAATATACATATATTTGTATATAAATTTATATATATATATATATATATATACAACAGCTTATTTGTGGCTACTGCAATTAGATTAATAATTCCAAATTCATAATTATTAATTACTTCAGTAATAGTTTATCCATAATCTGTGTATTATCTTAAATTATTTCAAGAGCTTATTATAATTCAATACTTTAGGTCATTTTGCAGCAATGCAAAAGAGCTTTTAGCCTGTAATTCCTAAAAAGCGCAAGGTATTACACAATATTGCCATTCATCACTGCAGTCAATAATAAGCCGTAATGAATAATGTTGATTGTCAGGGAATATCAGTGACATATTTTCTTCCAGCCAGTGCTCTTCCATCTTCATTGTAGTAGATTTGCCGGTGCCAGCCAATTCTACACCCCGGGCCCCTTATGCTCTCACCTCAGGTGGCGGCCTCCAGATGTGCGTGGCAGTCACACAGCCTTATCAGTTCTCCGTCCAACAGTTTATGATAGAAAGCTGGGCTGGAAAAGTGATAAGGAAGTGATACTGGCATCTGGTGAAGGTTTTCTTGTTTGCGATTGCCAAAAAACTCCAAGTGCATAATGGTGCGTGCCAATCCCGCTACGGTGCTCTGCGGACAGACGGACAGACAGGATGTACACCTTCTTAAGATCGATGCTCCAATTACCTCCGGTGGCAAAAGTTATCGGATTTGCTGACACGTCGTCCCCTGCAGCTCTTCAACTTTTTATACCTCTATCTCTTACGCTGTGATATGAGTATGTCTCCCAACTCAACACCCAGCCCATTCATACCTCCCTCGTCTATCTGTGCCCTCCCCTCGGTGACTACTATTGGACAGGTTCCTCTTCTTTGCCTCAGGACTTCTGCCGAATCGCTGCATTCCTATTCAGTGACACTCTTCCCTGTTCCATAAGAAAAGGGTGGAGACCCATCCAGCAAGAGTGGTGTGAATAGAAAAAAGACTCTCCATCCGAAGGAAGTCAATGGGGCTCATGTTTGTTGGGTGTATAAAATATGGCTACCTTAATACCCCATGTAGGAAAAAGTCTTATAAATTGTGACATTTCGTAAATAGCATGATATCTGCTGTGGAGATAATCTAGTTAAAAGTACAGAGCACATCATCATTAGGGAGAGGTCTGGTTGTCTGGTTGGATATCTATATCCCTGAAAGGTTTTACAGAATACCCCGAGGTGTCTGACCTCACGAGCTACAATCCATGGGCTTATACAGAGCCTGAGGAATTCATGACTCTACTGGTTCTTTCAACTTAATGCAAACCATAGAGAAATACACTTCTTCAACAACAAAGCAGAAGAATCTTCCTTTGCGACATAGTTCAGATTTTACTACTTGTATAAGTGACCATCAGTTAGGGATTTGGAGTATGCAGGACCATGATCCGTCTAAATCTTCAGTAAATACGCTGGCTCACCTCTGCTTTGCATTATGTGTACAGCAGGAATTTCAAGGTTTCTTTCTTGCATAAGGCTTTTCTAATGATGTCATACTGACTCACTGACATCTGGTGTAAAGGTATAGGTGTGGGAAGTGTGCATCTGAGGGTCCTCCATGGGTCACGAGCTAATCTGAAGCACAACGTTTTATCATCTTTGTAGAAAAATTTGTATTTCGAGAACTGCAAATATTCTTTGTATAGACATCACATTCTGATGTCAGAGATGAAGTCGGGGTCGTCCATCATATATCAGGGCTGCTTATTTCTTCCTTCAGTAGCAGTTCATTGCAGATCGCTTTTGTAGGAAGCTCCTTTTCCAAGGTATGAGTTTACCGTTTGTCCCCATAGGAAAAAAAATGTCTCGCATTTCTTCACAAATTATAGCGAATCAGTGGCAAAATTCACATGTTGATTTGTCCAACTTCACCAAAAAGGACACCGACTCCACGACTCCCACTGCGACTCCACAGCCCTGATTGCAAAAGGGGAAATTTGTAGTGAATATCCAAAGAAATCATTTATATTTTTATACACATAAGTGACATTTAATAAAATCTCATTGACGTTTCTGCACTGCGGATTATCCATTTGCAAATCCAATTAGACAATCCAATGCATTTTCAGTATGTGCGAAAGTAAACTTAAAGGTAATCTGTCAGCAGGTTTTTGATATAGTATCTGATACTAGCATAATATAGATGCAGCGGTCATGCGGCCAGGGTACTCAGCTTCCAGGGCTCAACAGTTTAAGGGATGTCACAGTGGCTCTCCCTGAAAGTTATGGCCGTGACCAGTCATTAAAAGAGGGGTGTTTATTATTATTATTATTATTATTATTATTATTATTACTATTTATTTATATAGCACCATTAATTCCATGTCCATGGTGCTGTACATGAGAAGGGGTTATATACAAAACAGGGGAAAATAAAGTTTATTGTGACGCCATCTGAGGGTTCTGGTCAGATTGGACCAGCGCTGCTTGTGGTGGCCCCCAAGGGATACGTGTTGTAGCATCTTGATGGAGCACTCCCCTCAGATGGAGTGGGCCCCTGGAGTGTAATAGGTGCTGGATGCAGGTGGCTGTGGTGAATGCAAGAAGGTGCTGAAGGAGTGGACAGACACAGGGTTGCAGTTCTTACCAGTCTCTTTACTGGAGGTTCAAGTCCAACTACAACCCAGCCAGGGTGCGTATCTCCAGGATTGCAGCTTAGCCAGCTCTCAGATAGTTCAGGACCACTCCACTGAGACACCGTTAGTATGCCTTCCCCAGCTGTCCGTTCACAATATGCTGTTCTCCTCTCTGTTTCTGTGTCTTAGTGCTGACCAGTCCCTAGGCAGGCGACTGCGAGCTCTTTGTGAGCAACGGCCTAGTTAGTCCTCTCCACCCTATAAAGTTCCTTAGCCTGGGAGAATCCACGGTAGGTGGCCACTACAAGTGCAGCTCAGTGGCTTCCAGGTTCTTGGCTTGTTGTGCAGATCCAGTCCAATTTGGGGCTGGTGTGGAGCCCGCTGGGACGGGGGCACTCGGTGCCGGACCAGGGTGCTGCTGGGGGATGTCACGGCGGTCCTGGTCCGGACCGTGTCCCAGGCCCACACAATACAATGAGGGGTTATTTACAGGGGATTTGTCACTCGTGACGCCACCCACTATATGCGGCCAGTAATGGGGCCGCCGCTGCTGCAGAACCTCCGGGGATGATGGGATAGCAGCTTGGATGGAATAGTTCCTGTGGGCAGAACTGGGTTCCCCGGGGCAGTGGTAGAGCAGTGGTAGAGGTAATTAAAGTCTGTGAGGATGTTATTGATGCTGCAGGAGAGTAGGGGTAGCAGTAGAGATGATAAGAGTAGAGGCAATGGCAGTCTATGAGGGCAAGTGGGGCTTCAGCATAAGGATTACACACACACTCACGGTTTCTGTTGTTCTTCAAGTCTTTACTGGCAGATGGTATTACACAGTATTGTCCACGGAGTCTGTACCAGGTTGCTCCCACCCTGACCGGGTCCTTGGCTTCCTACTTAAACGCTGTGTGTGGCCCTGCTGCTGCTTGTAGCTATACTGCTGGCCCTGTCTCTGCTCACGGGTACCAATATGCTGGGCAACTTGAGTCCTCTGTGTCACTGACTCCTCCGTGTTGCTTTGCTATGGTGTGGTGAAGATGGTGGACCTTCACTATGCTGGTGTTTACTGTCCTGTCTGTCTCAGGCACAGCCTCGGATCCGGTATCCGTCTTAAGCGCCTCCCCGGGATCAAGCTTTTGGGGTAACTCTTTATCCCGGGTATGTTCCTCTGTTACTCTGTCTCCTTTCCTCAGACCTCTCAGGACCTCCACTTCTACTTGGCTCTGCTCCTGAGGTAAACTCCACTGCAGACTGACTAACTGTCACTCTTGTTTTGTGGTAAACAACTTTAGCTCCTCCCACTAGTGCAGGTGCCAGCTAAGCTCCTCCCACTTTCTAGTGTAGTGTTGTGTGGGGATTAAACCTGTGTTGTTTCTGTGGCATATTAACCCTTGGGGTGCCACACTGGCACCCCTGTGCAGCTCGTTCTTCTACTCGACCTGGACGGCTGGCTGTAGATTCAGGGTTCTCTGAACTGGGGGTACGCAGCTGACCTACCCGCTAGTCCCGCTAGGCCCCAGTCCAAGCATCCCCTAGAACAGTGATGGCGAACTCCAGGCCTCGAGTGCCAGACACAGTCCAGGTTTTCAGGATTTCCATTGCATTTGACAGTTTGCCTTCAAATTCCCAACTGTCAAACTCTAAGGAAATCCTGAAAACCTGGACTGTGTGGCACTCGAGGCCTGGAGTTCGCCATCACTGCCCTAGAACTTCATCTTGCTTCCTCCTCTTCTCTACTCTCTAATAACTCACTTTTTCACACACCCCCAACCTACTCCTCCCCCCTGCCAGGATATTGGTTGCTCCAGTATGAGCTTCTTCCGCCCATCATCTCCCTGGCCTTTAGTTTGGATGGGTGTTGGGTGTAAAGTTGAGTGTCTCAGCTTTGTGTTTCCTGCTAACCTGAGAGGATGGCAGCACACATGTTGGTTAGGTGCAGTACCACTGTGACGACCAAGACGCAGGGGCATCACATAGACATAGAGACTCTGCTACCAGGGATGTATCACTTACTGTGCTGCTTGGTGCAGTTTTGATAGAATCCCTGTTTTGTCTGATGTAGATGTAGCAAAGCATAGAGATCTGAACTGTGTATGGCCCCGCCCACACCCTTCCTGTCTACACTGAACTGTCAGCAAGCTGCCAATCAGTGGTGAGGGGCGGGGTTACACAGATCAGCCTGACTGCTCTGTATGTGACACCTAGTCATCTAGTGATAATTTCCTGCTGTTATTTTGAACCTTTATTTAAAGAAAAAAATTCATGATGTCTTCCTAAATGCTGGATAATACGGCATCATTTATTGGTGATGAATTAGTAATACTATGGATTTTATATGCTGCAGCAGATTCAAAATATGGGAATATTTATGGGCATATTATTGTAAAAATAAAAATAAAGGTAGATTGTAGTGTTCACCAATAGTTTATTATGAGAGGGGACAACTGTGGAGGTTTTTTTATACAGCTTTTTATGACTTATGTGTTTTAGAATATTTATGGTAGTGTAAGGATATGATAAAAGACGCTATAGGCGGGTGTACATTTTAACAGTGAACAAGGACTACGGGCTGAAACATGTTTGCTGTTTACACACAGATACATGTACTCTATTTTTATCTTTGATGGCTAGTTATTTGCTGTAATTTTTTTTTTTCAGAAAATATTGTTTATTAAAGTTTAGCATAACAATTATCAATCAAGAAAAAATGGTAATACATAGTAAAGTAAAAAGAAAATAATAAAGTAGAAAGAAAATAAAAATAGTACATGAAAGTATCTTACAATAGTAAAGCCAGAATACACGAAGGTACATGGTATAAACGGCAAGCGATCCGCCTGTTTGAGGCTAAGGAAGAAGTAGACATCAGACATGCCGGGTCCACTAGAGGTGTAGTCCCGTGAGCTTCCCAGTATTCCGGCGGGTAAAATAATCAGAAGAATACTAGTTTGAGATGCAGAAAAGAAAAAGGACCAAGAGGGGTAGAAAAGAGCACACGGGATCAAAGAAGGGAGAGAAGGAGGGGTAAGCGGGGAAGCGGTATTCAAGATGTCCAGGTCATGTCTGCGCGTTTCGCAGAAGAGACTCAAGTAGAGGTCCATCCCGGTAATACCACCAGGGAGACCAAAGCTGCTTGTGTTTTTCCCAGGTCTCATGGTCGTGGGCCATAAGTCCCTCGATGCGACATATCCTGTCCATTTCTTTTACCCATTCTCCAATGGAGGGGGCGACTGTTGATTTCCAGTGTCGTGGAATCAAGACCCTGGCCGCCATCAGGCAGAAACGAAACAGACCACGTTTGCACGATTTGAGTGGGCCCGGGATAAGGGACAGAAGCGCGATTTGTGGAGAAGGTGAATGGCGTATTCCTGAGATAGATTCGTAAATCGAGAATATTGAAAGCCAATAGGCTTGGATAGGGCCACATTGCCACCAAATATGTAGCATGGAACCCGGTCCTTCGCCACACCTCCAGCACAGGTCGGGCACTGAGGGAAACATTTTATGAAGGAGCGCTGGGCACCTATACCACCTAGTTAAGATCTTATAATTCGTCTCCTGAAAGCTGCAGGATACCGACAACTTATGTGTCAGTGTAAAAATCTTAGTCCGGTCAGAGTCTGAGAATGTCACCCGCAGGTCAGATTGCCAGGTCCCTACAAATGAGGGGATGGCTGATGGGCCTGCATCTGAAAGCACGCCATATAAAAGGGAGATGACGTGAGCAGGGGGCTCAGTCAAGAGAAACAATGCTTCTAAGCCTGAGAGTGACTTCCCCCGCAAGGATCGGAGAAACGTGTCCAACTGAGATACCTCCAACCAGGACCCCTGCCCTCCCAACGACCCTCTCCCCCCCTCGCCCCCCCCGCGCTGCTCCGCCACCTGAGCCAGACAGGGATCGTCGCTAGCACGCCAAGCCAAAAAGACCCGTCTCCCAGACGTCGGGGGAAAGTCAGGATTATTAAACAAGGGTCCAAGTAGGGATGGATGATCGCCATCACTTCTCCCCCCTCGCCACGAATCCCAATAGTCGAGCACCACGCGTGTTAGTCGGGGAAACAACGAGATCAAAGGACGGGAGCTCCTCCGGATCCATGGTAGCCACTGTAGCGGGAAGGGCGAAAGGAGGTTTTCGACCTTCACCCATTGTTTGTGATATTGATTATACTTCCAGTCTAACATTCGGGATAATAGAACAGAGTGATAATAGCGTTGAAAGTTAGGTAAGCCTGCCCCACCTCTACGCTTCGAATCGGTCAGGGTCGAAAAGCGAACCCGGGGTCTCGTCGAGTTCCATATAAATTTGCGTAATGCAGAGTGCAGGCAGCGAAAGAAAGAGGGAGGGACGTCTGCAGGGACTGTCTGAAATAAATAAAGGAATTTAGGGAGAATGTCCATTTTTATGGCATTAATACGGCCAAACCAGGATAGCTGGGTACTGCGAAGTCTTTTGAGTTCAAGAAGTGTGGAATGTAAGAGTGGGGTATAATTAAGAGCAAATAAGTCCTTGGGTCTCCAGGAATAGAGATACCCAAGTATTTCAAGCCCCTGTCCACCCAACGAAAAGAAAAGGAGGACTGAAGCTGGGTGACAAGTGGGCCCGGAAGTGTCAGGTTTATTACTTCTGTCTTGGAATAATTAACTTTGAAATGAGAGACCTCACCGAACCTCTTAAATTCCCGCATGAGCACCGGGAATGCGACCAGGGGATTAGTAATATAAACCAGAAGGTCGTCTGCATAAAGGGCCAATTTGAAATGTTCCTCCTGTATCTGGACGCCTCTAATATCCGTAGATCCCCTTAGTGCACACGCCAGGTGCTCCATTGCGATGGCATACAGCAGGGGCGACAAAGGGCACCCCTGTCGCGTCCCATTAGAGACCTCAAAGGCCGAGGAAAGGAGCCCATTGACCCTCAACCGAGCAGTGGGGCCATGGTAGAGTGCCTGTATCTTCCCCATAATAACCGGCCCTAAGCCCAATTGTTTCAAAGAAGCAAAAAGAAATTCCCAGCCCAGGCGGTCAAATGCCTTTTCGGCATCAACCGAGAGGAAGCATGCAGGGATCTTATTGTCATGAACGTAGTCTGAAATGAGTAACGTCTTAATGGTATTATCTCTAGCCTCGCGGCCTAGAATAAATCCAGTCTGGTCATAATGGATAGAAGCCGGTAGTAGTGGGCCAAGTCTGGAGGCAAGAATTTTGGCGAGGATCTTTACGTCATGATTTAATAAGGAGATAGGGCGATAACTAGCGCAGGATAGAGGGTCCTTCCCTGGCTTTGGTATGACCGTTATCGTGGCTGCCAGTGTCTGTGGGGCGAAAGGGCATGAATCAGAAATTGAGTTATAGAGGGAAGTTAGTTGTGGGGCCAGTTCACGTGCGAATAATTTATAAAAGTTTGCTGAAAAACCGTCAGGGCCTGGACTCTTCCCATTAGGAAGTGCAGCGATAGTATCAGACACCTCTTGTTCCGTAAAGGGCAATTCTAAAGTTTCCGAGTCTCCCTCAATGATAGGTGGCAGCGGCGTGTCTCCAATATAGTCTGACACCCGACGTCGAACGTCATCGGTGGGCATGTCAGCTAAGGGCCCTCTAAGATTGTATAAAGATTTGTAGTAGTCTCCAAACGCCTCCACTATATCACGTGGCCCGTGAAGGAGACCACCCAGTCTCGACTTTATAGAAGGAATGAAAGTGGAGGGGAGTCGGGGGTGCAAGAATCTAGCCAATGCTTTCCCCGGCTTGTTTGAGAACTCATACAAATACTTACGAAAGCGGTCTTGTTGGCGACTAGACGTCGTATCCATGATAGTACGTAGGTCTGATCGAGCCTTAGTGAGGTCCGCAAGAAGCTGTGGAGATTGTGACTGTTTATGTCTGGTCTCTAACTGGTGTATAGACGTCATCAGGTCTGAGACCTCACGTGTTCGCTCACGTTTCAATCTAGCCCCCTGCTGAATGAGAATCCCCCGAATGACACTCTTTAGAGCTTCCCACCGCAAGGGGAGGGCTGTAGGGTCTGTTTCGTGGTCAGCTAAAAAGTTCGTGATTGCAGAGCGGACAGCCAACACGCAAGACGGTTGCCTCAGTAGTCCAGGATTGAGTGACCAGGTCCATTCCGTCGGCGCCAAACCCGAGAGGCCAAGAGACAGAAAGATTGGAGCGTGATCCGACCAGATCATGGAACCAATGTCTACAACAGGGTCAGCTAGTAAAAGTTTATGGCTGATCAGAAAAAGATCAAGTCGACTGTACATATCATGCACAGCCGAATAGTAAGTGTAATCTCTGACCCTCGGGTTCAGAAGCCGCCAGACATCAACCATTCTAATCTCAAGGAGCTTAGTCTTCAAAGATTCCAGGTGAGAAACAGGTACAGAGGATCTACGAGTAGATGAGTCCAAGTCACGATCAAAAACAAAATTAAGGTCACCTCCCAGTATCACCGAACCCTCAGCGAAGTCCGTCAGGGTACGTAGATAAGATAGAAGTCTACGGGCCGGGTCTTGATTTGGGAGGTACAGGTTGGCAATTGTGAAGATGTCATTCGCAATCTGCAGCTTCAGGAAGACGAATCTACCCTGCGGGTCTATTCTGGAGTCAAGGACCCGTGCCTGTAAGGATCTATGAAGAGCCACACTGACCCCTTTGGACTTAGCATCCGGGTTTGAACTGTGGTACCATCTGTTGTATTGTTTATGTTTTATCAAGGGGGTTTTGTCAGTTCTGAAATGCGTTTCTTGTAGAAGGAGAATATGTACCTGTTTTTTGTGCATATGAGAGAGAACCTGGGAGCGTTTTTCAGGAACATTAAAGCCCCTAATGTTCAAAGAACACGTGTTGAGCCTGGACATGATGAAACCTGGGGAGGGTGGGGCAGTGGGTTCAGAAGAGAAAAGAGAGGGAGAGAAGAGAGCTGACTAGCAGCCAAGTAGAAAGGGAGAAAAGGAAACTGGGTAAAAGAAGGTGAAAAAGAAGGAAAAGAAAGAGAAAATAAATAAAACAAAATAGGTGAGTCGGACCAGGAATCTGATTCCGGTCCCAGAGGTCTGAGAGTGAAGGACCGTCAGACCAAGAGAGTAAACAGATTAAACTCTGTAAAGTGTGTCAGAGACACTCCCTAATTGTGGGGTAACCAGAACACGGTAGGGGTCCTGCGCACCCGAGTCCCACACACAGCCCTTACTAAATGCGGTGTCCCTAACAAGTAAGAGGCGGGTATAGGAACTCCGTATGCAAACACAGCTATAATAAAACAGAAAATGCAAATAACAATAGTAAACAAGACGGCAAGTTAGTGCAGCCGAGTATCTCAAAATTGTAACTTATAAAACCTCAAAGGGGAAGGGAGGGTTGGGGGGGGTCAGGAGGGAAGAAAAGGGAGGAGGTAAGATGGGGAGGGTAGGAGAAGGGTTGGCAGGGATGGAGAGGGAAGGGAGGGACGGAGGAGGAGGGGAAAGGGGATAGGGGGGAGTACTGAGGGTAGAAGGGGGGGGAGGTCAGGTTTGGAAGGCACATATAAGGTGAGACGTCATCAGCTGTCCTCCAAGCGGGACAGTGTGGACAGCCAGGACCGCCCCCCAGGTACCACCGTAACCAAGGGGAAAGTCTCCGCCGGAGAACAATAGTCTTCAAAAACAAAATACCTCAGTAAGGAGGTAGTATCCACCAGGAGGTCCCCGACGGGACCCCATCTAGAAAGAGAAAAAGAGCAAGAAAGGTTCAAATGCAGAAGTTCAGGTGGTAGCTACAGGAGACGTTGATTGATGTTTAGGGCCTCTCTTCCTCTTCCGGTCCTCAGTGAAGGGCAACCGTAGTGCAGGTATAGGGCCCCTGCGGAGGAAGGTGGACAGTTGAGGCCAATTGAGGATGGGCACCAGGGGCAACCCGAGTGCTGAGCAGAACTCAGGGACGTCAGCCGGAGATCTGAGGACGTGCATCCCAGAATCCCTGCGAACTTGAAGTTGAAAGGGAAAGCCCCACGAATAAGGAATCGCCTGTTCCCGGAGAATGTCCAGCAGGGGGCGCAGGGCTCTGCGTTTGGCTAAAGTGATGGGTGAGAGATCTGCCAAAAGCTGGATAGATTCACCATTAAAGTCGATGGATTCAGACTCTCTCGCTTTTCTCATGATGTCATCTTTCATCTGATAGAAGTGTATTCTGCAAATAATGTCCCTGGGACGGGATGAGTCAGCTCGCTTAGGGCCCAAGGACCTATGAGCCCTGTCCATTTCAATATGGTCGTCTCGGGGTCTGGCAAGCAGGGAATTGAGCACTCATTGCAAAACTGGGGCGATGTCGCGGGATGCCACTGACTCAGGGATACCTCGGAGCCGTATATTGTTCCGTCTATTACGGTTTTCGGAATCTTCTAACATATCCAGCACCGTGTGGAAGTTTTGTTCATGCAGATCAAGGCGTTGTTGTTGTTGTTTCACTAATAAGGAAAGATCCGCAACTTCCCGGGTAACTGTCTGGACCGAGGTCTGAAGCTGAGTAGTGTCCTCTCTGAGTGACCCGATCTCTGACCTACAGACAGCCTCCAGTCTTCTTATGTATACCTCCATATCATCTTTAGTAGGCAGACACTGCATCCCAGATCTAATGTCATGTAGGTCATCTGCCTGAGAGGGAGGGGGGCCACTGAGCTGAGGCCCTGCAGGGGAGCCAGGAAGGAAGGCGTCTGCAAGCCGAGGGCCACAGGAGCTATGAGGAGAGGCTTGGTCATATTCTGAGGCAGGGGCAGAGGGTCCATGTGAGGGCTGGAGCCCGGGCTAGATATATGAGTACTGGTACCAGACTGTCCCGTGCATGTCATTCCTGTGTTAAGTGTTTGAGCTGCAGCAGCGTCTCTCCCCTCTGGGAGGAGGGAGGGGGAGTGAGACACTCGTCCATCTTGCCCTCTGTCTCCAGTAATGGCGGTGTTCGCGCCTTTTCCTGCGCCCCCCTTTCCCCCGTTCAGTACCTTGAGTGTTGATGTGTGGAATCCAGACACGCTTCTGGTATTCCGTCTGGTGGACGGAGTTGACATCTGCTTTGAGCTGGGTGTCGGGTTCCCGGAGTGTCTAGCCCCTGCTGTAGTGCTGGAAGCCATTGCAGTGGGGCTGGCTGAGTGGTGGCAGGCACCCGGTGGGATAAAAAACTGGGCTATGTCTCGTTTACCGGGCATCTGATGGAATGCAGCTGTCCACCCTGGTTCCAGGAGACTGTAGCTGTACACGGGTACACCGAGCAGGCTTATAATTGCAAATGCAGGCTGTGTAAGGGGATCAGGCACGGGAGCTCTCCTCAAGTGCGACTTGTCTCCTCCATGTCCAGGTCACGCCCCCCTGCTGTAATTTTTTAATGATTTTTTTAATAAAGATACCATTTTATGGATCTTGGTTGCTGTTTTTTTTTTTAACATAATGTGCATTTATTAGTGAGGGTGTAATATAGGAGGTTTTTATTGCTGGGAACAGACTGATTTGAAAGTTCAGTTTTTTAGGTACTGTTTGCTGCTGGGGTTTCATTTCGGTATTTTGGAGCACTATTGTTGCCTAAGGGCACATTCATTCTGCTTGTTGCACTATTAACTGTCTGGATAATGAGCCATGAAATGTAACCAGACAAGTCAGCTGTCATCTATACTGGTCTCAACATATAGTCTATGTGCCCACTATGCTTTTCAGCAGCGTTTTTGTAACACCCTTTAATCCGTTGTTGAGGGCAGGTTGTTCGGTAGTTCTCACCTTCATATGGTGCAATGCCTCCACCTGAATCTTGCTAGGAGCTCTAGAAGAAGGCAGAAGGGTCTTTGTCTTCTGCTAAGAGTCGACTCGGGAAACCCCTGTCCACGCAATGTACACACTCACAAGAGATGAGGTTAGAAATCTTAACAGGTTTATTTACAGGAGTATGAGAAGTGGTAATTGCAGGGGAATAGCAAGTAACAGTAAACAGGTAATGTAATGCAGTATTATACAGGAACACAAGAGACATTTTGCAATAGACCTGAATGAGATGATGCTTCCCCTTTAACTTAGGACACACAAACACTCCTAACTACAATTCACCTACAAATGGTTGCAGCCTGGCAAATGACACAGTTTGGGCCTGAGTTGTCGTGGATGTTGGCGCGCTTGCTGTTCGGTGGTGCACGTAAAGTAATTCCAGGGCTGGTCCTATACGAACTCCCAGTTGCAATTAGAAGTCCCTTTAGCATGGCCTTGTAATTAGCTTTAGCATACCATACTCCTCAAATGGTAGAACTATAAGTCCCATGCACACTCTTATAAATAACTTCAGCACACTTTTCCAGCAATGGCACTACAGGTCTCAGCAATGCTCTCTTATAGATAGCTACAGTACCTTTCTCCAGCAGTAGAACTACATTTCCCAGCAATGGTACTCACTTCTATTTGCAGATCTGTGCTCTCCAGTTCCAGGCTGCAGCTTCTGGATTCAGTGGTTTGGAAAGGAGGGGAAAAGCAGGCAAAATCCTTCTTTTCAATGGGAAACCTGAAGAAGAGGGGCAGCTCCTATCTGCAGTCTCTCCTGTAGCTGTAGAACTAAGTCTCTCTTTACCCAGAGCAGGATCTTTAGATAGCAGTTTCTCATCATTGCTCCAACATGGCTGAAACCCCTCACACACCCCAGTACAATCCCCTCCTCCCTTCATCTACAACACACTCAGCAAGTCCCTTCTGTTGTCGGCTGCTGCTCCTCCTCCTTTCCCAGATTGATGCAAAGAGCAAGGCAACTTGGGATTTGTAGTTTTCAGCAGTCCATTGTAAGTGTAGCGACCGGTGGTAAGGCCGCGGGTGTGTGTGTATGATCTTTCTCAACAGAATCCCCATACTCAGGTTTAACCGATAATAACATTTCTTTACTGTAAAACATATTTATCTCACAGTCAACCGAACTATATGCGCACTTGTATATATTAGAGTCTCTGGATCTTCACTTCTTCCGGGTACGCAGCAAGAAAAGAAAACACAACAATGAAGGTATCTTTCCCTAACTTTCCCTAAAATCACGTACCAGTCTTATCACAGAAGAAGATGTCGCTCCCACGTAGCAGGCCTGGGGATCTCCTCACTCTTCTTCTTTGGTCTCCTTCTGCAGGTAACAGTCTGTCTCTCCCAGTCTCAGGGCACACAGAGCAACAGCAGAAGGGAGATCACAGCAGCACAAATGGCTCCCTTATGTCGGTCACAGCCCCAGCACATGCACTCTGGGTGCTCGGCGGGCAAGGTTTTGCAGAGCGGCCAGAGTCACAGCACCAAAGTCCAGTGGCCCAGGATCAGTCACAGGGGCTTCTGCGGGTGATTTTTCCAGCAAGGTGTAGCAAAGTAGTCCACTTTAAACAGACATCCGCAGGTAGATCTTCTCAGCTGTGGATTTATACTGCTCTGATTCTCTGCTTTCACTTCCTGGTTAAACAACAGAGATGGCTGGGAGTTTCCCAGCTCTGTGATTGTACAGTCCACTGATGCCCCCTGGTGGACAAGTGCGGACTGTGCACAGTTCCTTTCAGTTTCAATTTCAATAATACAATCTGAATTGTACACCTCATTACATACCCCCCCACTTAAAGGTTGACAGTCCCTGTCAACAACCATCGGCTCCAAGGCAGTGATGGCCGTTGATATCACAGGGATTGATCTCCGGCGGAGTAGGGACCTCTGTTGGGAGAAACCGTCATCCCCCCGTTCACCTTCGCTCCCTTGTTCAGGGCTCACAATATCTCCAATAAACTCAGTCACGTTTTCTACCCGGGGAGAGTAGGATCGCCGGCGGTAGCGGCGCCGGTTGGGGGCAAATCTGCTTCCTTTAACGGGAACACCCCCAGGACCGGTGACGTCGGCGGCCTCTGTACCCTTCTCTCCCTTCACAACATCAAACTGTACCAGCTCCCCATCACCAACGCTGCGGAGGCACTTACGAGGATTGTTACGCTTTATGGCAGTCTGATGTACAAACACGTCATCCTTTGTGTCATTCCTGTTGATGAAGCCATACCCATCGCGGACATTAAACCACTTCACCGTCCCCTGGACCCGAGTGGCCAGCACTTGCTTATCGGTCTGGCTCTGTCTCTTCACACCCTTTTCCCTGATCTCCCCTGCCGAGCGAGCCGCTTTGGCGGGGGCGTCTAGTTTAAAGGTGGCTGCTGTTGTGGGGCATGGCTTGCTGGTTCTGGTATATCGGACCACGGGTGGAGGATGCGGACAACGGTTTGCCCTATGGCGGGGGTCGCCGCATGTCCAGCACCTTCCCATAGGCCGACTGGGTTGCTGTCTCGCTTGCCTGTCCGCCTGTTGGTCTAGCATGAGCTGCAGCTGTAGTATCTGTTTCTGCAACTCTGCTACTATCTGCTTCAATTCTTCCGTGTCACTGCTCGGACTGCTGGCACCGGATATGGACCTGCAGGCCGTAGTATAAGTCTGGTTATAAGCTACTACCGGGAGGAGATTCTGTTGATCACACATCCTGCCGACTACGCCAGATGTAGCGACCAGTGGTAAGGCCGCGGGTGTGTGTGTATGATCTTTCTCAACAGAATCCCCATACTCAGGTTTAACCGATAATAACATTTCTTTACTGTAAAACATATTTATCTCACAGTCAACCGAACTATATGCGCACTTGTATATATTAGAGTCTCTGGATCTTCACTTCTTCCGGGTACGCAGCAAGAAAAGAAAACACAACAATGAAGGTATCTTTCCCTAACTTTCCCTAAAATCACGTACCAGTCTTATCACAGAAGAAGATGTCGCTCCCACGTAGCAGGCCTGGGGATCTCCTCACTCTTCTTCTTTGGTCTCCTTCTGCAGGTAACAGTCTGTCTCTCCCAGTCTCAGGGCACACAGAGCAACAGCAGAAGGGAGATCACAGCAGCACAAATGGCTCCCTTATGTCGGTCACGGCCCCAGCACATGCACTCTTGGTGCTCGGCGGGCAAGGTTTTGCAGAGCGGCCAGAGTCACAGCACCAAAGTCCAGTGGCCCAGGATCAGTCACAGGGGCTTCTGCGGGGTGATTTTTCCAGCAAGGTGTAGCAAAGTAGTCCACTTTAAACAGACATCCGCAGGTAGATCTTCTCAGCTGTGGATTTATACTGCTCTGATTCTCTGCTTTCACTTCCTGGTTAAACAACAGAGATGGCTGGGAGTTTCCCAGCTCTGTGATTGTACAGTCCACTGATGCCCCCTGGTGGACAAGTGCGGACTGTGCACAGTTCCTTTCAGTTTCAATTTCAATAATACAATCTGAATTGTACACCTCATTACATAAGAATCAGTGGGTGCTACATTTGCATTTTTCAGCTCACTAGAATGGCTGGCAACTGGAAAATGCAGCCAAAAAAAGCACAAGATAATTGACAGGGACTTTTATAAACGCATGTGTTTTTGGCACCCCTGAAAAACGAACATGTGGGCACATCTTTTGAAAATCACATTGACTTTCATTACAAAATTGTGGGTCATGCGTTTATGGTGCAAATGCAGCACAAAAACGCAGCAGAAAAGCACAGGTACATAGACTTAGGAGAGTTTTCCAGTTTCAATATTTTTTAAATTTTTCATGTAATAAGACATATTTTTAAAACTCTTATGTGTCAAATACAAGGGCCAGGGTACTCAGCAGCTGGGCTAGAGTTCAGTTCACAGTAGCTGGGCCCAGCAGTTGTGTAACTGCACATGTAAAGGGAGTAATAGAGATAAAGTTTGTTTGAGATGCCAGTTGGGATAATCAGCCATAATTGGCTGACACTGCAGGGGATCCCTGGGAGATATGTGGTAGTGTCAATGCAGATGTTTAACCCTTCCCAAGCAGGGCTGGCTCCCAGGAGGATGATGAGGGTGGTGGTGGTGAGGTTCAGTGGAGGAAATAGACACAAGGAGTCAGTCTTTGCTTTACCTTTTACTGCTGTTTGCTGTAACAGGTCCAGGGTATACAACTGTTGTAACTGTAAGGGCCGAGGTACTCAACCATCCAGGGGTTAAATGGATCTGGATATCACACTGGCAGTCCCCAGAGGTTGTGGTCCTGGCCAGACATGTTAAGGGGTTATTTACAGGGGCTAGCAGTATTTCCAGACGTCAACTGGAGATCTGACCATAGATGGCCAGGATCTGCTGTGGGTGCTTCCAAGGGAAGATGGGAGATGGTAGGTAAGCCCTAACCAGTTAGGGAAGGAATTTCTTGGAAGGTGTAGAGGGATAGATGGGATGATGTAGAGGAGGAGGAGGAGGATGGTAGTGGTGCAGAAAGGATCAGGCATCAAACAGTCTCTGTGGTTCTTACCCTTTTTAGTTGTATTTGAGGATTACAACCCAGTCAGGGTACGATGTTCACCAGGAGTGTAGCCTGGGCAGCCCAGAGATAATTGGAATCCACCTTGCTGAGACAAAGGGTATGTGGCCTTACTGCTGCCTTTTCCCGTGCTTACACTTGCTACCCCTTTCCTCTTCTAAGTGTCTGTGGTTGCCATTCCCTGCCAGGAGGGTAGCTGCGGGTCCTGCAAGCAACAGTCTTTTGTCCTCTGACCCTATATAGTCCCTCGAGCCTCAGGAAGGTCCAAAAAGTGTGTCACTGTACTTAAAGCCCAATGACCTCCAGTTTCACAATTGGTCTTGAAGTATCCCTGATCCATTTGGGGCTGGTACCCCTGTTGCAGCTAGTTCCACTGCCCAGCTTCAACAGCTGGAAGAAGATTCGTCTCTCCAGGCCCTCGGCCTAGAACTTCACTTTGCGCTCCATGCTGTCTCTCAAGCTGCCTAGACTCGACAAGAACTCTCCTTCTTGCCACAGACCCCTAATCTAACTCCTCCATCCAGCCAGGTAGTGGGGACTGCCCTAAAGGTGGGTCTCTTCCGCCCAGCAATTTCCTGGCCTTAGGTTCAGATGTGTTGGGTGTATTTGGGGGTTTCAGCAAAATGTCCTCCACTTACCTCCAGGCATGATATCACACATAGGAATACATGTGGTACCATTTATGGCAGCCTAGCCACAGGGGTGCCATGCAACCACCAACAGGCAGGTAGTCCAACCAGTCTGATAAGAACTGTAGTCTGCTCTGCATGGTGAATATATACTGGCCTCCCTGCTGACTTTCTTCAGCTTTACGTTTCTTAGTGTTTTGAGCTTCCAGTACTCCCTCTTGGTTGCTGTGAGTTACTTCCTGCTGGGCTGGTGCAGGTGCCGTGGGTATCCATATATACTACTGAAGCCTCAGAGAACTCATTATACTGCTGGTGAACTTGAAACTCACACAGCATCCAGTTGTGCCACCAGGCCTTATAAGCCTACATGACCTACGGACAGGTTGCCTGCTTGCAGCTGATCCCTTTAGAGCAGCTCCTGCTGCCTCCTCATTGAACATCTCGTTCTCCTACTCTGTCCTACTACACTCAACTAAT
The DNA here is from genome assembly GCA_033576535.1 of Allobates femoralis. Classification (NCBI taxonomy): domain Eukaryota; kingdom Metazoa; phylum Chordata; class Amphibia; order Anura; family Aromobatidae; genus Allobates; species Allobates femoralis. The sequence goes on from JARQOC010000004.1 coordinate 112,118,749, forward strand.
CTCTCCCTCTAACCAGAGGCTGAGTCACAGCCCAAGCCAGGCTTTCAGTGCTCAAATTCCTGCTAGAGATCAGGCAGTGTGTGTATACACTTCAGCCATCCAGCAGAGGGAGCTCCATTGTCCTCAGACATGGCATTGCATGAGATGTTAAAACAATGCCATTTGTGGCAGCCAGAAGCAGGGGCGCCATACTTACACAGCTTAAAAAAAATATAGAAATAATACTAATCCTCACTGATACTCCACAGCTCTAGTTCTAACATTTACATGCTGGCTCTCTGGTCTCATCTCAACATACTAGAAATGGCCAGAGAGGCTTTCTCAGCAAGCTACTCACTAAGGCAGGCTAACACAAGCCAGTTAATGGATAAAGCAACTATTTCCAGAGTACTGACCAAGACATTAGAGCAGTATGGACCAAGTATGTTTTACACACAAGAGCTTGCAGGATATTAGTGAAGGAATTACTTTAAAAACACTTAATTGTATAATTTTATAGATTCTGCACTGTACTTTGACCTACTTTAAAATGTTGGGTGAGTCAGTAATATTTAGTTACATTGGAAAAGACCTTCAGAAACACTCTGCTCATAATGTTGGAGTCACACTGGGCGAGAGACATGTGAGATACTAGTGTGAGTCTCACATGCATCACATGACAGGGCCGCCACTTCTCTGGACAGGAGCGTGCAGCGCCAGAGAAATACAAGTAGCTCGATGCTCCTGTCCGGAGAATGGGCGGCCATACCATGTGATGCATGCAAGACTCATGCGAGTAGCTCACATGTCTCTCACCCAGTGTGACTCCATCGATGAATTAGTTAGAACTAGTGATGGGCGAACCCTCCAATGTTCGGGTTCAACAAACTCATCTGAACTTTTTTTAAAGGTCGGGTTCTGGGTCGAAAGTGTGTTTTACTTGAGTCCGAACACCGAACTCGGAATGTAAAGTTATGGGATGGGGGCTAGGAGGCTGTAAAGGAAAAAAGATAGTTATTAAACAACATTATACTTATCGGCGACAACTCGCTTGTATTTCCGGGGACGCTCATTCCCTTCCTGGATATTCACTGCAGAGGGACCTAACAGCCAATCACAGATGCCGTCACAGAGAATCAGTGCACTAAAACCACGATGCAGTTTTTGCCGTGAATTTCATGCTCTTTTGGTGCAATTGTAACACAAAACTGCATGCATCACGTTCAATGTGTTCATCTGCATCTTCCAGCCCAAAAAAGCACCTAAACCACAACGCGATTTTTGACGCAGATTTCATGCTTTTTTGGTGCATTGCGTTCAATTTGTTCATCTGCATCTGGCCAAAAAGAGCACCAAACCCGCCAAACGGGTTTTGCCGTGTATTTCTTTCTTTTGTTGGTGCAATTTTGGCATAGAACTGCATTCATTGTGTTCAGTGTGTTCATCTGCATCTCCTGGCCCAAAAAAGCACCAAAACCGCAAAGTAGTTGAACCCTTTTTATAAAATTATCCCTTGAAATAATTTAAAAAGAAATGACGTGGGGCTTCACCGTATGCTTGAATGCCAGCCAGGTACATCAGACAGGTACAGACAGCCCTCTACTTCCAGCTGCCAATTTTTACCTGGCTGGAAATCAAAAATATATGGAAGCCCTTTCTTTTAATTAATTCATGAATTTCATGAAATAATTAAAAAAGCTGACAGACATGGAGCTTTGTCGTATTTTTGGTTTCTAGAGAGGTACAACTAGGTATCTGGGGTCTGGAATCCTCAGCGCAGGGTGGCCCATGCTTTTGTGGCCTCACTCTGAATTCCCCAGAAAATGGTACATTCATAGAAGCTCCATTTTCAGGCACTGTACCTCTACTTTTCCAGTGTCCTTGGTGGTGTTTGCATGCTAGATAATAAAGGGGTCAATGCCAACTTTGTATTGGCTGCTGGCACCAAGCCTGAAATTCATAGTATAAGCAGTAAAAAAAACACAACTGAAAAAAACATTTATAAATAAAATGCAAGACAACCCTGTTTACCATTTTCAATTAACAAAAAACCCTTCCCTCCAACATAATCCACAGGTAACATCTTCAGCTCTGCTGCAGATCTCTATGAGCAAACGCCCATTCTCTGTGACAGCGTCTGTAATTGGCTTTTGGTCCCCTCTGCAGTGAATACCTAGATAAGGAGCAGTGGGTCGCGCTAAGTATAATTCTGATTAATAATTATCTTCTCTATTTTTACAGCTTACCCCGTCCCCGAACCCAAACCCGAACTGTAACACTAACTTCCCAGGGAAGTCTGAGTTCGAGATCTGTGCCCGAACACTGGGTGTTCGGTATGGACCCCGACCTTTACAGTTCGGGTTCGCCCATCACTAGTTAGAACCAGTGCACATAATACTTTGATTTTGTTGAACCAAAAGCAATTCTGCTGCACTAAACTAAATTAAGCTACACTAAATATAATAAATATGACTTATAAATATTAATTGTGTTGTTTGCTATGGGATACCAAATACTTCAATACAGTGCCGTAACTAGAGTCTTGTGGGCCCCGGTGTGAAATTTAGACCTGGGCACGGTGGTCAGATGTATGGGCCCTGTGTAACATTCTAAATCTTTTAAACACTCACAAATTGACCCCTCTTCCTCATCGTTATGTATTAATGTTCCTCATCCTGCTATATATGGTCCTCCTCTTGGAATATGGCCCTTATCCTGGTATATATGGTCTTCCTCATCCTGCCATCATAGTCCTCCAATTATTATAATGCATCCCCATATTTCTCCATATATTATAATGCATCTCTTGGTCTCCCATTCATAAGGTAGTCCCCATAGTCATTCAATTATTAGAATGCACCCTCATTATGCTCCATATAGTATAATGCAGTGTTTCCCAACTCCAGTCCTCAAGGCACACCAACAGGTCATGTTTTCAGGATTTCCTTATCATTAGACAGATGATGGAATTATCCCCTGTGCAAGTGATTAAATTATCACCTATGCAATCCTAAGGAAATCCTGAAAACATGACCTGTTGGTGTGCCTTGAGGACTGGAGTTGGGAAACACTGGTATAATGCAGCCACATAGTCCTCCATATAGTATAATTCAGTGTCACACATACCTCCATATAGTATAATGCAGCCTCACATCCCTCCATATAGTATAATGCAGCTTCACATCCCTTCATATAGTATAAAGCAGCCTCATAGCCCTCCAAATAGTATAATACCACCTCACATTCCTCCATATAATATAATGCAGCCTCACATCCCTCTATATAGTATAATGCAGCCTCACATCCCTCCATATAGTATAATGCAGCCTCACATCCTTCCATATAGTATAATGCAGCCTTATAACTCTCCATGCAGTGCAACCTGATATCTCTCTATATAGTGCAGCCTAATATAGTGCAGCCTCATAACTCTCTCTATATAGTGCAACCTCATAACTCTCCATATAGTATAATGCACCCTCCTTTCTCCCCCCATAATCCTCTGGCCACCTTACACTCACTTACCGTATTTTTCCTTTTATAAGAAGCACTTTTTTTCCTCCAAGTTTTGGAGGAAAGTGGGGGTGCGTCTTATAAAAGGAATATAACATTCTAGCATCCTCAGTTGCTTGGGAGGGGGGGACAGCAGTGAATTGGGGACAGAAGTGACAGGGAATGGTCCCTGCTGAAGAATCCTGGAGGCAGGAGCACCACGTGTCCCCGGCTCATTATCTACTTAAATATTCACTTCACTGCTCCCAGTCCCCACCCACCTCTCTGCACTGAAGACAGCGCGGAGAGGTCAGAGCACAGGGAGCAGGAGAAGCTGCTTAGCCAGCACACATGGTCTCTCCTGCAGCTGCTGGGGACATTGTGTGCTGCAGATAGTGAGAACGGAGGAGCTGGGTGCAGCTGTGGCAAGTGAATGAGCACTGAGCTTTGTGCTGATTCACTGCCATGAAGACAGGGGCAGAGCAGGGCAGATCGGCACTTTATCACAGCAGGTACCTTGTTTGTCAGTGTCCTGCCTCACTCCCTCTGCTCAGTGTAATGTGTCCTGCTGAGCCCTGACACCAAGCAGAAATGCAGGAAGCTCAGTCTGCAGTTCAGGAGCTTCAGTGTATGGAGAGCAGGGCTGGAGCCTGCATATAACGGCAGTGTACAGCTCCCCTGGCCCTGCATACAGGTCAAGCTCTGTGGTGACTTGTAATTAGGAGACAGGACTGGAGCATGGTATTTCAGCACAGTGTTCAGACCCCCTCCCTGGCCCTCCCTCTTTACAGGACATCACATCAGAACTTGATATACAGACTATGGCCACTTCACTTCAGCAGGGTGATGGCAAAGCAGGACACATTAAAGTGAGTGCACATGTATATGTAACATAACCACTAATAAAGTAAAGTTAACACTACCAATACTGTGCTTAACTAGAACTCCAAGCATGCTATAGGATCTACAGTACATGCTGGGAGTGATAGTTCTTAAAGGGATTGTTACTACATGAACAAATCCCATCTCATTCATCTTGTTGGCCCTTGTAAAAGTAATAAAGACCATACTAAGGGTGTGCGCTCACAGTCGGGAGTAGCTGTGTGTTGGACGCGGCTCCTCCGGACATAAGTGAAGCCACATGTGGAGCAGGGAGACCACAGCCGCCCTGTACTCACCATGTGCGGCGGGTGCAGGGCGGCTTCTCCCTGCAGTCCCCCGATGGGAGCCACTTCCAACTCCACAGCATGAAATGAACATGCTGAGAAGGAGCGGAATGGTGGCAACCCGCACCGCAGCTGTCAGAATGCTGCGGTTGGATGAAGCATAGTGAGTATGGGATTTCTACAAATCCCATCCACTATGCTTGTACTGTACTACGCAGCATTTTGGACACAGCAGCAAGACGCTGCGTCCAAAAGGCTGCGTATACTCATCGTGTGCACGCACCCATACCCCTGATTCTGCAGCAGTTCCAACGTTATCAGAAGTTGCATAGTCATGTCCCATGTGATATTGATATGAGACTCAGCCCTCTGACCAGTCAGTGCTGGCGTCTGTCTCCCCGCCAACAGACACTGGAGCAGAAGTCATTGGTGTTGCTCACATGCTGCACCTGCATCCGAAGGAAACAGACGCCAACACTGACTGGTCGCAGGTCCTGAGTGTCATATCAAAGTCATTTTTTGCTACAAATATTTTTTTCCCTATTTTCCACCTCTAAAATCTGGGTGCGTCTTATAATCCGGTGCGTCTTATAAAGCGAAAAATACGGTATTTAAAAAAAAAATCTGTATTGCCCTCTCCCGATACCCTCACAGCTCCGGTCTTCTTTGCAAAAACTGAAGACTCAGGAGCAGGAGGTGTGTGTTCCACTGTGGAACGCATACAGGAAGTGCCGCCTTCTCCTAGCGTGGAGGAGGCGGCACCAGCCTGCTTCATGCGTTCCATAGTGGAATGCACATGGAAAGCCGGCTGGTAATAGGAAGCGAGGGGCAGGGGTGGCAGTAGTTGGAAGCAGGAGGCTCCCCTTCTCTTCCTGACATATTGGCCCTAAAGCGGCGTGTGCTGCCGCACGGTCACATGGATGTGTGTCCTCAGGGACGCACATTCATGTGAAGCAGGAGCTGGGATCGGCAGGCTTTGGGGCGGTGGGCGGTGAGGGCCCCAGTACATACAGGCCGTGTCGCACCCGAGATCGTTAGGCCCTTGCTTCAATAATTTTATGTATTTTGAAATTTTATTGTAAAAATGTTGTGATTTATTTTTTTAACATTATGTATTTATTCCTTTTACTTTTTTTATAATCCTATAGAGGTTTTTCATTTTAATTATTTTTTTTCCTATAATGTGCAGGCACATACATGAATCGGTATGTCAATATATTTGGTTGTGTACTAATAAAACACAGTTGTAAGGGCCTTAGAGGGAATATGTCATTGGAAAATAACCTATTTTTTAAACTAATTTCTATACATTTTCTGTTACCTTTTACACTTTTTCATACCAATGTTAGCAGTATATGAAATCTTGCAATTTTTAAAGTATCCATGAAGCCTAAAGTTAGCCCTTGTCACTTGGAAAAATGCTGTTAACATTCAGATATGGGGTTAATCTGCAGGTTAATACTATTCTGAAAATGCCCATTGCCTGCACATTAAATCCCACTGCCGGGAGGAAATTAACTTTAATCCTCCTAGCAGCATTCCAGTTTTAGTCATGGAGGCGGTGTCGGCCCAGGTTCAATCACTGCTCTATGTATGGAGAGCAGTGGATTTAACTGCACCCCTCACACTGACTGACAGCCCCCTCTAATTGTGAGCAGCTGTCAGTCAGTGCAGAGGGCGGTTACATACATAGAGCAGTGACTGAACACGCCCCGATGCAGCATCCATGACTGAAACTGGAACGCTGCCAGGAGGACTAAAGTTCTTTTCTTCCCAGCAGCGGGATTTCATGTGCAGGCTTCGGGCAGGTTCAGAATAGTACTAATCTGGAGATTAACCCCATATCTTATAGCATTATTGAATGTGACAGGTTTTCCTGAGCCCCTGTTTATGACTATTCTGGAGGTTGGTTCCATATGCCATCCTGGGTACAAGAAGAAGTCTCCAATCATATATACTGCTGCCACCATCTATCGTTCAGTGACCCCTGCAGAGCCAGCTACATCCTGGCTGAACATCCCAACTGGCGTCACAAACTTTATACTTTCTATTTACTTATTTTTGCTTTTATAAACTCTGCACCCCTTATAGAGTACCCCCCCCCCCTTTTCAATATGAGCCAGGACCACAGCTGCTGAGATAGCAGCCACCACCATGACGTAGGAAGCAGGGTACTACTCTGGTCAGCAACACATTTCGGACAGAGTCCTTTGTCAAGCCAGGCTTGACAAAAGACTCTGTCCGAAATGTGTTGCCGTTAGCGATGCTCCCTGCCTTATTCAATGCATGTTGATAGAGCTAATATTACAAGACCTATATATGGCAACATATCACTATTAGCCCCTGTTGAACGATCTCAACAGTCTGGGGTTATTGCATACTCATTTTAAATAGGAGCACAAATAGAGTATTTTTGCAAATTCAAGTGTTCAATTTTAATAATACAAGACAAAACATTTGACAAGACAGAAAACACAGAGGGAATTCCCCATAAATTACATGTCCACAGAATATACTGTACATAAATAGAAAATAAAATGGATACATATCCAAAGGAGTGGGAATGTAAAGTGCTAGTTGCAACAGATACAGGTATCACTGTTAGTATCATATGTAAACAATGTGACCTTTGTACTGTGGCACCCCACATAGTCACTGGTCACAGAGGGGTATTGCACCCGTAAAAAAGAGGTGTAATTGCCCCAGCTGCAAGTGGAGCCTAGGTTGGTGGGTGTGACCCATTCCTGCACTCCCACATTAGCTGAGCGGTGGGAGGTTACCCAGGAGGGGATATATTCACCTCTAGGGGATAAAGGAGGTCTTCAGCAGAATGGCCAGCTAGGAGAAAGAGTAGTCTCTCTCTAGTCGGTGAGAGAGGGAGAGGGTTGGAACAGTTGGAGAAGGAGGAAAGTTGGAAAGAGTGTGGAACGAGGCGGAAGGGTTACCCGGACGGTTTCAAGCTGATCCAGTGGGAAGGAGAAGGGTTCTTGAGAAGATCCTGAAAGAGGGCGCCCGAAGAGCGGAGTCAAGGCCCTAGAGAGAAAGGGAGAACTCTATAGTAGAGTGACCATACTCCAGGGAATTCTCCAGTCCACCACGGGAACGCCGGGACCGAGGATCCGGCCAAAGTCCATCTTTGCAGTCGGCAACCGGCTGCTGTGGTCCGTATATCGCCACAGCACCCTGCTAGACGGAGCGGTCTACCAGCTTCCTCACCACGAGGGATAGGACCCCCAATACTACCTACACGGAGCCATTGGGCATAGGCCCATCCTAGGTGGGGAAGAAAGGGCACGGGTTAGTCAACTAAGGTACATCACGGGTTCCACCATACCACCTGGGATCCACTTGCAGCCACCCGTAGAGCTACCTGTTATTTTAACATCTGATGCTGGACTGTGAACTCTGTATGATGCTGCTACAAGTTGACAGTAAAGTACCCGGGAGAAAGTGACTTTGCCTGTGTGTGAGTTTCTACATCTACCTGTTTCCTTGCAGGAACGCTGCCCCGGAGGACCAGCTCCACCTGTAGAAAACTTTGCCATCTCAGCCGCACTACCATCTACCTCCGGCAGACTGTGGCGGCGCTGGTGACCGATCACCAGGTACTACAGGTGGCGTCACATGACAAACTCTTATCCCCTGTAAATAAACCCTTTTTGAAGTGTCACCCAGGCCACAGGCTCAGACGCTGCCACCTGTGACATCCCAAGCATTCCACCCGAGCCTGATACCCGAGTACCTCAGGGCCTGGGGCTCGACAGTACCACCATCAAACCAAAAGGTATGGGGGATTACATATATATATCAGACCATCTCTCCCATAACCAGTTGTGGACTCAGGTCACACACAGATTATAGACAACAGCTACCCTGTATATGCAAGACTAAAACAAAACCCCCACTTTCACATCAAAAATGACAGTATTAGCAGTACATTCATATGGTGGCACCCATGAGGGAAATCCCCAATGAAAGGAGACAGCAGTTCTTACTTATTTCCCCAAACCGTGTTTCGCACGTTGCTGCCTCGGGGTGAGATATGATAGTGTGCAGTAAGGCAGTCCTTGCTGCTGTCGCTCGCTCTGAAGCCAAAGCGGCCAAAGTGAGATCCTCCTTTGCCGCACGAGAGATGCAACTAAAGCTGAGCCAGGCAAAACAAGAAGCAGAAAGTGCACGCCTACGAGCGTCTCTAGAAAGATTGCCACAGACATAGACAAAAGCTGCAATAGCTAAAGCAGAGTGCTTGGAAGCCGCAGAGAACTCTGGCTATGAAAGACGCAGCAACATTCTTGGATGTAGACCATAAGGATCCAGCATAACGAATCGCAGAGTACATTCATCAGCATCAACATTTCAGCATAGACGTCAGCCTTGATTCCTTCTCAAGACTATTCCAGTGATCTGAAGGACTTAAGGTACCGTCACATGCGGCAATATTGTATGTAATTTCACTGGCAATTTGCTGGTTGTAGTGAAATCATGGACACTTTGTTCCATTTGTACATGGCAACAAAATAGAACAATATGTCCATGATTTCACTGCACCCAGCAAATTGCCAGTGAAATTGCAAGCAATATTGCCACGTGTGATGGTACTTTTAGACTTAAGCATTAACTCCCTTCCCATGCAGAGGAGCCTTGGATTGTTTTGGAATTTGACGGCAGATGTCTTCACCTTTCAGGTCAACAAAGACGAGAAACACTTCATGCACAGAGGAGTTCTTTCCTTCTTGATTAGCCTGTATGACCTCTTGGGGTTCATAGCTCCAGTAACCATTCAAGGCAAAATGATGCTAAGGGACTTCACCCATGAGACATCTGATTGGGATGATCCACTTCCAGCAGAAAAAGCAGACCTGTGGGCCAAGTGGAGAAAGTCTCTCAAAGCCTTGACAGACCTTCGTGTGAAATGACCTTATGCTCCGGTGCCATCCACAGAAGTCAAAACACGAAGGCTTTGTATCTTCTGTGATGCATCAGTCAATGCGATCGCAGCAGTAGCATACCTCAAGACCACAGACGTGAACGAACAAAGCCATATCGGGTTCGTCATGAGTCGGACAAAGCTGGCGCCACTCCGTGAACACACGATACCCAGACTGGGACTCTGTGCTGCTTCCTTGCAGTTGAGTTGGCCGAACTTATCTTTGATGGGTTCACACTGCAGATCAAAGATGCCGAATTCTACACGGATAGCAAGGTGGTACTGGGATACACCAGCAACGGGACATGACGCTTCTATATCTACGTCAGCAATTGGGTACTGAGGATAAGAAGATTCACTTGCCCTAATCAGTGGCACCATGTGTCTACTCACCACAATCCTGCTGGCCATACAACTAAATCTGTTGCACCAAGTCATCTTAAGGACATTAGATGGTTCCCAGGCCCTGCCTCCTTGTACTGTTCAAAGCCCAACATCGGCAAGCCTGATACTTTCAAACTGGTGGATCCAGATGCCGACGAAGAGCTTCATCCTCAAGTGTCTATTCCGCATACAGTGACTTCATGTCATCACCTCGAATCTCATCAGTTCAGCAGGTTCCCAACCTGGAAGTCACTCGTTAGAGCCATAGCTTGCCGACTTCTTGTGGTTCAGTCTTACAAGACAGCACCTTCCGGTGATTCTGGAGACCCGACAGTTCTCACCTCTGCCATGTTACCCACGCAGAAAACCTGCCTTCCAAGTGTGCCACCAACAGATGTCAGTGAGAAAGACCTCTACAAATGGTGAAGGAAGCAAATACAAAGTGTCTCCAACATTTTCTGGGACAGATGGAAAAAATGGTACCTCTCCACCCTACAACCAAGAACCAAAGTGGCAGAAAGACCGGCCAGATGTCAAACCTTTTCACAGTAAGAATTGGAAAGTACGCAAAGTGGAGTTCAGAGTGGGTAAACTTGGGGAGAACAAACAGTTCCTCAGGTCAGTTACCAAACTCATGTTGCTGCTTTCCCCAAAAGAGTCAAATGGGGGCATCCGTTGATGCCAAGCGGGAGTGTTCTGCCCATTCATGAGCAGCTATGAAAATATTCATAAAGTTATACTAGTTACGACCTGTGAAGGTCATTAGTTGCCTGTTTACATTAATTAGATGTTAAACAAAATCTAGCAGAGCTCTTAGTCTGTGCCCTTTAAGAATAGTGTGTGCCAAGGGACTGCCCTCCTCTTTCCTCCGGGAGAAAGAGATCCTTGTAGTCAGTTTCCCAGTTCTTCAGTGAGAAGATAAGACATTCGTTTCTGGCTCTCCATTCCTTACAACTTTCCTCTTGTCAGATGATTCTAGTAAGAGCAATGCAGTTACATGTTTTTTGTGCAGAATCTGTGTGAACAGGTTATAATCCAGCTGTTAGTACAGAGACAACTGTGTGATTGGAGATGTGTTATACCATGTAATTCTTCATGCTAGCATGTTTGCATTGTATATAGATACAGGTATTTCTGTGTAGAATACTGTAAAGTGAAGTGTATTGTGCTCTGAGATACACTATTTGAGTTAATGCCTTTTGTACTGTATACAGATAGATAGATGCATTCTGTATATGTGGCACCCCAAGGGTTAAGGTGCTACAGTAACATCACAAGGGTTCCCTCCCCACAACACACTGACCTACACTAGCACCTCTGGGCCAGGAGGGGGAGCACAACCTGCTCTCTTATATACTCCAGGTCCACAGGAAGTAGTTAGTTAAGTTCTGAGAAGAGCAGAGTTAGTTTCAGTTTCTGGGAGAACTGAGAGAGGCTGTAGTGTAAAGGGAGCTGCGACAGGCTCCCCTACAGTCTGCTCATCAATTCCAGGCCTAGCCAGGGTCTGAGGAGAGGAGAATCAAGGACAGAGGAACACATCTGGGAGCTTGAGTGCCATCACCACTCGCCCAAGAAGAGCGCACAGAACGGACACCGGATCCGACACTGTGACTGACACACACAGCACAGTGAATCCAGGAGTAGTGGAGTCTCTAGACCACCACAGTACCAGAGCAAAGCAACACGGCGGGGTCAGTACAACACAGAAGACTCAAGTTGCCTAGCCAAGTGGTACCAGCCGAAAGAGAGAGCGAGTGAGACAGTGCCAGCAGCTCAGCTAGAGGCAGCAGCAAGGACACACACACAGCGCAGCACGAGGAAGCTGATGACCCAGACAGGGTGGGAGAAACCCGGCCCCTGTACAGACTCCATGGACTATAACCTGCAACAACATCGCAGTAAAGCTTTGCAAACTACAGAAACGTGAGTGTGTGTTCCTTAACCCGTCTCCACTATCCATCCCTTACTACTACATCCACAATAGACTATAACAACCACTGCCCCGGGGACCTTGCTTCTACCTACGGAGAGCAGTACCATCTAAGCTGCCTAACATCATCCACGGAGGTTCTGCAGCAGCGGTGGTCCCCCATACTGACCACACACAGTGGGTGGGGTCACGATAAACTCTATCCCCTGTACATATTACCCTTTTAATTGCCAGGGCCCGGGACACGGTCCGGATCAGGACCTCCGTGACATTCACCATAGCAACGCGGTCCGGTACTGAGTAGCTCTGTCCCAGTGGGCTCGACATATAGAATACAACCTGCTGTAGTGACCTTTACCCTAGTAACTCATGTTGACTGTAACCTGTGTTATCAGTGTGTTAGTGCTAGTTTCTTTAATGCACTCAGTACTGACTGTGATTATTCTGTACCTGTATTCTAGTTTTTACCACACACATTATCATTCACGCAATCAAGTTCATCACCTCAATAAATATAGACTCCAGAAATCCTACAGTCTGTGCCTTGGGGAAGTGAACAAGGATTAAGCTGTATGCGAGATATCCACAGTACCACATGTGGAATAAGGCTGGCTTCACATTTGCGTTTGTGTCTCCATGCTGATGGCATGCAGACACAAACGCAGTCAAAAGCAGGGACATTTTGATGTGTCCGCAGCGGATAATGTCCGCCTGCGGACACATCACTGTGCAGCCCGGCAGCCAATCGGCGTTGTCCGGGGGCGGGCCGGAGGTGGAGATCAGCGGTGGAGATCTCCTCCTCCCCGCCGCTGTTAAGCTCCGGCACATGTCGGCGGGGAGAAACAGCTGATTTGACAGCTGTTTGAATCTCCCGCGCCGACACCGAGAGGAGATGTCGGCGCGGGAAGATTCAAACAGCTGTCACATCAGCTGTTTCTCCCTGCCGACATCGCTAGCAGATTACCGGCGGCGGGGAGGAGGAGAACATCAGAGGCTGAGCTGATCTCCCGGTGGCCGTCGGTGATCTCCTGTGACATCACCGGCGGCCACTGGGAGAGATCTCAATGTGATCCGCAGCGTTCTCCTGCGGTGTCATGCAGAGGACAATGCGGACCCATTGAGATCAATGCATTTTTTGTGCGCTTGCAGGCGCTTGCGTATAGAGCAAGCGCCGCGAACGCACAAAAAAATGCTGCAAGCTGCGTTTGGAGCGCGGTCGGAGGGCGCATAAATTATGCGCATCCGAACGCAAATGCTGCCAAACGCAGCCATACGCAGGCACATGCGTTCCCATGTTAAACATATATACGCAAATGTGAAGCCAGCCTAAGGCAGAACATTCGAAGTGCCAAGTTCTTACACTTGCTGGATAATTATTTTGATGTGCTTGGAGGCAGCCTGAAACCCACTGGGATCCGTGCTGAGAGGGAGAAAAAGAGGAGAAGAAAGACAGGTGAGCGGACATAATCTTAGTACTTGATGTCAAGATGTAATGTGGTGCCCCACCGGTCTGGTCACCACAAAGGGATACTGAACTCAATAACAGTGTGTGGTATCTCAGTCTAAAAGGAAAAATGGATAGTGAACTCAGGCCCCAACAAACACACCCTAGGACCCAGGGGACCATGGGCGAACCCCTGGGGGAGGGCCCAGTCAGATGAGAACAAGGGAAGAACAGGCAGTGGGAGTAGCAGTTAGTAGGTAGTAAGTTAGTAAGTTTGTGAGTAGTAAGTTGGTATTTGGGTAGTGAGGAGCAAGCTGAAGTGAAGTGTGCAGGAGGACAGAGAGAACCCCAGGGGCACAGGTGGAGTGAGAACAGCCTGGGCGCCCAGATCCGGGACTAAGATAGTCGGATAGAGGAGTTGGCCAAGAACCAGGGAACCGGCCCTGAGCGTGGCACGGAGATTGCATGCCCGAAACACCGAACCAGAGGCCACATAATCTCCAGGAGTAGTGGACGCAACTCGATGCACTCACTGAGAAGGCAGCCGAACTAGGGTCAGGAGACAGGTACCAGTCGCCGAACAGGACCCATGGCGGCTAGATCGGGGTACTGTGTGCGGAGGTGTTGACAGGAGAAGCAAAGAAGTAGCACTGAGAGAGAGACCAGAGTATGGAAAGGCACACCAAGGGCCCGTGGCAAGCTATCCCAATTCCTTGAGGACAGATCAGACTGGACTTGGTAGAGAGAAGCGCCCGGTGGCTGATTGCAAGTGAAGTGAGTAAACCGGGTATAAAATTCCAACCCTGTGTGTGAGACTCTGTTATTCCCCGCCTTGCTAAATCAAGCAGGCCAGTAAGAGACACATTCCTTGAATGAGCATCACTGCCCCTACATCATGCTACTCCCAGATAGGGTAACAAAAGCCTAGTGACAGATTCCCTTGAAACTATAATTGCCGTATACCACATGTACATGTAAGGATGCAACTCTTTAGAACAAATAAGTGTCTGTGTGGCGCCCCTGCAGTCTGGTCACCACAGAAGTACTGCACCTAATCCATAGGTGTAGCATCCCACTCCCAGGTAAGATGGGGATACAATGCCAAGACCCACACACCTGTACCCAACACCACTCCTAACTACAGGCTAAGAGATAGAGGGGGTGGAAGTGACCCCATATGGGGAGCCCCATCTATTGGTAGGAGGAGGGAATAGGCAGAGGGGGTGTGAACAGAGAATAATAGAAAAGCAGAGCAGGAAGAGAAGGAGTTAGTTAATCAGAAGAGGTTAGTCAATCAGTAGGAGTCTGAGAGATGGAGAGGCTAGTGCTGGGGCTTAACGGGATCGGTGGATCGGTGGGTAGGTCGGCCAAGGAAACCCCAGCCAGAGAGACCCCAAACCTACAACCGGCTTTGAGGTCATTGCTAGGAGAGCTGGTTGCAAGAGGGGACCAGCCCAATCTGGCAACAACAGTGTAAGGTTGAACCAGGAAACCGGCGGCCACTGGGCTTTATGTGCAGTGGCCAACTACCGTGGAGAATCCACAGGATATTGTCTAGACCTAGGGTCAAAGGACATATCGACCGTCGCTCAACAGGGCCCACAGTCATCAGCTTAGGACACTGTAGCACGAAGGCGCAGGGAAGGATAGGTGAGAAATCCAGCACAGAGTAGGGCAACCTGGTAAAGCATACAGAAGGGGGTCTTGGTGGAGTGAACCTGGACTGCCTGGGAGTTGACTGGACTGCTGACCTGGAAGACACAGTACCCGGCTGGGTTGCTTTGCACAAGCGTCAGTAACAGGTAAAAGAACTGCATCCGTTTGTGTCCTCCTGTTATTTCCCGCGCCCACCTTGCCATCTCCTGTACCACAACTAGCATCCCCATAGATTCTCATACCAACCTTGGGGTCCCACTCCACCTGTGGGGGGGTGTTTCCATCTCAGCTGCTGCACCACCTGCCCCAGGGGCTCATCCAAGCAGCGCTGGTCACTCATGACCAGGTACCACGGGTGGTGTCTTGTAAAGACTCATTATCTTCCCCTGTAAATAACCCCCATTCCTGCACGGCCAGGGCCATGGAGCTGAGCCACAGCCACTGTAACCTCCCTGAAATATCGCCGGCCCAGCTACCGAGTACCCAGGCCCTTGCGGCTGTTGCATCTGCAGAATTTATGCTAATATATCAGCAGCTTGTATCTCAATAAAATGGGAGCCACCACAGGGGAAGATTCACATTATTGCTTTGCTGGTTATTAAAGTGCATTTGCCATAAAACAATGTGTACATGATAATACATTTTGTGTCATCTGCTGCACACTGGTATTTGTTACACACGATTACAAGGTATATAAGTAGAGGAGTGGCACTTCTGTGTAGTTAGGATGGCCACAGACAGACGGACAAAGTACAGCGATAGCAGTTACAGCAGAGTTCATGTGCCTGTTAATGCCCCTTTGCTATAAGAGAATAGTTAAGTTTATTAATTATCCATGTTGGGTGGAGTTGGGGGGACATGTGATTCCCAATACTTGTGTCTTCTTACATGTCAGAGGGGCACATTCAGGATATGTAGCGTGCACTATATTCACCATTGTATACACTGATCCCTCCAATTTTTATCTCTATTTTCTATGCTCTTCAGTACATATTCTGCTGCTCAGCCTTCTGTTTCCTCACCACTATGGATCGCATCTTTTGTCAATCAGTGTATTGTGTGACCATTGGGAAACCAAGTAATCAAGTCCTGAATAAGTACGGTAACATTTTACCGCAGATCATTATTGCTGCTCCAGATCTGCAACGTTCTGCAGTGTCGCATTTGTCCTTTCATTGTCCCAGTTTCAGTCATTAGCAGCAGCATCGGACACATTGGTTGGCTGTTGTTTCACCAACATATTTTCTGGTTTAATTAACAGAAGCTTAACAGATTGATTAATTAGCATTAAATGAATCCAGCATCCGCTATCTGATTGTGCCCAGATTACTGTAATTATATTATAAGTGGAGAACAGAGGAGCAGATTGTCCCAGGTGAAATTGCACTAGAGATATTGACCACATTAATATTAGTAAAGGCTGGGGATCCAGTTTATAAATCAAATTACTCTTAGTTTAATGCAGTAATTGATAATATATATTGCACTATTGCACATGTCAAGAATACTATAAAAGAGATTTTCCAATTGGTGGAAGTGGTGAGATTCTGTCTGCAGCAGTCATCATCCAATATATCATCGCTGTATTATGTCAGTGTGGAATGAGGGATAACACAAGCATTGGGGATGCATGTTTGTGAAATAATTGCCCCTTTGTTTCTTTAGATCTGCTATAGTGTCTTTCTTTTTTAATTCAGAGGTGTATCTAGGTTTGCTGGCACAAGGGGCGAGAATTCAGTTTGATTCCCCCCCCCGGTGGTATGATTAGTCATGATGTGACCAATCACTCATATGTGATTTTCATACGTAGTCATTGTGACGAAATGGACCCCTTTAATATATAATGTAGGAGGATTTCTTATTAATCCAGACCATATTGTATATTGGCTTGTAAACTTGTAATGGCCAAGGAGAGTTTCCTACAGTATTCTCATAGATTACCGTGGTTTAAGTTTAGCATGGTAATGTAATTATCTAACTTGTTTGTCACTGAAGGCCAGAGAACTTAATTATGCTAATCGTTCATTGTCTATTACCCTGTGAATGTTGATTCTATGTACATGGCTCCAGCCACTATTGTTTTAATGTCATGGTTTGCAGACTGAATGTCTCCTACTAACATTCCATTGTAAGGACTATGTCAATCAGTATGTCACTCTACCTTGTCAGGAGTAAAATACTACTAAAATATGTTAAATGAGGCTTCAGGTCCAGCCAATGCAAAAACAGTGTTATTGCACCAATCGTGACGCTCCCAATATCCTGCAATGAGGGCTGAAGGTATATAAGGAGATGTGTTCATTAACCAGGATTAGTTAGATTCTGTCTAGTGGCCTCAGTCTAGGGATTTCGGTCCCGGCTAGAGGTCCACTGGATTGAAGATTGGATACAGGCAGCTAATCTAGGATCTTCAGGTCCTGTTAGCAAGCCATAACCCCAGGCCTAGACATTTCGGTGCCGACCAAGGGGACCAGAACACGGACTATGGAACCACAAGGACTTCAGTATTGGATTATCGGATTCGGCTGTGATGACAAAGACTGCATAAGGATAAGGAAGCAAACCAGGTTGGGACGATAAAGTCACCTGGCTACAGACTTTGCTGTGCTACATTCTAAACCCTGGTGAGCCAGCGGAAGGGTGAGACTCTGTTGCCTGTTACATTGTTGTGTTTTGCTGGTTATGCGTTATATGCTGTTAACTGTTTGGGGATCCAATAAAGCCTTGATATTGTGATTCCGTCACCCTGTGTTGTCTGAGTAGTGTTACGCCCACGGTTAAGGAGCTCGGGCGTTCAGTTGGGGATGAGCCCTGGTCCACGTTGTCTTTGTAAAGGCGGATGGTCCTGCGGACAAGAGCACCCACTGACACCCGGGTCTCCACAGTCATGTGCTGACTAGCTGCTATTCCTTATTCTATATTCTGTTCTATTACATACTCAATGTTCACTGAAAAACTAAAGGCCCCGTCACACCTGGCGACGGGGCTGGAGATGTCGGCGGCGACTGGCGGGTGAGCGCAGGTTTTTGGCGCCCCGCCAGCGTCGCCGTCCCCCATTTACATGGGGCGACATCTCCAGCCCCACGCCGGCGAGCTAACAGGCGGCATCGCCACCGGGATGTCTGAAAACCCCAGCGGCGATGCAGGACAATGGGAGCCTATGGCTCCCATCGCCTGACAGGTTGCCGGCGGCCGGTTACAAGGGGCGATGTGTGCACATTGTCCCAGATCGGTCGCCTGGTTTCAGAGCACTGCTCTGAAACCAGGCGACCTCCCGGCGGCGCCGACATCGCCCCTTTACATGAGGCGACGTAGGGGTGATGTCGCCACCGATAGGCCACGCCCCTACATCACCTATGTAATTGGCGGCGATGTCGCTCCATGTGACGTGGCCTTAAGAAACAGGAAGAAAAGCTAAATCTCACATGGCTGTATGTATGAAAATCACATGTGAGTGGAACGACCATGTGATGACTGGTGGAACCAGCAAGCAGAGCTAGATCCTTACAGTGAGTATATTACACTCTGTAAGGATTGGGCTACAGTGCTTAATTTTATAATTATAGGGCTTGTCCAGGTTTGAAATGAAAGTCTGTCGTCACTCTAAATCGGAAAAGCCGGGCACCACTACTAGTTATGCTCTTTCTGTGATCAGCGAACACAGCTGTGTTCAGCCTTCAGATGTCACACTTATGCCTCCAGGTGAATACTCATAAGAACAGTTTATATATCCATCCAAACAAATAGAAGACGATTAGCATTCACCAGGTAGCTGGCGACACGTCTTTATTTCATAAGGCTAAACATACAGACACGGAGATAGGAAGGAGGATGGGAGATGAACAATGGCTGTTTCACACTTCACTCTAGTGCTTCAATGGGAACTTTAGCAAAAAGTTCTTAAAGGGAGAAAGATTAATATTCAAGCCCCTTAGAGGCCTTTGTGGAGATTTAAGTAAATGGGGAAGTTGGGAGACTGGGATGGATCAGATGGTACAGTTTGGAATAATACCTATTTTTACAGACTGCTCACGAATTGGACGGTTGGCAACCCTGCAAACGACAGGGTAGAGCAATCACCCCCATTAAGTTTTTTACTCATTAGATATGCATGTAGTGTAGCGTGTGTTAATATACTCACCTACCGCTTCTCAGTTCAGTGTCCAGGGCCGTTCTTCTCTGCTTCTCAAGAACGTCACTGCTCTACAGACTTTCCCGATCACACTGTGCTCTATGTGACCCGGAAATGGCTTTTACAAAGCAAATGTATGGAGCTTCTGAATGAGGCATCATAGGCTTACATTCTAAAAGAGTCTTCCGGCTCAGCTATAGAGCTCAGAGTGAGCGGGATAGTTGCAGTAACGTCATTCAGGGGAGGACAACAACAGCTAGGGACACTGGAGAGAGCAGCAGTAGGTGAGTATATTAACACACTCACCCTACATTACATGCCTATATACACACATTCAATGACTACAAATGTATACAGTGATGTCACAGTACAGAGTTAATTAAGACAGTGATGCTACAATTTAGTTAATTAATACAACAGTCATATGGATAATGGACACAGTGTTATCACAGTAAAGAGATAATAAACTCAATGATGTCGCAGTTCAGGGATAATTTACACAGTGATGTCACAGCTGAGGACTAGCAAACATTTGTATTTCTAGTATTCTCCTGGGTGAGAGAGGATCTGCAGGGAACCACAAGCACTAGGGCTCAGGTTCAATCACTGCAAATCTGCACCTTTGTAACTTCTGTATATACGGTAACTAATGCAGTCAATGCAAGCTGGAGTACAAGCACAAGGATGTCAGAACTAAACAGGACAACATGAGGCTACAGGATGACAGAAGTACCGTAGTAGGGCAAAGACGGGTCACTCACTAAGTAACAAAAATGTTGGTAATCTAGAATTCTTGGCTAAAACACAAAAAGATCAGACCGGAAAGGAAGCACAACATCTGCTCCGCAGAACTCCTAGTCATCGGATGTAGCCGCGTATTCGGCCTGTTGCCATCTCATATAAGTGATGTTAGCAGCCTTTTAAGAACAATGAATAGCACAAGAGTATTATCCTTTAAATCAGCAAAAATGATATTTGGTGTCATAACAGCATGCCATCCCCACATGGAAATCCTCATGTACTGTCATATATAAACTAGACATGATGAATGAAATGTCCTAATTAATGGGATTCTTTTACTAGTGCAACCGGATATTATCTGGTGGGTGTATTTGCACCAAGCTAAACAACAATTAGGTGGGTAAACTTAAAGTCTACAGAATGTGATACAGGTGCATCTCAATAAATTAGAATATCATCAAAAAGATCATTTAGTTCAGTAATTCAATACAAAAAGTGAGACTCATATATTATAAAGAATCATTACAGAGTGAGCTATTTCAAGTGTTTATTTCTGTAAATGTTGATGATTATGGCTTTCAGCCAATAAAAATAAAAGGTCATTATCTCAGAAAATTAGAATATTTTAAAGAACAACCGAAAAAATTATTTTTAACTCCTAAATGTTGGCCTAATGAAAAGTATGTACAGTAAATGCACTCAATGTTTCGTCGGGCTCCTTTTGCATGAATTACTGCAAAAATGCGGTGTGGCATGGAGGCGATCAGCCTGTGGCTGCTGAGGTGTTATGGAAGCCCAAGTTGCTTTGATTACATCCTTCAGCTCATCTTCATTATTGGATCTGGTGTCTCATCTTCCTCTTGACAATACCCCATACATTTTCTAGGGGGTTTAGGTCAAGCGAGTTTGCTGGCCAATCAAGCACAGTGATAATGTGGTTAGTAAACCAGGTATTCGTACTTTTGGCAGTGTGGACAGGTGCCACGTCCTACTGGAAAATGAAACGTCCATCTGCAAAAAGCTTGTCGGCAGAGGGAAGCATGAATTGTTCTAAAATTTCCTGGTAGACAGCAGCACTGACTTTGGTCTTGATAAAACACAGTGGACCTACACCAGCAGATGATATGGCTCCACAAACCATCACCGATTGTGGAAACCTCACACTAGACCTCAAGCAACCTGGATTGTGGCCTCTCCACTCTTTGACCTTGATTTCCAATTACCTTTTGTGGCTTACCCTCCTTGTGGAGTGTGTCAATGACTGCCTCCTGGACATCTGTCAAGTCAGCAGTCTTCCTCATGAATGTTTAGCCTACTGAACCAGACTAAGGGACCATTTTAAATGTTTATTAAGCCTTTGCAGGCGTTTTGTGTTACTTATTCAAATTTTCTTAGATAATGACTTTTGGGTTTTTATTGGCTGTAAGCCATAATCATCAACATTAACAAAAAAAAAAAAAACAGTTGAAATAGATAATTCTGTAGTGACTCTATATAATATATGCAATTCACTTTATGTGTTGAATTACTGAAATAAATTCATTTTGATGACATTCTAATTTATTGAGATGCACCTGTATGTACCTACTATCACTGCATCTCAAAAACCTGTAAAGTTCATATGTAAAAATTTTCAATGATGTCTTAATAGTAATTGTACTCTTGCCAGTGACCTGATTGTACCGGAATCTAGAACAGTGGTGCGCAATACGTGGCCTGCTGAAGGATGTTGTGTGGACCACAGATAACTGTGTGACACTGGTTCATATCTTCCTATATTCAACTGTATTTTTGTCTTTGAGATGTGAATACAGTTGAACACTTTGGTACCTGGACAGGGAAGAGCAGAGAAGGTCTCATCAGCCCCTGCCCCACATGCAGCAGCGTGATGAGGTCATTATGCTGTAACTTCGACTGCTGCTGTCACTGGCAGCGTAGAGCTGGTGGGGACTCAGCGGAAACCAGTAAGCGCTCCAGCAGGAGCTGAAGAATACATATCCTGCTTATAGGAAGGGAGTTGTTAGTTTTACCAGTATTATGAGATCACCTTATGGTAGAACGGAGGGAAAAATGTAAAGGGGGCACAGTATGCAGAGGGTCAATGTGTGGGGGAAATGGAGACTGTGTGAGGGAGACTTTTGAGGCAGAAAGCACAGTGAGGGGCAAATACTAATTCAGGGGTGCAGTATGGGAGATATTATTATTTATGGGGCAGCATAATAATAAGGTTTAACAACTGAAACGCATTTGTTTTGGTTTTAACTATCACATTTTTTTTATGTGAAGCTGCAACTTTTCTTATATACTTGCCACTGGAATATAGAAATTAAGGTTTTTTAAAGAGGGTCTTATGCTGGAGTACTGTTTTTGTTCTAGTATAATGATTCTTTTGTTTTTAAGAGCACTGGAAGTGTTGCTGATACCTGGAAAAGAGGGAAATCTGGAGAGATAAACTGTGAGCGTGGAATCTCATCATGGCATCTGGTAAAAGGGTTGGAGACAATAAGAATGGAACAACTCCAATCAGAGAAGATGTCACCTATAGGCTACGTTCACACATTGTGCATTTTTAAGCCCTTTTTTGCACGCGCTTTTCAAAAATGTGCAATGTGTCTTGTGTCTGTCGGCAAAATGAATGGGAAATTCACTTTGCTGTACAGACACAGCATAAAAATACACTGCGCTTTTATGGGAGAAAGTGTGGGCGTAAAAATAATTGGCATGTCAATTCTTTACACAGCAGCGCCAGGGCTTTCTCCCATAGGGGTCGGTGCTGCAGGATCTGATGTCACAGAGGGGGAGGAAGAATCCTGTTACTCCCCCCCCTCTGTGACATGTGTGACCACCCCATTTGGGTTTCGCAATGTATTAATATACAATGCGAAAACTAAAATTAAAGTTAAGCAAATGTGTTATAAAGAATGAATACTTACCTGTCTGAAGCTGTTCCGGTTACGGGGAGCCGAGACAACCGCAAGTTACGAGCTGGCAGGACCTTGCATGATATCATCGGACGCTGTAATTGGCCACCCGCGGTCATGTGATATGTGACATCATATGACACGCATATCACATGACCGCGAGTGGCCAATCACAGCTCCCGATGACATCAAGCATAGTCCTTGCAGGGCGATACTTGCGGTTGTGCCGGCTCCCCGAACACCTGCCGGAGGGTAAGTATTCATTCTTTATTATTTTTAATACATCTGGCTTTCTTTAATTTATATTTCACAGTGTATATTAATACACTGCAAAATCAAATGGGGGCTGGCAGACATGTCACAGAGGGGAGGAGGAACCAGCATTCTTCCTCCCCTCTGTGACATTACTTATCCCCCGGCCATGTAAAAAAGCATGCTGTTTGAAAGCACTGCTTCTTTTTTTGCGCTTTTTGCGCGTGTGCACAACGCTGCTAAAAGCGCTTGCGCAAAAAAGCACAAAAAAATGCTGTGTGTGAACGTAGCCATAAAGTATTTAGGTGTAAATGTTTTTGTGAAACTGCCCGCATCATATCAGTACAGCGGTTCCTGTATGGCTTGCAGTCTGATGATGGCTGGTAACAACAACCCCAATATTTCCTTACCATTTTTATGGAACTGTTGAGAGTTGCAGGTTCACGTACACAAGTGTATATGGGCCTGACCTGAAACTACAATTGATCACTGTACTAAACTTTATGATGTATTCCAGTACTGATGGTCAACCAACAACAAAAGACGATCAGGTGTCCATTTATGCAAATTCAACGTATGTTTATTATTTACATCAAGTATCAGACGATTAAAAAAGTGCAAATGCAGTATATATTCAAAGTCTATCTAGCAGCATTAATTACTACTGTACAACAATCCAAAGTGCATCCCATGCTCTGTGGGTCTATTAATTAACACACAGATACCCAATCCTATATAGGATGCCATTATCAACTAGCTGTGCACAAATCTATAACAAATCAGGATACAGATCAGTCACCAGTGCATTTACTATATTCATGAGAAAAAATTGAAAGCAGCACTAGGAACAGTTCACTTTGGGTGCAAAAGTCCAGCCGTGTTCAGCTGTATACAGTTACCAAAAAATCGGACAGCACTCCTTGTTGCAAACCATGCTTTTCTTTATTGGCCCAAATGGGCCAATAAAGAAAACCATGGTTTGCAACAAGGAGTGCTGTCCGATTTTTTGGTAACTTTACTATACGTCATATAGTTGTAAGTGTATCATCATATATAATAGTAGCAATGTGACATGTGGTGCAGCATATATATATACTGGAGTGGTGATCCTCTTTAGATTATATTCCTATATCCTTACAGCAGGAGAGGTGGCAGTATTATTTACTAGTTGCTAACTCCAATAACAACAGCAATTACCTCTCCAGCACCAACCACCATCACCCATCCACAGTTTAAGAGAGGGGAGGGGGAGTAATAAGGGATATTTCCTAATCACCCTCCCTACTACACCAAACAATTAATCCCACAATGACCATTTACCACTACATGACATAAAGTCATAAAGCGCAAAGCACAAAAGTTAAACCGTTAAGTACCTGAATAATGGCGCTGCTAAATAGACATGGCGTCCTCCCCTGCACTGATGGTGTTTCTGGTGATGAATATATCACAATAACCACTATCAGTACATGAATACATGTAATGATGATGGTTCTGGCACTGTATTAATGTACTGACAGTGGTTCTGGTGCTGTGTTCATGTACTGACGGTGGTTCTAGTGCTGCATTCATGTACTGATATTGGTTCTGGAGCTGCATTCATGCACTGATGGTGGATCTAGTGATTTTTTCAAGTACTAATGCTGGTTCTAGTGCTGCAACCATGTTCAAATGGTGATTCTGGCACTGCATTCACTTAATAACAGTGGTTCTGGTAATGTATTCATGTACTGACCATGGTTCTCGTCATGTACCAATCCATAACGTGCTTCGTGTTAAAAATGAAAAATCCTCAAAAATTAGTTTTGAAATTAGGAGGTGGATTTTGTTGAGTTTCTGCTCTAAAAACTCAGTGTAAGTATGAGAGTGTTCACACTGAATTTTTAGAGCAGAAACTGACCAGAAACTCTGCAAATCCTTCTCAAATACTCAGCACTTGGACCTCTTGGCTGTTAAATGAGTCTTTGAGGAATGAAGGCTGGTTGGAGTGGGCTAGGCATACAGTAACAGTCTTCAGTGATCACAAACATTTGCTGTGTATTGACGCCGCTAAATGCTTGAACAATACACAGGCCCAGTGAGCTCTCTTTTTCACTTGGTTTGATTTCTCTGTGACTTCTCCCTGGTACTAAGAATATTAAGCTTGGTGATTTATCATGTAGTTTTATTCTGGAGTAGATGGTCAAAAACTCAGTCAAAGTTTTTAGTGAAAGGGTGCTGGTGGGTGCTTTGGGGACTGATATAAGTCAGCACATTTTGGAAACTCATGTTGTAATACTAGAGGGCTTGCCACCTGACAACGGTTTGTGCCATTGTTGCTTCTTAGCAAAGTATATGACTCCATGTTGGTTGGGTATTCTGATTCTTCTGCCACCCGGAGACCTGTTTCCAGTTCCTTTTGGTGGCAGGATGCTTGAAAGGATGTTGATGAGTTTGTTCGTAAGTGCAGAGTTTGTGCTGGGTCTAAAGCTACCTATCGGGCCCCAGCAGGGTTTACTTTTACCTAAAGGGGTTCTGTCTCAACTTTAGACTCATT
The DNA here is from genome assembly GCA_033576535.1 of Allobates femoralis. Taxonomy (NCBI): domain Eukaryota; kingdom Metazoa; phylum Chordata; class Amphibia; order Anura; family Aromobatidae; genus Allobates; species Allobates femoralis. The sequence continues at coordinate 112,144,309 of JARQOC010000004.1, forward strand.
TGTCCATGGATTCGTTCAGAGAATTGCCTAATTCTAGAGGTAATATTGTAGTATGGGTGGTGGTGGACTGTTTCAGGAAGATGGTTCATTTGGTTCCTCTGTTTAAATTGCCTATGGCTAAAAGTTTCGTTTAATTGTTTATCTCTCACATAACTAAGTTGCATGGTTTTCCTAAAAAAAATTATTTCTGATAGAGTGGTTTAGTTTATGGCTAACTTGTGGCATAGCTTTTGTTCTAGGTTAGGAATTAAGATTTTATTCTCAAGTTATCATCCTGAGACAAATCAGACAGGTCAGGCGGAGAGATTGAATCAAACACTGATAAAATATTTAAGATGTTTTCCTTCAATCAAGAGTACTGGGTGTATTTTCTTCCTCTGGCTGAGTTCACTCTCAATAACCACACCTCCACTGCTACTGGTACATTACCTTTTTTTGTGGAGGTTTTCATCCAGTTTTTGAAATATTTCAGGTTTGCAGTTTTCTGTCCCAGAGGAGAAAATATATTCTTCTTGTTTGATTCAAGTCTGAAGAGAAGTTAAAAAAAGGTCTTTTGATAATTTGCAATCTAACACTAAAGAATGGTGGGCTGCAGTCGTAGTAGCATTAAAGTCTTTAATGTGCAAATACTGTTTAAAATTTATATCTAATAGTCATGTAGAGCAAGTAATTATAATAAACTTACAAATATACTTTATAAATGACATCTGGAAAAAAACTTTCAAAAACCTTCAAAAAGATGTCCCCATTAGGCTGTTTCTAAACCAGACATATGCTCTTTGTCACACACTGAATACAGCTTTATAAGGAAGGGGCAGAGCCTACACAGAGTTCATACTCCTGGCTACAGCTGATGTGGTGTCAAGTTACCTCAGGCTAAGGAACAGTACTGAGCTCTTAGGGTACCTTTACACACGGCTACATTTGTAGCTTGTCACCAGGTAACTTACTGGTTGCAGTGAAATCATGGAGAGATTATTCCATTTGTACACAGCAACAAGATAGAACCATGTATCCATGATTTCACTGCAACCAGTAAGTTACCTGGTGACAAGCTACAAATGTAGCCGTGTGTAAAGGTACCCTTAAGGTACCTTTACACGCCGCGACGGCAGGCTGGATACATCCCGCTACTTCACGTGCACGAGCACGCTCAAACGGTTACAAACGGTCAACGCATCACCTTTACACGCCGCGACAAGATGCGCTACGCCACGCTACATCTATAGCTAGCTACATCGCCGGGTGTCTCAAGTAGCCAGCTGTAGCTCATTTACACACCGCTATAACCAGCTACTATGGGCGTACCTGGTGCAGCAGGGACAGCACATAGGCGTGCTACAATTGTGGATTACGAGCCGTCCGTACGCTGATAGGACGAAGCAATAACATCCTGATTGGGCAGGCAACGCAGGAGGCTGAGTAATACAGCACGCTCGAGCGATTGTGTAGTGTGACTCGTCAGCTCCTTAAATATGCCTCCCTATGCAGCGACTACCAATCGTCATGCAGCAGCTTCCACCAATGATCGCACATGGGGCGCGGTAACACGGAGCCAGGGTCACGCCTTAGCTACATTGCAGCTACATCGCAGGCTGTCCCGAGTTCCCTTCCGTTGCTTCTTTACACGCCGATACAGCTCGCTACCATCGGCGTTGTAGCCATCAGTTTTCGAGCAGAGCTAGGAAACAGATGTATCTGTTGCCGGCTGTATCGTCACGTCTTCAGACGCCGCTACGACGGGCTACATTGGCGCTACAAGCTACATTTGTAGCCTGTAGCGGGATGTATCCAGCCTGCCGTCGCGGCGTGTAAAGGTACCTTTAGGGTACCTTTATACGCCGCTACGACGGGATGGATACAACCCGCTACAGGCTACAAATGTAGCTTGTAGCGTCAATATAGCCCGTAGTAGCGGCATGTGAAGACGGGACGAGACAGCCGGCAACAGATACATCTGTTTCTGAGCACTGCTCGAAAACAGATGGCTACAAAGCCGACTGTAGCGAGCTGTATCGGCGTGTAAAGAGGCTACAGAAGGGATGTCTATACACCAGGCGATGTACCTGGTATGTAGCTGGGGCGTGACACAGCCTCCGGGATACCGCGCCCCTTCAGCGATCATTGGAGGAAGCTCCTGCATTGCGATTGGTTGTCGCTGCACAGGGCGGCATATTTAAGGAGCTGCCCAGTCACACTACACAATTGCTCGGGCGTCATGTATTAATCAGCCTCCTGCGATGCCTGGCCAATCATGGGTTTCTTGCTTTGTCCTATCAGCGTACGGACGTCTCGTACTCCACAATTGTGGCACGCCTATGTGCTGTCCATGCTGCACCAGGTCCGCCCATATTAGCTTGTTGTAGCGGTGTGTAAATGAGGTAAGGTAAGCTACAGATGGCTACTTGAGACACCCGGCGATGTATCTAGCTGTAGATGTAGCGTAGCGTAGCGCACCTTGTGGCGGCGTGTAAAGGTGGTGCGTTTCCCGTTTGTAAACGTTTGGGCGTGCTCGTGCACGTGAAGTAGCGGGTTGTATCCATCCTCCAGTAGCGGCGTGTAAAGGTACCCTTAAGGCTGTAAGCACAAGCTCATGTTATCTTATCTATCCCCTCATCAGCTCTGCTCCATGTTATCAGCTGATGGCCCACACACAGCTCCTGATCTCTGATCAGTCTTCTCTCAGGAGCTAAGTGGGGGCCATCAGCTGATAACATGGAGCAGAGCTGATGTGACTGCAGAGAAGTAAGATAACAGACCACAGGAACTTGTGCTGACTACCTGACAAGCTCAGCACTGTCCCTTATCCTGAAGTAAACTACAGATTCACTTATCTGCTGTAGCCAGGCACACTGTGTAAACTCTGCCGCCATGCTTATATGGCCGTATTCAGTGTGTGTGTGAAGCTGAATATGGATTTCCCTGACAATGAGCATATGTCTGGTTTAGAAACAACATAGGGGGACCATCTTCTTGAAGGTTTTGGAATAGTTTTATTCTAGATAAAATTTACATACTTGCTGTACATTATTATTAGATAAACATCTAAATGGCAGTTACACTTTAAGGTAGGAGATTTTGTTTGGCTTTCTTCCAAAAAAACTTAATCTAAAATTCCATTAAAAAAATGTGCTCCTAAATATGTTTGTCCATAAAAGGAAATTAAAATCATTAATCCTGTGACAGTCAAACTCCGACTCCCGATTGCATGGAGAATAAATAATTCCTTCCATTCCTCGCTTCTTAAAAGGTTTGAGATGACACCAGTTCCTCATAATATCATTGAGGTAGACTTGAAGGAAGACAAGGAGTATGAAGTGGGACGAGTTTTGGGTTCCAGACGTGTCAGACATTGATTGCAGTATCTTATCCTGCCTTCACACTTGTGTTCCCCACTGCTGCGTATTGCGGCAGGAAAGCGCAAGCCGAGCGCAGACATCGTGCATCCCTATGTTTAACATGGGGTTGCACGGTGATGCGCTTGGCTGCGGATGGGCGTGCGCACTAATAGACTTTCGTGTGTGATTTGTACGAATGTGGATGCTTGCATACAAATCACACATTCTCGTCCGCACAATGAACGCAAGTGTGAAGGCAGCCTTATTGAATGGAAAGGTTCCAGTCTGGAGGACAGTTTCTAGGTTGATGTAGAAGGTTTGAATGCAGATCACCTAGTGAGAGAGTTCTGTCAGCGGTTGGGGATCTCAGTGGGTCCAGTGGCCCCTCATAGAAGGGGGCTACTGTCATGCATTGGGGTTCAAGCCTGTGACTCTGTGCTTTGTGGTTGGCTTATCTTTCTGCTAAGCCACAGCAGTTACAACCTTTTTCTGGTTGTTTATTATTTTAGGTTAACAGGTGGACAGTACGGTATTTATCCATTTGTCAGTCCAATCACCTTTTGGGCTTCGGCTATGTATACTGTACCTTCCCTCTGCTCCATCTGTATTTCCAAATGGTGCTATTCTCATTTGGATGTCCAGCAATGCTGCTGTTTAATATATCAGTCAGTGTAAGACTGGCTTGTGTTTATCTCTCTGTTATTTTTGTTCTCTGTATTTTTGATTGCCAGCCAAGGTAAAATCAGACAACTTGGGGTAGCAGCCCATAGCTGGCTGCTTTATCCAAGCTGAGAATCAAAAATACAGATGACCCCTGAACAAATTTTTTTAAATGATTTTTTTTACACCCCTATGATGACAGGTTCATTGCCAATGGCAGCCAATCACAGACACTGGCACAATGGGTAGGGGTGCAATAGCCAGTGTGAGGTAGCGCCCCAGGGGAACCCGCTTGGTATGGGGAAAATGACATCAGCGACTACATTTCAACGGAACATAACCAGCGGATTTATTGGTTTTCTGTCATAAACCGCTTTCATAACATAAAACATAACACCATATTTACATTTTCATATGACATAACTTCCACATTAGTACATCACATGACATTACATTACATTACAGGACATTCGCATGAGAATCAACGGGACCATATCATGACTTATTGTTGGTCCAAATGGCGGATACCTCCACCTAACACCCTGACAGGGATCATTCCCCATCCTATTGCATACGAGTCATCACACAAGGCACTTTTTCATGAACCATTATGAGTCACGCATGACACAGCATTCATGGCATTTTTACATAAACCAATATGCTACATACTCAGGGCCCACAATAGTAACAGGAACCCTGTCACTCAGTACACACAAGACCACCACGGATCCACCGGGATCCGGGGCACTAAAATCTGGATCAACGGGACCATATCATGACTCACTCAGTAAGTCCCAAAGTCGGCTGTGACCGCCTGGCCCTTGAGCTGTCCTCGGTCCTGGACACTGGCTGGCATGAACGCATCTTTGTGCCACCGGCATGGAGCTGGCAGGCTCCCTTCACTTCCCCCACCGGGGACGGATCACTTCCAGCATATCCTCACATAGCAGTGTTCTGGACTGCACTGATTCCCATCGTCCTCTCTCTCATTCAGACACCTGGCAGGTTCTTATCCAGGCTGCCTCACCCACAGCTGCAATCCAGTGAGTCAATCAGCACATCTCACTCACACATAGACCTGAGATGTGATTAACCCCCTGTGCACCATTTAGGTTTAGCCCAGCAAAGCACTCATACACACAGCTTCAACCGCTCATTAGGCTCATGAATCTCTCAGATCTTCAGCACTCACACTCAGCTGTTTTACTCAGCTCATGAAAATCCTTCAGCTGTTAACCCACTGTACACCGGACAGGTTTCACACAGCACACACAAACACACACAGGAAAACCGGCCCATGTGAACAGAGACCTGCACCGATAACCCGTGTGATGCACCCGGCCGGGGGCCACATCACCACACCAGTCTTAGATGCTATAACAGATAGTAGGTGTCTGTGATTGGCTGTTGGATTCAGTTCAGTGAATAAAGATGGAGTTAATGAGCGGGACCTGGAAGTGGTGTGACTGCAGCCACCGGAAACACCGGAAACTCAGTAAGTACAATGCTCCTTTTTAATCACCATTTTGTTTATTTTTACAGCCCCACCAGTCCTAACTGCCACCATTTCATAACTGTGAAGTCCGGGCTCAGGATTTGGGTTCAAGTGTGGATCAATTCTTGTCCCGAACCTGGACTTTCAAAAAAGTCCGTCCGAGCCTGTGGATTTGCCCATCTCTAGTCATAAGTTATGGATTGACAGAATAAAGCATTTGTATCCAGAAAGGATAGCACAGCACTTGCCATTACATTGATAAAAGGTCTCTGGCGGGGATAAAACTGCCCCATTTTGCTGATTGGTGAGCATCCCAGTTGTCAGACCCCCATTGATCTATACATTTTATCTATTCCATGGACAGGTTATAACTTACTTTCACTAGACACCCACTTTAACTAACTGGTCTGTTCCAAGTGTTTTAAAGAACAACTAACCACCAGTCACCTCATATAGACTACAGGTTTGAGAAGTGTCGAGATGGCATAAATTAATTTGAGCACCTTCTGTTTGTAACAGAGAGTTTAATGAAAGGCAGAAACTATTAGCTCCATGTAACACGCTAATATGGTGTTAATTAAAAACTTTGGACCCAAGCCAAAATTTATGCTAAGGTCCTCTCCTAGCCATCGTATGCCATGAAGTCATATGTGGCGCTCCACTGGTCAGTGCGCCACAGTCACAGTAGGGGTACTACACCCAAAACAGAGCATGCGGTATCCCAGTCATTGGAGAAGATAATGTTCAACTGAGGCTCTCATCCCAGCATCCCTACACCTAGGCTGGGGGAACAATCGACTAACCCGTTACCAGGGTAACCGGTCTCGGTGGGAGGAGTGTTAGGATAGAAGCAGCGGGAAACACACAGACAGATCAAGTCTAGTCTGAGGAACGAAGCAAAGAGCGGGTCCTGGAGGGACATTGCAGGGAGGGAGCCCGAAAAGGAGTGGTGACCCAGACGGAAGGGGGAGACCGAGTGCCAGACTGTGAGTGTAAAAGGTCTGAGGGAATTCCGGTCCACAACGGGGTACCAGCTCTGAGTCACGGTAAAGGCGAGTCCAACCCTGAGCCGCCAACACCGGTGGGTCGCAGGTCTGCCAAGCAGCCCCCGACATTGTCCACAATGTACAGCCCCACCAGGTACCCTCCCTCAAACCGGGTTGAGCCCCTTAGAGAAGAGAAGGGTAACCTCATTACAACCAACGGGCCTGGCAGGAAGTGGGTTTGTGCAAAGCAGCGCACAGATAGAAAGGAGGCGCAAGGAAGACACAGAGAACAGTGAAAGTAGTAGAAGGAATACTTGGAGAACCTTAGAGAGACTTTGTACCCTCCGGTGACTACCGGCCAGCTATCCGCAAAGACTGTGTGACTGTAAACTGGAGTGTTACCGTGAACTGTTACCAGTAAAGTACCCGTACAGAGTCAGCAAGCCTCCGGTGTTTCATTCTGCATAAGTTAAGAAGTAGCTGCTGCCACAGCAACCAGCTCAGTAGCAGCACTGCCCCTGGGACCCTGCTCCGCCTGCAGGGAGCGTTGTCAACTGGCTGCAATACCATCGTCCGCGGCGGTCTGATAGCGGCACTGGTGAGATCATCATAAACTGCAGGTGGCGTCACAAGACTTTATTGGTTATCATTTTCCCTGTTTGTCCAGTGATCCCCAGGGTTACGGCCTGGGCATCGACCACCGAGACATCACCCCAGTACTAACACCCGGGTACCGAGTTCCCAAAGACCCCTGGGTGAGTCACATACATTGCAATTATTTTGTATACTGTAGTAGGGCAACTCCATCTACAGTTTTTATACTGCTATTATTTATTTCTGGAACAGTTTACAGAAGGGCTACATGTTATCAGAAACCGGATTACAATAACAGGTAACAAATTTATACACTTCTGATAACACAGGATCAATTAATCACAATAGGCGATGTCACAGCTGACACCCTACTCCCCCCACCCTTCACAATGACCCTCCGCAAAAGAGTCAGTATCCAACCATTGTTGCCACAGTTGTATTAACAGTAGAAAATAGAAAAGCATTGGCCTATAGCCCCAATACTTTCGGGGACCGCTCTCAACAGATGAAAAAACATTGATTTGATATTAAACAAAACTTACCATGAGCGTTACAGCTCGGTTTGCTGACATTGGAAGCCAGCTGGAGCAGCAGATCTCCGGTGAGAATAAGCAATAGTGAAATAATGTTTCAGCTATTATTGGGTATAATCGAGAATTCACGAGTTGCAGGGGAGGGGCATCTATTTGATCGGGTCTGGCAACTGTGTGATTGGCCAGAATTGGAAGTAGGAGTGGAAAATAGATAAGTGGCCGCGAGTTCTCGCCGACTCTAGATCATAGTAGAACATTCCTGAGTAGAAGCTTCAGGGACACAGACAAGTGTAGATAAAAAGTATATAGAAGTCGACACCTGAAGTCAATGTTTGTTGATTGCCTTTTCTGGGTTATAATCAAGATGGATTAACTTTATTTTTTGTTCTGTTTAATCAAATTTAATCAGTATATTAAAATTATTCTTAGCAAATGTAAAAATGTATTAGGAAATAAATTGCTGGAGGCGCCCAAAGATATCGATTGCCTAGTTGCCTCCACAGGGTTTAATCCGAAGCTGATTGTGGCTGGGTCCATGTGTTATTTACTGAAACACTAGGAAGTTTAGGGTGCCTTCACACTGCGGCACGATCCGGGATGACCCTGACAGCCGCGATCTGGATCAGCACACAGGACTGGAGGGCTAATATGCCCTCCGGTCCAGTGTGCAGCACCCGCGGTCCTGAATTATCAGCAGCGGCAACTGTGTGTGCTGCACACTGGACCGAAGGGCATATTAGCCCTCCAGTCCTGTGTGCTGATCCAGTCCGCGGTTGTCAGGGTCATCCCGGACAGCCCCGGACCGGATCATGCCGCAGTGTGAAGGCACCCTAAAGGGAATCTATCCCCCCCTTTGGATATTTTAAACTGTGCCCACCAGCTTACACATAACGTAAATGGGGTTCTTGTAACCCTTCTATGTGCCCAGACATGACCCTCATACCTGAGAAAATAACTTTTATTATGTCCAGCGCTGGCCTCCTATTAAGTCCGGGAGGCTGCTATATGGTCCAGGTGGATTATGTCCTTGACGCCACCCAGCTGCAAAACCTGCCCTGCAATTTTTAAAATTACCGCCCGATCAGTGACTGGCACTTGAGTAACAGCCGCACTCGCGCCTGCGCAGTGGAGCGGGTGTCCATGCTCCATTGAACATAGTGCCAATGTCTTGCGAGATTTGTGAAATGTAGCAAGGACACCTGCTCCACTGTGCAGGTGCGAGTGCGGCTGTCGCTCAAGCGCTGGTCACAGATGGGGACGATAATTTAAAAAAAAATGCAAGGTGGGTTTGCAGCTGGGGTGCATCGAGGACATTATCCACCTGGACCATAAACAAGCCTCCCAGCGTTCAAGGGTTCAAAAACACTAAACCTGGTGATAGGGTCACAGTGAAAGAACCCGTGCTGCCTGTTATACGGCACACAGGAACTAGAGAAAGAAGGGCCTGAAAGGAGTCAGAAAGAGAGGATATGACTGGAAGGAAGGCTTGACTGCAGGAGGGGTACCGGCAAAGAGTAAACTGCGTGTGAACTGTACTGAGAAAGTTGTGAAGAATTCAAGTAAAACCCGGTGAACCCTGCCAGAGTCACCAGTGTTTGCTTCCTTGCATCTTAGACTGATATATACTCTGCCAGGAGTAGCCCGACCCACGGCAGGCTCATCCATGCAGCTGCAGCACCATCCATCCTCCTGGCGGTAGCAAGCAGCAGCGGTGGTCCCCATTGACCACAACCCGTGTGTGGCGTCACGACTATCCTTGTAAATAACCCCTTTACTTGTGGGCTCGGGACATGGTCCGGACCAAGACCACCGTGATAACCCCTGTGATACCCCGTACCCCGGTCCGGCACCGAGTACCCCGTCCTAGTGGGCTCCACACAGACAGAGACAGAGGGACAGGACCAGGAACGCCATATTGAAGGTACCACTGCCAGACTCTGGATGGTCCTCCAAGATCTGTGGCTACCAACCCTGTTCAATCAGACTATACTGTGTGTCTTAACATCTGCCCGGTACCAGTAAAGAACTGTTCGAGCTAATCTGGACTCAGTCTCAGTTATTCGCCGGCCGGAGGGCTCCTACAGCATCACAGGAGGTGAGGACTACTACTCCCCTCATCCACCCCGCTGCTCTGAGGTAAAGCTCCACCTGTGGGGAGCTGTACTACCAATGCTGCCTTTACATCACCTCAGCGACCGGCCGCAGCACTGGTAACCCTATTACCAGGTACCACAGGTGGCGTCATGTTACCATTCCCCCATCATCATCACCTCCACCCCGCCATTGATGGTCCAGGGCACGGAACCGGGAACCGACCAGCCATGATCCCCACCGAAGTAACCACCTGTCCCGGTATCCGAGTACCCCCTACCCTGTTGACCAACTCAATAGCACTACATGGTTCAGCATTCCCCTGACAGGATAGCACTGCAAGGTCCAACATTGCATGCTGACTACCTATGGTGACAGACCATACACTGTAGTGATTGCCTATAGTGACGAGCCGTACAGTGTAGTGATTGCCTATAGTGCCAACTGTACATTGTAGTGACTGCCTATAGTGACAAGCCGTACACTGTAGTGATTGCCTATAGTGACGAGCTGTACATTGTAGTGACTGCCTATAGTGACAAGCCGTACACTGTAGTGATTGCCTATAGTGACGAGCTGTACATTTTAATGATTGCCTATAGTGACGAGCGATACACTGTAGTGACTGCCTATAGTGACGAGCTGTACACTGTAATGACTACCTATAGTAAAGAGCCGTACACTGTAGCAACTATCTATAGTGATGAGCCATACACTGTAGTGACTGCCTATAATGACGAGCCATACACTGTAGCTACTATCTGTAGTGACAAGCTATACACTGTAGTGATTGCCTAAAAGCAAATCCACTTAAATGAAGTCTTTAAAACCATACAAGATGATATATCACATATATCAAAGACAGGCATGTCTTGGCTAGGCAAAATTGAGTCATACAAAATGTTCATTCTACCTAAAATTCTATATCTGTTTCGTTCTTTACCGCTTCCAATTAAAAAATCCTGGATCAACAGGCTCCAAAGCCAACTATCTAGATTTGTTTGGGGGGAAAAAAAACCTAGAGTTGCAAGAGCTACACTTGAGAAAAGTAGATTGAATGGTGGCCTTGCGGTACCCAACTTATCAGCATATTACCATGCAACTATTATAAAGCTCAGTCAGACTTGGTGGAGAGAGGAGAACAGACCTGGCTGGCTATCTATGGAAGAATCTAAACATTCAAGAAATGGACGTAAACTAGTGTTGCTCTCGTATTTGTGTGACAAATCAAAGCGACTTCCAAGAGATCCCACGGTCAAAGCAGCTATCCAATCTTGGAGATACTTAATGTCTAAATCGTTTGATTGCTTCCCTACTTCACTACCAAACGGATTCCCATTGAGACCATATACTTGATTTCCCCAAATATAAAGCTAGATTCTTAGACAAAATCTGGAATCAAGTCTGTTATGGATATCTTGAATCGAGAGATCCAACTTATTCCTTTCAATAAACAAAGCTCTACATTCAAACTTAAAGACGAAGAAGCAAAGACTTGGGATAAAATCAATCATCTTACTAATAAACATAAATTAAACTTTTATATCCCTCTAAATGTAACTCAAATGATAAAATACCCACATACCCCAGTTTTCTGGGCAACTAAAAACATCTATAAAAACATCAACTCAGACTCAACTATCTTAAAGACCAGTAACATAATTGCATGGGAAAAAGAACTGAAAATCAATATCCCAACTAGCTATTTAGAAGACACTTTCAAAAACCTATATATCTACATATCTTGCTCCTCATTAGTCGAGACCCATTACAAAACCCTTACGCTCTGGTATTACACTCCCGCCAGACTACACCAATTTAAGGAAGATATATCTCCACTCTGCTAGCGAAACTGCAATAACATAGGAAATATTTCACATATTTTTTGGGAATGCAAGCATCTCAAACTATTCTGGGGTGAAATCCAATTACTAATAAAAGATATTTCGGACATTGATGTTCATCTCACTCCAAAATTAGTCCTACTCTTAATTGGAATCGAATTAATTCCAAGAAAATTTAGGCCCCTCATAACCCACATTCTCTTAGCGGCCAAAAACTACATAGCAACATTGTGGAAGGACCCTCAACCTCCTTTGTTTGCTACATGTTTAGAGAGACTCTCCACTCATAATGCATATGAATTTTCATTTTCAATCAAAAATAAACTGTACGAAAAATACAAAAGAAAATGGATGTACTGGAATATTCATTTCCCTTCCAGAAATTCTCAGCATTCCCTTCTAGATTAGTATTGGGTAAATAAATTCTCAACAACTCCCTATCTTCCCCACCTAATTTACCCTTCTCCCTTTCCTCTGTGTGTGACCTACCTTATTGTAAATAGTTAAAATATTGTTTTCCATAATTGATTTAGAAATATACGTTGTGTAATTCTTTGAATTTAAAAATTGACTCTAGTCTGAATATGAATCACTAATTGCTTGATTTTGGATTTTCCTCAACAGTTGTACTGTATAGATCTTACTACATCTTTATACAATTTATAGATATGTTACCTTTTGTTACTCAAAATCAAATAAAACATATTTGAACAACTAAAAGCAAATCCATATGGCTAGAAGAATATAGAGCATAATAGGTGAATCACCAAATTATCAGCTCAACGGCTCAACACTAAATGCATACAAAAACAAGAGGGAATGTGGAGCCGAAACATACTTAACATGAAATACAAATATGCTTTATTAAGAGACGTACATAATCACATTGTTGTGCAAGGAAATGTTGACATGAGTAAAAAGCACCTAGCAAAAATAATGATACAGACAATTGTAATCCAGAAAACTTTCCAATTTCAAATTGTTGAGGCTCCCTAAAAGGAGATAATGCAGAAATAACAAGGTTCCATACATAAATGTGCAAAATAGTATATAGGGGCTAACATACTATAGTAATATCTATCCAAATTGGATTAAGTTTATATTGCTGCCACCCCACACATAAACTGAGATACAACCTGTTAGCTAACTCAGTGCATTAAACCCAGGTATATGAGACCCATAAACACTGAGGAAGTTTCAAGTAGATCTGCCGTACCAAGTAAAGTGCAAAGTGCTGGGAACAGGGGAAAGACCTGGAGATCGGGAGATGACGAAGCATCTGTACTAAAGAAACAGCGAAATGTATGTTGGAGTCCAGCCCTGAGGGGGGTCTTTCCCCTGTTCCCAGCTCTTTGCACTTTACTTGGTACGGCAGATGTACTTGAAACTTCCTCAATGTTGATGGGTCTCATATACCTGGGTTTAATGCACTGAGTTGAGACCCCGTTACACGGCACGATGTTGTAACGATGTCCACAACGATGTCGTGGGCGCGCGGTTGATAAGACATCGTTTTGACATTGTTGGTGAGATGTCACACATCTAGATATCATGGACAACTCACCAAAGATGTTGTGAGCCGGAATCGTTAGCAGACCCCGCAAACGATCCCTGCTCATTGTTGTGAATGGGGGAAGTCTTCCACGACATCGTTATCGCGGTGTCACACAGAACGATGCAGCAGGTTGCTTGACTTGATATTGTCAGGTTTTACAACATGTTGGTAAACCTGTCAACTCCAATCCAACGATTTATCGTAGCAACTTGCCAGAGTCACACGCAACGAGGTCGCAACGACGCTGCTGGTACGCCTCCAAATCTGTGACGTATCAGCAATGTCGTTAACGATGTCATGCCGTGTAACAGGGCCTTTAGCTAACAGGTTGTGTTTCAGTTTATGTGTGGGGTGGCAGTAATATGAACTTAATCCAATTTGGATAGATATTATTAATACTGTCTGTTAGCCCATATACAGTATGCTATTTTGCACATTTATGTATGGAACCTTTGTTATTTCTGCATTATCTCCTTCTGGGGAGCCTCAACAATTTGGAAAGTTTTTTGGATTACAATTGTCTGTATCATTATTTATGCTAGGTGCTTTTTACTCATGTCAACATTTCCTTGCACAACAATGTGATTATGTACGTCTCTTAATAAAACATATTTGTATTTCATGTTAAGTATGTTTTGGCTCCACATTCCCTCTTGTTTTTGTTTACTGTAGTGATTGCCTATAGTGACAAGCTGTAGACTGTAGTGACTGCCTATAGTGACGAGCTATACACTGTAGCGACTGCCTATAGTGACGAGCTGTACACTGTAGCAACTGCCTATAGTGATGAGCTGTACACTGTAGTGACTACCTATAGTAAAGAGCCGTACACTGTAGTGTAGCGCCCCACTAGTCAGCGCGCTACAAAACTGTACTGCATCCCCAACAGAAGGTGCAGTATGCTTTGTTCTGGTATGGAGTAGTAGAAGCCTGAAGCTCCATCACCACACACACCTAGTGATAGGGGACCAATCAGAAGCCCGTTACTAGGGTAACCGGTCCTGGTGGGAGGAGAACTATGTTACATAGTGAGTGGGGAAAGAGGAACAGTCAGAAAGATCAAGAGAAAGAGCAAGAATAAGAACAGCACAGTGAACAGAGCAGAAGAGGAGTTGAGAAGAGAGTGTAAAAGAGGAGAAGTAACGGGGAGGGCACCTCAACCTGGTGACCCAGAAGAGAAAGGGACAGAGATAGAGGGTAACTAAATACCCTGGCCCAGTCTGAAGTGGTGTACCGGGTCCGACGTGGATCAGAGGTCCATCCCTGAAGCGTAAATTACCGGTGTGGTCGATGTTTTCTTAGCAGCATTCAATCACGGTCCAATTCAATCGCAGTCTCCACCATAAAGCACTAAATTTGGTTGGGTTCACCTATGGAAAGATTAAGGGGTTCCCATAACACCCGACGGGCCTGGTTCAAGAAGTGGGATTGTGCAGGGCACCACAGAAAAGGACAGAAGAAGTGATAGCGAAGGAACACAAGTGGAGCTTCAGAGGGACACTGCTCACTGCCAGAACCACCGGGTCCACTACCTTAGCTGAAAGAACTGCATTACCCTTTAAACCTGCAGATTACCAGAGTAAAGTACCCATACAGAGTGAGCAATATGTCGGTGTTCCTTTCTAATGAACTGTGGTTTACCTGCCTTACATCTCGCAGCGAAGGCCGCACTGCCCTATTCCACCATTGCTACTTCCAACACCCCAAGGACTCTGCTCTTCCTGTAGGGAGCTATGACACCTTGCTGCCGCCCATCCCCCAGAGCTTCAAGCAGCGCCGGTGCCATCACCAGACCTACAGGTAGCGTCACGATTGACTTGATTTTATTATTTTCACCCTTTTTATTGTCCGCTCAAGGGCACGGACTCGGGCACCAATGACCTGTGACATCCCCGTACCAGTATGCCCGAGCTCCAAGTGCCTCAAGCTCTTGGCCCCAGACAGCAGCAACTATTCCCCCATCATCATCACCCCCACCCCGCCATTGATGGTCCAGGGCACGGAACCGGGAACCGACCAGCCATGATCCCCACCGAAGTAACCACCTGTCCCAGTATCCGAGTACCCCCTACCCTGTTGACCGACTCAATAGCACTACATGGTTCAGCATTCCCCTGACAGGATAGCACTGCAAGGTCCAACATTGCATGCTGACTACCTATGGTGACAGACCATACACTGTAGTGATTGCCTATAGTGACGAGCCGTACAGTGTAGTGATTGCCTATAGTGATGAGCCATACACTGTAGTGACTACCTATAGTGACGAGCCATACACCGTGGTGTGCATTGTGCACACAATGTCGAGCTGAGGTAACTCCTTTTTTTCAAGTGTGAGAATCGGAGTTAGGCTCTCTTGCTTCGTTCTGAGTCTCCTAGACTTAAATTGAAAAAGTTACCTCCACTCGGTCACAAATGTGGACACGTGATGTGGGAGCAACCAGAACAGTCTGGAAATGGTAGAAGCCAGAGGCCAATAAGTATTGTGATGCACTCTCTGCATACACATTGCACAATGTTTGCTAATAGAAGGGGAAATAAAAAAAGAAAAGGAAGGAAACCTGAATCAATATTTTTAGGATGTAAAAGCTAATTGCCTCCCAAATATGTATCCTGGAGAAATAATAGTGTGGGGCACCAAAGGGCAGTTTTGCACAGAGCACCATTTAGCCTAAGGCCGACCCTGTACACACCATGTCCGCCCCTCGGTACATAAAGGCATCCATCCCTGTTTGTCCTGAGCGGTGGTGGATCGGTGGCGCTTGTCTCTCTTCCTGCTCCCACATTCTTTACTTAACTCAATTGGACAGCCCGTGGTATTAGCTCCGGATAGCCCCATGTGCGATGGCTAAGTGTTTCAGAAGAAGGATGTGTGGTCTGTTGGGGAAGACGTGCCATTTTCCCACCTTAGTGCAGTGGTGGCTTGTTGATGCTCAGGCTGCAGGTCATTGCATGTGGTGTGTGGACGTTGCTGCATGGTGACATGTCTGACTAGTTAGTGCCAGGGAGCCGCCACATTGGAGCTGCCCAGAGTGTTGTGGGTATGTACCATAGATAATAGGTTGGCATTCAGTGCTGCCTCCTGTGCTATAAGGATGCAGTACTGTGTCTGCCTACAGGACCACTGCTCTGCCGCCATCATTGTGTGTCTGTAAGCTTGTGCCCAGCCTGCCTATGCCATTAATGATCCATGTTCTGGATTCTTCTGTGTGGTTCTTGCATGTGTGTGTGATGGCGCTCACATCTTTATCTTTGGTCATCTTCTTCTCTATTTCCTCTAAATTAAAATGTCCACTATTGTCCTCATTTTTACAGGATAGATATAAATGTTTATGAACCAGATTCATTTCTACCAATTTTAGAAATTTACTTGCGGGGGGTGGGGGGAGCCTGCCATTTTGCAATTCGTGTCAGGCAGCAGAGAGGCTAGGTTCACCCCTGCCACCCTGCATGACATCTCCATCCACCACTAGGGAATTTCATAGAGAATGCATTCCAGGGGGAATTGGAAACACGGAGGAAGACACTTACAGAAAGCATGGAACAGAAATTACAACAATATTACCATAAGCTACAAACTCTTCTGATTCATAACAAGGAAAAAAAATTACATAGACTGCACATCAATTCAGGACTTAATACAAACAAAACAAAGACAAATCCTGACAACTTGGACAACTACTCCTGTCAAAAAGCATCTAATTGTGTCATCATTCTTTCGAATTACAAACCCAACAAAGTGGAACTTGCTGTGCTTTGTAGGGGACCCTCATTTTGTCCTACTAAAGCTCTGGATAAAATAGAACTGTGCAGCGACATGGAGGATTTCTTCAGGAGACTACGCCTAAGGGAATTTTACAATAACAAAGAGGATTCAAAACCCAACTGGGCCAAAGGAAGAGGGATCCTGACAACCAAGAAAAAGTCAAACTGGACACCTTCACCTGAACGCAACTCCCATTTGGATAAATATATGGATACTTTCAGAAAAATCCACTATCTTAGATACAGAGTCAACCATCTAACGTCAATGCCAAGGAGAGAAGGGCCATATAGTCTTTGAAAACCAACAAAGAAATCATCATTGAACCTGCAGACAAGGGTGGTGCAATAGTCATGATGAACAAATCTGCCAACCTGCAGGAAGCAAACAGACAACTGATGGACACACGCTACTACAAGAAATTGGAGTCTGACCCCACACATGATTATTACAAGGAATTAAACAGGCTGGTCTCTTGTCTACCTGACATATCCTTAAGAGCTGATGACCGAATACCAGAAAGTCCAAGAACAGGCAAATACTACATGCTTCCCGAAATTCACAAATCAGGAAATCCAGGAAGACCAATCATTTCATGTGTGGGCACCCTCACCGAACTAATTTGTGGGTGGTTAGAGGGTGTTCTCAAACCCCTGGTAAAAGAGACACCCAGCTACATTCAGGCATATACGGGAGCAGCACCAAGTAATAAAGATTCAATGAAGATAAATATAGAATATACAAAAGCTTTATTAACTACACACATGTGGTTAAAAACATTTAAAAGGCATAGGGGCCCCTGAACAACAGACAGTTTTTAACCACATGTGTGTAGTTAATAAAGCTTTTGTATATTCTATATTTATCTCATTGAACCTTTATTACTAGGTGCTGCTCCCGTATATGCCCAAATCTTTTCTCCTTTTCCAATTGGTTATATGAGGCATGATGAACACCCTTCAATTTATAACATTGATATTATTGTGGTGCGCCCGCATCTTCCCCTTTTGTGTCTACCCAGCTACATTCAGGACACAACTGACCTATTGAATAAACTGTCAGCAATAGGTCCTCCACCAGTAGGAACCATCCTCGCCACCATGGATGTGGAATCTCTGTACAGCAACATCCCACACCAGGATGGATTAAATGCCTCCAAAACCTTCCTGGAAAACACAGGGATTGATGCTGTATCTGTGGTGAAGCTTACAAAATTCATCCTCACACACAACTATTTTACATTTGACAACAACATATATTTACAAGAGACTGGCACAGCAATGGTAATCAAAATTGCAACAAAATATGCAAATCTTTTCATGGCCAAGCTTGAAGGTGACTTTTTATCCTCTTGCCCCATTAGGCCTCTGGCCTACTACCGGTATATCGATGACATTTTAATCACCTGGACAGAGTCTGCGCAACAGCTGAAAACGTTCCATGAACACTTTAATCAGTTTCATCCCACCATCAATTTAACACTCAACTACTCCTGCACTGAAATAAGTTTTCTGGACACCATCATTAAGCTACAGAACAATGAAATAGAGACATCCCTGTACCGGAAGCCAATTGACCGTCCATCATATCTCCGATGGGACAGTTGTCATACAAAACACATAAAGAACTCTATTGTGTATAGCCAGGCCATCCGATACAAACGGATATGTTCCAACCCTACAGATAGAGACAATCACATTGAGGACCTCAGAAAAACCTTTTTGAACCAAAGGCTACCATCCAAGAGCAATTGAAAACCAGATTTCAAGAGCCACCAAAATATCAAGGAATCATCTCCTACATTACAAAACTAGAGAAGAAAACAACCGGGTCCCTCTCGTAGTCACCTACAATCCAAGTCTGGAGGTGTTAAGAGGAGCTGCACGGAAACTGCAACCACTCCTACAAAAAGATGCCCTACAATCAATATTTCCAGATCCCCCACTCTTGTATTTTACTGTAAAATCCTTTTCTTGGAGCTTCAATTGGGGGACACAGTTCCCTCCCTGTGTATATAGTTGAGCAAGTTGAAGGTTTTATGGTTGCTCCTATTGCTATTTTCACTAACTGAGTTGCATTTGTGCCAGTAGGGGGTGTATACTGCTGGGGAGGAGTTGCCTTTCTCTTTTTTGCATAGTTTCAGCCTCCTGATGGCAGCAAGCATACACCCAAGGTCTTCCTGTGTCCCCCAATTGAAGCTCCAAGAAAAGGATTTTACGGTGAGTACCAAAAATCCCCTTTTCAGGGGGATCCATGCCGGACAGCGTGGGGACACGCCGGTTTAACTCCGGGGGAATGTGGCGCCCTTGCAACCAGGAGACCACATAGGGAACTGCAGCTAGGCAGGAAGATAGACAGTTTGTGCACCAAACACCCTCAAAGCACACACACCCACAGGAGCACAGCACCCAACCCGGACCCCGGGACTCTAGGCGGGCAAGGGGTGGTGGGTTTAGAGAGCAAGTGGGTGGGGAATGTAGGTCAGGTGACAGAGAGCACAAATAGAGAAAAAGAGGAGGAAGGAGTTAGTAGGCCAGAGTGAGCCGAGCAGACAAGAACAGACAGACAGTGACACATCCCGGTGGGATTGGGCTCCCTGGAGACGCAGAATCCACAGTTACAGAACCATGGAGAGAAAGCTCGTCCATATCCGGCATCCCAGGGGAGTGTGAGGACAGAGACTGGACCAGTAGTACTGGGTCCGAGGGACACAGCAGCACCGACTAACTACCGCCGGAGTAGTTTTCCCTGTTTGAACTGGAATCACACGGGTTAGATGGAGCCTGGTAATCCCTTGGAAGACAGGGTTACTGCAGGCTAGGCACACACCAGAGTGTCGGCTCTGAAGGAAACTGAAGTTGCACACCGGCTTCCCAGACAAACCGACGGGGAGCTTGAATTCTAAGTTGGAGTTCCTACTACAGGGTTGGAGGCACAGCAGCAACCACAAGGACCCAGCTTACCGCCCAGACACATAGGGGGAAGCTACAGACATGGGACCGAGCTGCCGCCATACAACCCGTGTAGAGAACAGAGAGGGAGAGAACAGCCTGAAAGGACATGTAGAAGGAGTGAGGGGTCTCAGAGCGACAGCCTGGCTGCAAAAGGGTTAAGTGTTCCCGGAGTTAACTGAACTGTGAATTGTGTTGAGAACTGTATCGTGACTTGTGTGACTTTGAAGAACTGGAGAGTAAACCCAGTGAACCCTGCTTCAGTGTCCGTGTCTGGTTCCAGGTATATAGAACAGTTATTGTATTTCTTACTCTGCCAGGAGCAGCCCGACCCCCGGCGGGCTCATCCATCCAGCTGCAGCCCATCTATCTCTCCATCCTCCTGGCAGAGCTGCGCTGCAGCAGTGGTCCCCTTACTGACCACAACCCGTGGGTGGCGTCACGACAACAATATCCCCTGTATATAACCCCTTTTTACTTGTGAGAACCCGGGACATGGTCCGGACCAGGACCGCCATGTCATCCCCAGCAGTACCCCGGTCCTGTACCGAGTACCCCATCCCAGTGGGCTCCACAGGTTACATACAAAATGATAGATATAGTTTATAGTAAACAAATTAGCAACGACAGACTGGTGCAGAAGGGAGAGGACCCTGCCCTTGCAGATTTACATTCTACAGGATAATGTGGAAGAGACAGAAGGTCTGGGTGCGGCAGCTCTGGTGGTGGTGAGGCGGTAGAATAGTCATTGCAGGCTGTAAGCTTTCCTGAACAGATGGGTTTTCAGGTTCCTTCTGAAGGATCCAAGCGTGGTGGATAATCGGACGTGTTGAGGCGCTGAATTCCAGAGGCTGGGGGAGATTCTCAAATAGTCTTGGAAACGGTTGTGTGAGGAACGAATAAGTGTGGAGGAGAGAAGGAGGTCTTGGGCGGATCGAAGATTTCATAAGGGAAGATATTGGGAGATTAATTCAGAGATATAGGGAGGGGACAGGTTGTGGATGGCTTTGTAGGTCAGTATTAGTAGCTTGAACTGAATTCGTTGTGGAATTGGGAGCCGGTGAAGAGATTTGCAGAGGGAGAAACAGGGGAGTAGCGAGGAGAGAGTTGGATTAGTCGAGCAGCAGAGTTGAGGACAGACTGGAGTGGTGCAAGTTAGCAGGGTGGCCACTGAGGAGAATGTTGCAGTAATCGAGGCGGGAGATGATGAGGGCGTGTACAAGAGTTTTAGTAGATTTAGGGATGAAGAAAGGATGAATTCTGGAAATATTTTTGAGCTGGAGGCGACATGAGGTGGCAAGAGTTTGAATGTGTGGTTTGAAGGACACGGCAGAGTCGAGGGTTACTCTGAGGTAGAAGATTTCGGGTGCGGGAGAGAGCGCTATGCCATTTACAGTAATGGATAGATCGGGTAGGGAAGATACATGAGATGGAGGAAAGATGATGCGTTTGGTTTTGTCTACATTGAGTTTTAGGAAGCGAATGGTGAAGAAGGAGGATATAGCTGATAGACACTCCAGGATTCTGGACAGCAGAGAGGTGACGTCTGGGCCAGAGAGGTAGATCTGAGTGTCGTCCACCTACAGGTGGTACTGGAAGCCATGGGACTTTATAAGTTGTCTTAGGCCAAGGGTATAGATATAAAAAAAGTAGGGGCCTTAGGACAGGGCCTTGTGGGACTCCAACAGAGGATGAGGAGGAAGTGTGGGAGTGGGAAACGCTAAAGGTGCAGTTGGAAAGGTATGAGGCGATCCTGGATAGGGCAAGGTCTTTGATGCCAAGGGAATAGAGGATCTGTAGTAGGAGGGAGTGTTCAACTGTGTCGAAGGCAGACGACAGGTCTAGAAGAAGGAGGATGGAGAAATGTCTGTTTGCTTTGACTGTAAATCGTTAGTAACTTTGGTCAGGGCAGTTTCGGTGGAGTGGTGGGGGTGGAAGCCAGATTAGAGGTTGTCACGGAGAGAGTTAGACAAGAGGTGGGAGGAAAGTTGAGCATGGGCATGCGGCTCAAGGAGTTTTGAAGCACGCGAGCAGCGCTATGAGGCAATAGGGGGGCATAGCAGTCGGGTCAAGGGTAGGCTTTTTGACAATGGGTGTGATGGTGGCATGCTTGAAAGCAGAGGGGAAGGTACCAGAAGATAGTGATAGGTTGAAGAGATGTGTTAGGGCTGGAGTGAGCGTGTTACTGAGGTTGGGGAGGAGGTGAGAAGGGATGGGGTAAAGTGCACAGGTGGTGAGGTGTGATTTGGAGAGGAGACGAGTAAGTTCTCCTTCAGTGATGTTGGAGAGGGAGGTTGTGAGGGAAGGACAGAGGTCTGGTATATGGAGGGGTTGAGGTGGTGGAACAGTTAGGGTACCTTTACACACGGCTACATTTGTAGCTTGTCACCAGGTAACTTACAGGTTGCAGTGAAATCATGGATACATGATTCCATTTGTACACAGCAACAAGATAGAACGATGTATCCATGATTTCACTGCAACCAGTAAGTTACCTGGTGACAAGCTACAAATGTAGCCGTGTGTAAAGGTACCCTAAAGGTTTGTCTCGTTTGGTTGATCTTATTTTTGGAGTATGTGGCGAAGTCCTCAGCAGAGATAAGGGAGATTGGAGGGGGCAGTGGTGGGCAGAGGAAAAAGCTGAATGTACTGAACATTTGTTTGGGGTTATGGGATAGTGAAGATACAATGTTTGTGAAGTAGGTCTGTTTAGCAGAGGTGAGGGCTGATTTGAAGGCAAGTGTAGCTTGTTTGTAGGCAGTGAAGTCGTGTGGCAGGTGCTTTTTCTTCCAGCACCGCTCCGCGACCCTGGACACTTGTCGAAGTTTTTTGGTGAGATTGGTGTCCCAGGGTTGCCTATTGATTCGTCCACTTTGCCATGCACGACAGGGGCGACTGAGTCTATGGCTGATGTGAGGGTGGCATTGTAGAAAGTGGTGGCACTGTCTGTGTCATGGAGTGAAGATATGGAGGACACAGTTAGAAGAGAGTCTGAGAGTCTGTGAATGTCTAGGTGTGCAACATTTTTGAGCTAGTGGCTGGACATGGGGGGCAGGTGAGGAGGACAAGCATGGGAAAGTGAGTAGATGGTGCTCAGATAGGGGAAGAGGGGAGGTTGTGAGACTATATAGGGACCAGAGGCTAGTGAAGATGAGGTCTAGTGTATGTCCGTCTGTGTGGGTGGCTGTGGAGGACCACTGAGTAAGTCCAAAGGATGAGGTAAGTGAAAGTAGTTTGGAGGTTGCTGGCTAGAGGGTGTCAGTAGGCATATTAACGTCACCCATGATGATGGTGGGATGTCAGCAGAGAGAAAATGAAGAAGCCAGGTGGAGAATTGGTCACTGAAGGCAGTGGCTGAGCCCGGTGGTCGGTATATGGAGATAAGACAGAGATTCCTAGGAACAATGTGTTGCTGGTCATTTCAGAGCCTGCTATGCTTCTTCATCAAGGAGTGTATAAGGACCTTATACACTCCCTGATGAAGGAGTATAGCAGGCTCTGAAACACGTTGGATGAATTGAATAAAGGTGTTATAATTTGAAGCCTTCGACTACGTGTTTTCTGTGGCAGCGTGGACCAACAACACATTGTCCCTAGGAATCTCTGGATTATTGACCACATTGCATGTGGAAGAGTGGGTCCAGCAGCAGCCGCCATGTTGCTTATTATACTGGTTGTGTGTCACACAACTTTACAAGGTGAGCATTGACACGGCTTCAAAGCCGCTGAGCTGTTTAAAATGATAAGACCCTACCTGCTCTTTCTTCTATTTAGAGTGCTACTGATTTGTAGATAAGAGTGAGAGTAGATACGGATAGAGTGAACTTCAAAAGAGGGGAGGATAAAGGAGGGTGGGAGGTGGATTGGTTTGAAGAAGCAGTTTGTAGAGAGAAGGAAACCCACTCCTCCGCCATGTCTGTTGCCTGGGTAAAGAGTGTGGGAAAAGTGGAGGCCACCATAACTCAGTGCAGCAGGGGAGGCCGTGTCAGGGGCCATCAGAAAGGTCTCAGTGATGACCAGGAAGGAAAGGTTGTGGGAGGTAAAGAGATCGTGGATCACATGTAGCTTGTTGCAAATGTAGTGGGCATTCCAAAGTGCCCCAGAGAGAGGAAGCAGGGGGGTGAGTGTTAGTGGCACTGGTTTTACATGTGAGGGATTGCGGTAGTGGGACGTATGAGATGGGGGGAGCAAGGATTGGGGGATATGTCACCAGCAGTGAGAAGAAGCAGAGAAAGGGAAAGCCGGTGCGTGAAGGAGAGTGACCGGCTTGTATTATATTTGGGTAGAAGAGGTCTGAGGTTAAAAAGCAGGTCTGCAGATGAAGCATGGTGGGAGGGTAAGAGAGAAGGGGAGATAGTTATTTGGTTCGAGGGTGATGGGGTTTGGGGATAGCACAGGAGAGTGAGGATTAGTGTAGCAAAAATGGTGAGGGCAAATATGAGCATGTTTAAATAGCAGGGTGAGAAAAGAATGGCAAGTAAAATTAGAAGACAATAATTACTCTTACCTTCTAACCAATTTCTGGTATATTTCTGATGTAAAACTTTAAAAATGTCAAACTTCAAATAATGCCAAATCCAACCAAGGTCTAGCCGACCTGATCCATTGAACTTATACCATTCAAATGCCCAGGAAATTATTTCAGGGGAGAAGGAGGGAGCAGGAGGACAGTTCACAGCAGGGAGTAATGAACAGAGTGAAGTTAATAGACCATTTGGACTGCTTCAAGCAGGACAGGGAAATAGAACAAGATGGAAGAATAGGGTTAGTTGTAAACAAGCACAGACAGATATGAATATGAATTCAGTTGATATGAAGTATGTTACACAGCATTACAGCCACGTACCATTGCATACAGAAAGACAGATATGAATATGGATTTAGTTGATATGAAGTGGATATAACTCATGACCCTGTGTTATTGCTAAATGCGGCATGTGACCTTCTCTCAGAGCTGAATATGGCTCTCAAGGTCAGAAAGGTTTTCGTTGGGGATCTCTGCTCTAGAGTAACAGCTCCTGTAGATATCTCCTGGTTAGAGACTACAGCTGTAACTCAGTGCAGAGGAAGACCGTTCAGCACAGAAAGCTTTTGACAACTGACATGTAGTAGTGGATCCTCAGTACAAGATTAAAACTTGTTTTGCCATGACCATCACCTTGGTATGTTTAAAGTGACTGTATAACCTAGTAGATGTGTGCCATTTACCTCCTGTCGCGTTTCATGCTGATGTTACTGACGGCTCGTGTGGGCCGTGGAGTACTCAGAGCCGGGCCGGCGGACGCTGTTCTGCGGATGTCACGGTGGCGTGACCTGGTCTGTGGCCCCGGAGCGGTCAATAAAAAGGTGAGGATTAACGGTTGAAAGTCTTCTTGGCTTTAAGGGGGTTACTGGACTCGGGACCTGGGGCTACTAATTGTTCTTGTGACACTACCCGCGGGTTGCGGCTAGTGATGGCCGCCGCTGCTATACAGTTCCTCTGGGGCTGATGACAACACAGCAAGTTGGTACACCCTCCATGGGTAGGGCTAACCCTGGGGCAGCAAATGGTACTGGGTGAGTTGGTACTGATGTCACAGCGCAGGGCTGATCGCGCGACGATTAAGTTCACAAACACAGTAGGGTTCAGTCTCAAGGTCTTTACTCACCGTCTGTTGCTCCGGTTTACAACAATTGTCACTGTGTAACAGCCCACTGAGTGCTGAGCTCTTGGAGGAGGGGATCCAGCTATTTCCCGGGTTGCTTGGTGACACTTAACCAGTACCTCCTTTTCTCTGTCCTCTTATGGACATCTCACTCTGCGCTTGCTTCGCCCTCCTGCCTTGCGCCTCACACACAGAGCCTCGAGCCAGTGGCCATGGGCCTTTGCAGGGCAACTTCACTCTACTAGTCCCCTGGACCCTATTGGGGCCACCTTTTCAGCGGGTGTGTGCAGTTTCGGCTGTGGCACTTTGAGATACCACAGCCTCCAGGTTGCTAGCTGTTCTCCACTAGTCTGGGGCCCGGTACCGCTACTCTGAGGCCTGGTTCCTCCACACGGTCACTGTGGATGCGGGCGTCCCTGGGATTGTTCACTACCCAGTTCCCTGGGACCCCTTACATCTTTGGGAGCACCCCTTTCTCTGTCTCAACTCCTCTGTCAGGTCTTGTCTCTCTCTCAGGTGTCAGGATGAGCTCCCACCAGCTCCAGTCCTCTGGGCACCTTGTTCTGGGTCTTGTCCTCCTTCTGACAGGCTCTCTGACCCTCACAGACTCTTACTGCTCTAGCCAGCCACCCACCAACTGTCTTCTAGATGTTTCTACTGTCTATTTTATATTGTCTGTCACGTGTCCTGCGTCACTAACGTGTGTCCTTCCTGACTTCACTCCCTCATGGATGCTCCCCTAAACTCTACTCTCCATCCATCCCTTCTACCCTAGTTCCTCCCCTTCAGACAGGATCAGGGACTGTGCTCTCCTATAGGAGCAATCTTGCCCTAACCCTGACCTGGAGTGGTGTAGTCTAGGCCTGGCTGTCTGGATACTGGTCATTGTCCCCCTCTTACCCGAGAGTGGGGTACCACACCTCTGGCTTGGGTGCAGTACCTCTGTGGTGACTGGATCCGCAGGATCGTGTCATGGATCAGGCATAATAGAAGTGTAGGAACAGACAGTTGCATCCGGATGTGTAGCCTTTTTTTTCGCAAGATCCATTTGTAAATGACATGCCCCCTAGGGGGTCATTTCAAATTTGGTTCTGGGCATACGCGGACCAAAAACCCGGATCCGGATTCCCATGGATCGAGCTTCCATAGAAAAACATTCTAATTTAGCCCGGGTCTGGGTATTCACGGTTGTTGACATGGATACCATGGGTGCATGTGAAATCAGCCTTGCCCGATAACATTATAAAATAATACTTATTAAAACAAAACAATTTATCACATCCCCTCTAAGACTGCAGGAGTCGTTCACCGAGTCTGGATTTCTATATTCCTATTTGTGTGAATTGTATCTAGGTCACAACTATGCGGCTATTTAAAGCTAAAGCCAAATATCTGAAAGAAAATAAATGTTCACATCAGAAGGTGACTGTCGTACTATCCTGCTAGACGCACGGATCCAAAGTGCCTGGCAGGACCACAGCGCCGGCGTCCTCCATCTACATTTCTACAATTCTGACATTCCTGAGGATATAGTGTACAGAACCATGCAGCATTAATGAATACCATTTCCGGGGATTAGCAGACTTTTTCCTATCCCCGTTCAGCTGGAATTAAAACAAGTGTAACGTATCTTGGAGGAGAATCTCCCTTTCTATCAGAATCTGGAAGCCGTACACGAGATTGTCTGTGTTTTTTGTATTTGCTATAATAAAGCAGCCTACTAGTCCCATCCTATCGATAAGCTGCCAGAGCCCCGTGTAGCAAGCCGTCAGCACAGATTCCATGTCATGACATATTTGGGCGTTCTGCTGTGCGTAGTCAGCGGCAGGTTCGCTTGTTTCTATGGAGACTGGCTGTGTCACGTCTTTCTATTTTTTGTCCTTGCAGTGTTTCCATGGTAACTTACATTGACTATTCCAGAAAGGCTATTTTCATAATTTCCTGGTTGTTGGAGTGATATATATGTTTACATCTATCAGGGTGTTTGTGTTTATTCCAATGCTTTTGTGTATACCGAGTGTACCCGGACAAGGATATTCATGACGGATATCCGAGCGTCACTTCTGTCTCTCTGCAAGTGTTCATTACTGTTGTACATCGTACACTCACACGCACCATTGACTATGGTGCCTCCCTGTATATGCAATGTAACTTAAGGATGTATTTGTACTCTCTTGACCCCTATCTAAAGCATATGAGACTTTGTTCCCTAAATGGTCAACACACTTTGTATAAATCAATAAATAGTGCAAGCGAATATAAGGACGTTTGCAATATATTATCATAGAAATGTACTTCTTTCTCCACTTAACATAAGAGCAGGAGTCCCTCATCTGTTCCATATATGAGAGACATCACAGCAGCGAGTCTCCACCCACTAGCTCAGAGAAAAGAAAATTAGAGCCTACAGAGGAGAAAAGGGGTGAAAATGCTGAATAGAAGTTATATAATGACCAGAAATAGTGTTATTCCTTATGTATACACACAGGACAGCTGCTTCAGAAAAGTTACCTGAAACCACAGGCATGCTTTAAAGCAGGGGTGGGGAAGTCCAGGCCTCGAGGGCCGCCAACAGGTCATGTTTTCAGGATTTCCTTAGCAATGCACAGGGGCTGTAATCATCACTAGTGCAGGTGATTATATTATAGCCTGTGCACTGCTAAGAAAATCCTGAAAACCTGTCCTGTTGGCAGCCCTCGAGGCCTGGAGTTCCCCACCCCTGCTTTAAAGTTTTAACATAAAACTTAGGAGTAAGCCTTACACATGCAAGAAGTATAAATATGGAGCATGCTTGCTAACTTTAATGCTAGTAAATAAAGTAATTGTCTGTATGCTAAAAATATTACCCTGTAAGCACACACCCTACAGGTCAAACCCTGACCAAGTCAGTTTCCCACAATCTGAATGTGCAATGATAGAATTCCATTGTGCATGATGCCAGTAAAATGGCATCATGCACAAGAAATCTGTCCAGAAGTAGTAGTTTACAGGCAGTTTAGGAAGGTTTTGGTGGCACTGTAGAGATTTACCAATACATTCAAGTGTCCAGGAGGTTTCACCTTTTTTTAGGGAGTTTTTCATATGTTTTGAGAAAAGTTGGTAACTATGCAATAGGCTTGCAGAGGTAGCTGTCAAACCTGGACACTGGAACCTGAAGTAGCCAAACAGGCCCCTGTCTTAAACTAGTAGACCAGTTACATATATGGCACACGATCATTAAAGGACCTTCTGAAATCAGAAAAGAAGCTGGAACTCATCGGTGATGAATCAAGTCTTGTGCGGTTTCTGGGTTACATGAATACAGGTGCAGGGAGGGGGTTCAGCGTCTTTGGACTACAGTGACTGTTTCATGCGAGTGGCACTTCTACTGGACCAGAAGTTTACCATGTTCATGTTGAGCTGCTTTTCAGGGTGCACTCCCGATGCAGGGTCTGTGTCCCGCAGGAGCAGTTTTTGGTGAGCAGAGTGAAAGCTTATTCTACAGTACATCTAGGTGCTCAGTCATTTCTTATGTTGTGATAATTAAAGGACCTGTTTTCTACAGGAGCCCAAATGCCCTGGGATTGTTATAAAAAAATGTGCCTAAACACTAACAGGCTGGTATCTACCACCTACCAGCCTGTTGTGCCCAGCATCATTCACCGCTGACATGGAGTGGGCACAGACTGCTCCTTCCTAGGGCAGCATGGCAGGGTAAACAGAGCAGTGGCATCTTTTCTACTCTGCTTTATGGAAGGACAGTAGTGTACCATTGGCGGGACAGCCAACATAATGCTGATTGATAGCCAGCTCACTGCTACCTGATTGGGGAAGCCGGCTGTCAATCAGCATGACATCGGCTATGTGCCAGTTGACAAAAAGGAGAAACCGCCCCTCTGTTGACGTGACGTCAGCGGAATCGGCAAAATCACTGAAAGGAAATCACTGAGAGGAGCAGTCTCAGACCCCTCTGTGTCGGCGGTGAACAGTGTTGGGCACAAAAGGCAGGTAAGTATGCTACCTGCCTGTTAGTGCTGAGGTACTTTTTTTATAAAAATCCCAGATAACTCCTTTATTCCAACATTGATGGAAATGCAACTGAAGGCAACATTTCAGGCTAGACAAGGGGTGTGTGTGCCTGAAACATTGCCATCTGTGCCATTCCCATCTATTTTGTAATAAAGGAGTTCTTTGCATCTGGACTTCAGGATTGCTGCAACCTTATTTGTGGATGTAGATAGATAGATAGATAGATAGATAGATAGATAGATAGATAGATAGATGAGTAATAAATGGAGCAGCAATGCCTTCTTGGGTGCAGTTCAGCTCCGCTTTTACGTTAGCTTGAAATATATTGATAAAAATAGCTGCAGCACTCCAGGTGAATGATGTAATCTGCCTTTATTCTGGCGTCACATACAGGGTATGGCTACGTTTCGGGCCCCCTCGCCCTTCTTCCCCTGTGACGTCCGCCCTGTGACGCGTGGAGCAGAAGATCCGGATATGATGCTGTAATGACCAGAGGTCCTATTAAGATCCAGTGAGTCACGGACTGAGACAGAGGCAGAAATAAACAACAGTATTTATACTGATATGGGGATCAAAGTATGGTTCAGTATGGAATGTAAAAATCTCAAAATCCCCTTAAAATATAACCAATAACAGTTTCACACACTCAGCGTTAGCCGACATCAATGCACCGATCTCAGAGTTCCCAGGGTATGTAAATCACACTCAGAACCAGGAGCAAATTTACCTACACGTTAGACTTATCAAGGATTTAACTTACGGTAACTAAAGGCTCTGTACATCAACTGTGGGCGGTCTGATGGGACCTCTGAGATGGCACACTGAGTATAACTTATCACAGCTAATAACAATACAATACACTATATCAATGCTGGCTATACACTAAGCACAGGGATACCCTGGTATCTCAAAACTATGGTACCATCAACCTCAAATGTAGCTTTACACCGGTGTATATTCCACGTGGGCTGCAGCAAGTCCAGAAAAAGAAAAAGAAAAGAAAAAACCTTTGGCGCCAAAAAAAAAAACGTATTGTAAAAAAAACAGCAGAATTTGGCAGCTTACCAGCCAATGCCAGATTCACATGTCCAGTACTTTAGTTCTGTAAGCTTGGGGTGCAATCTGTGGAGCACTCTTTTCCAGGGCTTGTCAGGACCTTGTCAGGATCCTCCCAATGTGGATGGCACCGGACGCCGGTTCTCCTTTCGCAGTCACTCACGGCCTTCCTGGACGCCAATCACTTGCTCCATCAGGGGGAACATCTCCTCAGCCTCCTTGTCAGGATCCTCCCAATGTGGATGGCACCGGACGCCGGTTCTCCTTTCGCAGTCACTCACGGCCTTCCTGGACGCCAATCACTTGCTCCATCAGGGGAACATCTCCTCAGCCTCCTTGTCAGGATCCTCCCAATGTGGATGGTACCGGACGCCGGCTCTCCTTTCGCAGTCACCGGAAATGACGTGCACAGGCATCACGTGATGCCGCATCATAGAATTCGGAGCGGGGGCATTTGAAAAAAGAAAGCGCGCTCATGTAGTAAGGATTACGCCCATCGGTACATAATTGAAGCAGCGAGGCGGGGGAGCGTAGCCCTGGGGACACTGCCCCTCCGTCAGAAACGCCCACCTGACAAAAATCATGTAAGTGATTAAAACATACTATTTCACTTTTACAAACACCAAAGAGCTCAAACAGGGATGATTCAGAAAGTATTTGGGTGCTGCTCGGACAAGTATTGACAGGTTAGGGGCTTAGATGAGGTGACAGGTTCCCTTTAAGTATTTTTATAGATGGAAAAAGTCACTTTAAAAAAGTAGATCACCCTGTGAAAAAAGCAGGAGTCCAGCGGTTGTACCACCCAGAGGTCCACTTTTACCATAGAGAGAATCTGCCAGTACCAACACATTTCCCCTGCAGCAATCCCTTCTGTAAAGAGCACATAACCCAATTGGACACATGGGCAGGGATTATATTGATGGCGACTCAAGTGAAATTAACAAATACATGAAAAAGATAAGAAATATAATTCTAGAGTTTATACTTTCCAAAATACTAAGACAGCTTGTGTAGGAAGTACAAACACAGCAGAATGGAGATATCACTTATGAGAAATTCCCAAATCCTGACACAGGTCCCAGAAGGATTAGACAAACCAGAAGCTGGCAGCGATGCCAACTAACAGAACCCTAACTAATAATGTGGCTTCATTTATAAAACTAAATCACTGAGTGTTCTTCCCTAAATATAAGAATTTTCGGTTGCAGAATCTGACCTTAAAGAGTGCATTATAGGATCTCTTTTTTCACCCCCCTCTACCACACACACAAAAAAACTACAGGGCCTTGAAAAAAGTGAACTTTTCTACATTTTTCATGTTACACCTACAAACTTAAATATATTTTATTGGGATTTAACGTGATATACCAACACTAAGTAGCAACTATGTGTGAAGTGTAAAAGAAATGATACATGGTTTTCTAAATATTTTAAAAATATAAATCTAAAAATTGTGCCATGCATTTGTATTCAGCCCCCCTTGTTGAGTCGTCGTCGGCAGGGGCTCGCAGTAGTCAAACAACAGTGCAGCCTTGGCTGGGCTGATCGTGCGCCAGCCAGCTCCTCAGTGCAAAGGCTCAGTTGTTTTGCACTCTCGTCGAGAGACAAATTACGGTATTCACAGTCAATAAAATGTTTTAAAGCTTTCTTTACTTGAACAGTTGAACATAAGAGAGGCTGCAGGCTGCTCCCCTCATACTGGTACCTTCTGACTTGCGCCCCTCAGCGTCATCGTTACACGTTGTGAATTCAAAAAGTGTTTTGTCAGTTCTGTCCTTACCCTGCCCATGGGGACTTGTCCACATGACCATCAGAGAACCGCTGGACAGCCTTCCTCCACCCACCAACCTGATACCAAAGGGAGATAGCTGCTGTCTGTGTATCTGTCAGGCACCAATACCAGGGGAATACACTTGGCTGAGGTTCTGATCCATGTTCCAAATGTTGGGACAAATTCTGGAGAGACCCTCAGGGTCTGAACAATTTAAAGGGGGCTTAGTTCCTGATACAACTTCCTACTGGGGGACTCCCTGCTGCTCTCCACGCTACAAGCCCTTATATTGACTAAACAATGCCTAAGGAATACCCACAACCTGTGACAACCTCCCATGCAACTGGCAGAGCTGCTGGTAAGGCAGAACCCCCAGAAAGTCAGAGACCCTTTACATCTGTACAAGGATCTTGACTGACAGCAGAAACCAGGAAGTTACTGCCTATGGAGGCGCAGCAGGCCAGAGCAGGGAAGTAGTCAAAGAGGGAAATCTGGAAAAAAGGCTAGGGTGGAAAACTGAATAGTAGCAATGTCAGAAAGCTGAATCAAAACAGAGAGGACACTGAGGTACAAAATCGTCAGGAGAAAACACAGTCAAAGAACAAAGCCAAGGTCAAACCAATATCATAGGAAAACAAGCTCCAGCTAGAATGTGGAACCAGGAATATAACTGGGCATAACTATAGGCGGGAGCTTAGGAACCAATGACTCTAATGACCCCATCAGGACTTCCCAGATACCAATACTATCAGGCTGTGAAGCACATCAGATCCCAGCCACAGTGACCTCAGAGGACGAGCTAAGCTTGCACTCTCCAGAATCCACCGCAAGGACCTCTCCCCCAAACCAGCATCACCTGCAGTGTGAACACTGCGATGCCTGGGGACAGGGGCAGAAGATAAGGAAGGAAGTTCTGGCAGAGGCACAATGCCTTTATCATCAGCGCCATCTATAGGGCAAACATGGCAGTGCCTAGTGACCGGGGCAGGAATTACAGGAGCAGATCGAGATGAGGACGCATCACTAGCACCACCCATAGATGGAATAGGGTGGCACCTAGTGGTCTGTGCAGATATTACAGGAGCAGGTCCAGGTGGGGATGTGACACAAGCACTACTAATAACCTTGTTTGTCTAACGGGGTTCGGGAAGCAGCCATCGCCTTTAACCAGTAGAGGGCCTTATACGTATTATAAAATACACAGTCTTTAAATGCAAGTGCAAAGTGCAAGGTACCCTTTGGGTGACAGGGTGACAACATCAATGACCCTTTTACACCCTGAGTCAATACTTTGCAGGACCACCTTTTGCTGCCTTTACTGCATCAAGTATTTGGGGGGATTTCTCAACCAGCTTTGCACATCTAGAGGCTGAAATTTTTCCCCATTTGTCTTTGTAAAATAGCTCAGTGAAGTTGGAAGGAGGCGTCTGTGAACAGCAATTTTCAAGTCTTGATTTAAATTCTCAATGGAATTTAGCTCCAGACTGAGACTGGGCTATTCATACACATTCCAATGTATCTGATAGTATGTTTAGCGTCATTGTCCTGCTGAAGGCAGTCTCAAACCTTTTACAGCCTCTGACAGGTTTTCCTCCAGAATTGCCCTGTATTTAGCTCCACCCATCTTCCCAACAACTCTGACGAACTTCCCTTTTTCTGCTGAAAAAAAGTATCCCCATAGCATGATGCTGCTACCGCTTTGTTTGATGGTGGGGATGGTGTTTTCAGGGTAATATGCAGTGTTAGTTTTCTACAACACTACAACATTTGGTGGTTATGGTGTTCTCCGCAAGGAGCCACCCCTTGGCTGGGTCCTTCCCTGGAGGGATATATGGCTAGTCCTGTGTTTGAGACTCCTAACCGAGGCTCCACAGACTCTATTTGCATGTTCATATTTCCCAGGGGGCAATGTGCCTAGGAATTCACTGTGTTTGAGCGCTTTAGCCAGCTGCCCGCAGTGTTTTCTTGGACTGGTCTCCCTGAGATCAGTGAATACTTTGCAATCTTGGTCTACTAGGCCTTGCTCCCACCTAGCCAGAATCCTACTCCACACTGATGAGGGGCAACACCCCGAAACAGCTGTATGTGGATGGATACCTGGCCTTGGTATTCCTTTGTCATATCTGTAAACTTGTAAAAGAGTTGGATATTGACTTAAAGGGCCACTTAATTTGGTGGTTATGGTGTTCTCCGCAAGGAGCCACCCCTTGGCTGGGTCCTTCCCTGGAGGGATATATGGCTAGTCCTGTGTTTGAGACTCCTAACCGAGGCTCCACAGACTCTATTTGCATTGTCCTGCTGAAGGCAGTCTCAAACCTTTTACAGCCTCTGACAGGTTTTCCTCCAGAATTGCCCTGTATTTAGCTCCATTCATCTTCCCAACAACTCTGACGAACTTCCCTTTTTCTGCTGAAAAAAAGTATCCCCATAGCATGATGCTGCTACCGCTTTGTTTGATGGTGGGGATGGTGTTTTCAGGGTAATATGCAGTGTTAGTTTTCTACAACACATTTTGCATTTAGCCCAAAAAGTTTTACTTTGATATCAAATGAATAGAGCACCTTCTTCCACATGCTAGCTGTGTCCCATACATGACTTTTTCCAATCTGCAAATGGAACTTGTTATGACTTGCTTCCAAAAATGACTTTCTTTTTGCCACTGTTCCATAAAAGCCAGCTGTGTGAGGTATACGACTAATAGTCATTTCCTGGACAGACTCTTCCACCTGAGCTGTGGATTTGTGCAGTTCCTCCAGAGTAACCTCTTATTTGCTTCTCCTATTAGTGCTCTCGTTGCTTGGGATGTCAGCTTAGGTGGACAGCAATTGATAGGTTTCCAGTTGTGCCATACTTCTTCCATTTTTGGATGATGGATTGAAAACCTTTAAGAAGGTGGCTATTATGCCCTGACTTTCCCTGTACACTTAATAAATAGGTTTTAAAAATGTCACACCCTGTATGATAATGACCTGTTTTGTTGGGCTTGATTGTAGCTCGTTCCATCCCGCCTCTCCTCACTGTCCATCCCGCCTCTCCTCACCATCTGACAGCCTCTTCTTCTAAATAACATCCTAATCGCATGTCTGTGCATAGGGATCGTGCAGGCACGCTGTGCACTAGTGCACATATCTTAGCGGTTCGTGGATGAGCAAAACAGTTTTAGACTATGCCCACATTAGGGCAGAGTACAGTGCAGCAGGTGCAATCCAGAGACGCCTCTGCACAGGCACATGATTTGGATGTCATTTAGAAGAAGAGGCTGTCGGACAGCGAGGAGAGGAGGGATGGACCGAGCTACAATCAAGCCCATCAGACTGGAAACAGGTAATTATGATACAGGGCGGGAAGTTTTTAAAACATAATTATTAGGTGTACAGGGGCAGTTAGGACATAATACCCGCCTTCTTAAAATGCAGCATAGGCGTTACTCAATGTGGTACTTTTAGTTTAAAGGGATCCTGTCACCTCCAAAATGCCTCCTAAGCTATCAAAACATGTCCCTGCACCATCCTATCACTAATCTCACACTCCTTTTGTCTCCTAAAAGCATCCTGTGAAAGTGAAGAAAAACGTTTTAATACTCACTCATTAGTGATTATAATTAGCAGGGGCCATATTCTTTAGTCACCAGGGGGTGTTGTTTAGCAGCTCCAGGATCCACCCTCTCTCTGTCTGTGCTGCTGTGAAACTGAAACTGAAGGCAGGACTAATGATTTGCATTCTGTGAGTGATAGAGAGGGGGAGGGTAATGCATGCACATCACAGCAGAACACACAGAGACAGGGTGGATCCTGGAGCTGCAAAACAGCCCGCCTTGGTGACTAAAGAATATAGCCCTTGCTAATTATAATCACTAATGACTGAGTATTAAAACGTTTTTATGCACTTTCACAGGATGCTTTTAGGAGACAAAAGAAGTGTGAGATTAGTGATGGGATGCTGCAGGGACATGTTTTGCTAGCTTAGGAGGCGTTTTGGAGGTGACAGGATCCCTTTAACAGGCCCCAAACAGGTGACTGGTTCACTTTCAAAGAGAAAGCTCAGAGACAATTACTATTAAATCATTAAAAAATATTTCCCTTGAGTTGAAAGACAAGATAGGCCAGAGAGCGGTAGACCAGGAGCTAGCGGGACTTGGGAGGGGGGAAATGCCTATGATGTAGCAGTGAGTTACTGTGAAAGTCCATATGAGTAGCAGGTAGACATAGTCCTAATGGACATAAATTTGGTACAATTGACTAAACATGTGTTATCTTGAAATTGTAAAGAACATACAAAATTAAAAAGTTACAGTACCGATTTTGGCTATGGGGTGATATTATACCTAGGATTTATACGCATGCACTATACTTATAGACAAAATACAAACATCCTACACGCACATTCATGTGTAAGTATCTACTGATGCATCTCGGACAATAAGATTAAATGCAAAGTATTGAATGTGAACCTTATGTGACAATTCAGACAATGCTCCTCAACACAGCATGTGCTTACTTCTTTCTGCAGGATTCAGTCCGTGATATCATTCTTCTTATTTTTCTGTTTGCATTATGGTAATGAAGTGAACACATCTGAACGGGCCTTTTTGATAGCATGTATTACCACTATTACATGGCATTCAAGCATTGCTAATATAATAGATACCTCACTTTCTATTGTAAATGCCTTTAAGTATGTGTTTACTAGAGAGTATACTTGTGCTGTTGGATGGGTTTCTTCTGAATGTTAGTGCAAGTCATTCTTGGTGTCTGTTTTCACTCTTTATGGATGAAGTGTTTGGATGTAATTGTAGACTTGTTTGCTCGCTGTTATTCTATGTAAGACTTTATTGTGCAATTATCTCATACAGGGAAAGCGATTCTACAGTACTTCTCAAATAATACACCCGTGTTTGTGTCAGCCTGTATAAAGACATTAGATTCAGTTGTGTAAACCATGAGAAAACAAGAGTCTGCAGTGGTTTTCGGCATTACTTACCGCAATTGTTGATGACTAGCATTGCCTGATCATAACGTTATGTGGTAGTGTACTGGTTTTTTATAGGATAGGGTCACTATAGGGACATAAGTCGGGCCGGCATGCACCTGCGGCAAGCCCGCCTATACATTGTATGGGGCTTGCCGCAACTGTGCCGCAAGTGCAGCCGGTATGCGGTAATCGCGGCAAATGCAGTTTTTTCACCGCATCTGCCGCGATTTCAAATAAACGCTAATGTGAAAGTACCCTTAGAGAGTTGTGAGGCCTCCTCTGCCAGTGTGTGTGATGGTTGGGGAGAGATCTGCCTGAAGCTTGATCTGCCGCTCTTTCTCCTTAAGAGCCTGCTCCAAAAGCTGAAATTAAGGATCTCTTCTTGGGATCCCTGTCTGCTCCAGGGCCCTGATCCTACTTTCTGTCTAGCACGAGCTTTTACTTTCTCCTGAACTCAGGGGACTAAATTCTCCTGGGGTGTCCGGGATTTCTCGGCTACAAATAGACATATAGCAGGTACAGACTTCGGTGTCCGGGTTGACTTAAAGGGTAACTAGCTATGTTCCCTTCTTTTTCTTCTTCCTAACTCTCCACTGGCCTCTGTCCCTCTCCCTAGGGCATTGCATAGTTCCGATCAGTCTTTCCTGGTTCTGGGCATGGCTTGGTCCCAGCAACCAGCTTCTTTCAGTTCCTTACTAAACTCGACTGACTGAACTACTCTTCTGAACTGACCTTCACTGACTGACTGTTCTAACTCCTCCCTCAGACCTGGATCTTTATAGGGGATCTTGCTTAAGGCAGAAAGTAGAGCTCCCCCTCCAGGCCTGGGGTGGGAGGGTGTTGTGTGCTGTGTGTGCCGAGGTATACATCCCTCCCTGCATCGGTGGGTCCTGTGGCAATCCCTGCAGGGGTGCCACAGACATTTTCCGTACTTAAATTAATTGCAAATATTTTTAGCTATTCTATTAAAAGTTTTGTACAGTAAAACAATGTATTACCGTGCATAGTTGACTACCGAGTGGTTTAAAGGTATTCGTCAGTACAGAATGATTGTTCAACCAAGTACAGGTGTTTGGAATGTAGAGAGGCATGGGGAAGTAATTGTGGGTGAGGCAGTCATCTGTCATGCCCCAGCACGCTACATTAAAGAGTAGTTCCTGGCTGCTTGTGTGCACTGCTGTCATGGGGGCGCTACGCACTTACAGGCCACATGTTACCTTGACCAAGTGTTGGCCAGGACCAAGTGTTATACAGTTTATCAAGGGACACATAAAGTTCAGCAGCATTCTTCGCACCTGCACTATCAAAAAGCTCTAATTTAGAGTGAAATGTACAAAGGAATTTGGACTACAGAAAGACCGTAATTCACATATACTCCACCAAAAAGAGAAACACGATCAGGCATCCGTAATGCAAAACATAGCTTTATTAATAGGTGTATCAGAAAAGAGGAGGGAAGGAGAACACAGAGTAAAACAAAAAGGGTGCACATACAGGATCTCATTATAGTTTACAAAATATACCAAATTATGAAATCATACACGTAACAAATCAAAAATGGTTGTGCTTGGTTTAGCCTCCGGATTTGTATCAAAGAGTTTCTAGGCAGTCTGGCATCCCAATATATTAGAACAGGGGTAGAGAACTCCAGGCCTCAAGAGCCACAAACAGTTCAGGTTTTCAGGATTTGCTTAGTATTGCATCCTGGAGGATAACACCAAAGAATAGTGGAGACCCGTGCTCAGTACACTAAAACTGTTCTGTTCAGTGTAATTTCACTTTAGCAGTGTATCTACATACACTGCTAAAGTGAAATGAAAGAACGGAATGGTTAAATAAAAA
Organism: Allobates femoralis; assembly: GCA_033576535.1. Classification (NCBI taxonomy): domain Eukaryota; kingdom Metazoa; phylum Chordata; class Amphibia; order Anura; family Aromobatidae; genus Allobates; species Allobates femoralis. Next base: position 112,183,412 of record JARQOC010000004.1, read on the forward strand.
AATAAATGCTCACTTCTCCTGCTAGTGTAATAAGCTGACCAGGCGAGGCAACCCGATCAGCTGATGGGTCACATGATCGCATCAGCTGAGTTGTTTAAATCACCCACCAATTTGTATTTTTCAGCAAAGCAAGTTTGGCTCCACAATTTTGCTCTCCTTTTTTGTATGCTTACTGTATTTGAGCCGCTGAGCTATATTTGGTAGTTTATACCCTCTAGCTCTTTTTCAGGTAGCATTAGGCATTTTTGATTATATATGTGTGATGGACCCAACAGCCAATCACAGACTCTGTCATAGAGAATGACCGTCTGTGATTGGCTGTTGGAGTAACCTGGAATCCCATATATTCTAGATGCTATTTGTTTTAAATAATAAAAAAAAATAATGGGCTTCTCTGTATTTTGATTGCCAGCCAGAGTAAAGCCAAGCAGCTAGGGGTGGCCGCCCGTAGCTGTCTGCTTTCTGTACTGAGAATTAAAAATACCGCAACGCCATACATTATTTTTTTAAACTATTTATTTATTTATTTATTTTTACTATTTATTTATTTTTACATTACTATGATGTCTGTCAATCAATCAGTGAAGGGCCCAAACAGCCAATCACAGGTGCTTTCACAGAGAATGGACGTCTGTGATTGGCTGCTGGAGTAACCTGAAAACATCCAATCACAGACCCCCATGCTCTGTCACAGCATTAGGGATTGACTGTGCCGTGCCTCTGCAGTGAATATACGAGATTTTAATGAGCGGCCCTGGAAGTGCAAGTGGTAGGACAAGGGATGGCGGGACAGCGGTAAGTACTAGTGCAGCTCAATAAATTTGAATATCACCAAAAAGTTAATTTATTCCACTAATTCAAGACAAAAAGTAAAATACATTTATTATGTAGAGTCATTACAAACAGAGTGATCTATTTCAACTGTTTATTTCTGTTAATGTCGATGATTATGGCTTACAGCCAATGAAAATCCAAAGGTCATTATTTCAGAAAATTAAAGTAGGCAGGATGAAGGGTTAAAAACCGTGCTGCCGTATTCCATGAGCTATCAAAGGGTGAATATAATATTGATTTTTTTTAGTCAACGTGTTTCAGGGCTCCCAGAAACGCCCTGAAACATGGCAATATTACATAGATTTTTTATGATATTCTAATTCATTGAGATACACTAGTAAAATGATGATGTTTAATAACCATGTGATTTGTTTTTACAGGTCCCCATCCCCGAACCTGAACTGGAACACGGACTTCTCAGGGAAGTCTGTGTTTGAGGTCTGTGCCCAAACACTAGATATTTGGTATGGACCCTGAACTTTACAGTTCGGGTTCACCCATCACTAATCAGGACCCATGAGCTTCAATATTGTTAGGCTGGCTTCACACCACAGTTTTTGCCTGTCCATGTGGATCTTGTTTTTTGCAGGACCACCTGGACAGAAATGTAGCCAAATATGTTCCTGGGTCCTGTTTTTTGTAGGATTTGTTTTCGGCTGCTGTCCATGGTGCTGAAGTCTACCTGTGTCTGCTCTGCTGCTGTCCTAGGTGCTGAATTCATAGCCTCTGCTAGAAGTACTGCTGTCCATGGTGCTGAAGTGTGGACGGCAGGACTTCTGAGGATGCTCTGTGCAAAAAATTGGATCCGGGAAATAATCCGAGTTTTTCATGCATCCGGCGCCCATAGACTCCCATATTATGTGCGCCGGATCGCCCCAGATCTGTGTTTGTCCGATTTTGTCACCAGAGCTAAAAATGCTGCAGGCTCCGAATTTGGTCATGGTGAAAAACCGTATAAAAATTAATCTGGCACAGAATACACAAAACCTGATGGCCAAATAGGAGCATTCTGGCACCATAGGGATACATGAGAGGCAAAACCAGATCAGGTTCTGTGCGGTTCAAACCGGACAAAACCTGATGCCGAAAACTGTGGTGTGAAGCCAACCTTAAGGCCACTTTACACACACCAACTTATCTGTCCAACTTCTGAACAACTTACTAGTTGCAGTGAAATCATGGACACATTGTTCCATTTTGTGGCTGTGTACAAATGTAACAATGTGTCCATGATTTCACTGCAACCAGTAAGTTGTTCAGAAGTTGGACAGATAAGTTGGTGTGTATAAAGTGGCCATTAGTCCTTCATGATCAAATATAAAAAATAGCAATAATTTGTGTTGAACCTGATGATAATGTGTGCACTCCAATGGTTTGGTTTTTATCTTTGCCCACTTTAGGCTGCAATACTAAAATATTAAATGACTGTACATAATAAAATAGAGCATGGTGTGTATTTCTAAGCAATATGGGGGGGATGAAAAATTTTAAAACAATATTCCCATAAATATCTGAAACATTGCCATCCAGGAAATGCTCTGCCCCACCCTTGTCTGTCACAAATTAATAATCAGGGAATTAAACACTGTTTGGAAAGAAGCCGGCGTTGTGTCCTATGCAAAAGAAGCAGAACATTCCCTCCCATGTCAGCGCTTGGCTTCCACATTGATGTGACACCTGCACCTGGGGAGCCACGACCCATCCTGAAGAGTTTAGGTTCAGTCATGTGGTGCGGCCATCTCCCAAGAACACCTGTCCTGTTACCTGCACACACCTGGCAAGGGCAGGACACGCATCTTGCCTGCGGTGTTCAGAGCCCATTGTGAACATATCTGGTTTTCTGTCATATTAGGTTTCATTTTTTTCACTGCTGAAGTGCATCTACTAACAATAAAGCAAAACGAGAAAGGGCTCCTCACCTAGGAGCGATATGAGTGGGTTAAATCAGCACCGCCAAGGCGCCAGGAAAAAATAGATATGCAGTTTAATCAACGTATTTCAGAGTGATAGGGCCACTTTACACACACCAACTTATCTGTCCAACTTCTGACCAACTTACTGGTTGCAGTGAAATCATGGACACATTGCTCCATTTTGTGGCTGTGTACAGAGGAACAATGTGTCCAGTGGCGTAACTTCAGACCCAGGGGCCCCGATGCGAAAGCTCCAACGGGCCCCCAATTATTGGAAATCTTTAATAGTATTAGTCTTTTTCTATAAGCCAAAGGGACTTTTGGGGCCCCCCTATGCTGCAGGGCCCGGGTGCGATCGCAACCCCTGCACCTGTTGTAGTTACGCCCCTGAATGTGTCCATGATTTGACTGCAACCAGTAAGTTGGTCAGAAGTTGGTCACAGAAGTTGGTGTGTGTAAATTGGCCAATACACTTCCTCATCTGGACAAATCATAGTGATCATTGTGGTTTGTCCTAATGAAGAATTGTCACTTCCAAGCATTGAACCACAGATCTACTTTTTCCCGTGTCCTGTTCATCACTGTTTTACGCTGGTTTCACATTACCATTTTTCGGTGTCCGTGTGAATCCAGCTGGAGCTGGATGAACCTGCATCCATTTTCGGCACCACTGACTTTCCATTGGTCCGCAGGCACTTGCGGATGCATCCAGTTCTTTACAGCTCCCCCTGATCGGGGTGTCCGAGGTTTTTTCACTGAGACCAAAAATGCATTATGGACCGATTTTGGTTTCTCGTACAAAACTGTGAACATTCTGATCTGGAGCTGGGTTAAATTACAGTGGGGCTCTATGGAACACGGATCCGGTGGAATCTGGATCCGGATGCTAGATCTGGATTTTTGGACAGAACCCATTTTTCAGTGACACACTCACTAGGGGGGTGTCATTCATAACTGGATCAACCAAAAAAGGTACAAAATTGGTTGCATCTAGATAGTCACGCACTGGTTTTATCACACATTTTATAATTCCAGGGAAATCTGGAGGGATGCAGGTCTTAACCGCATCCCCCTGGATTCCAGAAAATGGTAGTCTGAAACCAACCTTACCGGCAGCGCAGATCTAATCCACTTATCTCCACTTCCATCTGTTTTTCCTTCGTTGCTCTACAGCAGTCTTCCTCCTAAGTTGATTTAAGATTTGTGTCTTTACCAGGTGAGCAAAAATTACACTTTGGCATCCCGGTTTCTTCTTAGGTAAGTCTCTATTTGTGCTCATTGTCTTCACAGATTCTGTTTGCTTACATAGGGGCGATGTAATAGGCACAAAGGGGTCATTTTAAGCGAACAGACAAAATATGAGTAAAAAGATGAGTGTGCTCCCAGACTGTATCCAGTGCAAATAGAAAAATAAAGTGCCCCATAGTGTAAAACGTAAAGGAAAATTTCACGTTTAAGCTATGGTCACACACAGCGTTTTTTCTACAGCTGAAGCCTGCTCTTTCTGCAGTACAATGGTTTAATAAAGTTAGTTTTATTCAACAAAAACACAGCAAAAATGGAGCGTGTTATGATCTTTGCAGCATTTTTCCACTTCCTCATTGCTTTCTATGGGTGAAAGAATCGACATGCGGCAGATTTAAAGGGAACCTGTCAGACTGTTTATGCCCCTCCAGCTATCATTGTCTGTAGCTGCAGCTTTATATTACTATTCTAATCATGCCTGTCTGAGCTCAGAGTGTAATGTGAAAGGTGCAAAAAAAGCCTTTATACACTTACATTTCAGTCCCCACCTTGGAGGAGGGGGACTGTCTGGCAGGATAATGTTAACTCACTTTTAACTTGGATAGCTAAAGGACCTGTGTGATGTAACGATCATGTGACCTTACTGGGCGGAGCTAAGCTATTAACCTGCCAAACAGTCCCCGTCCTCCAAGCTGGGGACTGACTGCCTCATTACATAAGGAAATGTAAGAGTATAAATGCTTTTTTTTCACCTTTCACATTACACCATGAGCTCAGACAGGGATGATTAGAATAGTAATATGAAGCTGCAGGTACAGATAGTGATAGCTGGGGAGGTATAAACCACCTGACAGGTTCCCTTTAAGAAATGCTGAAGTTTTCCAATACAGTCATGAAAAAAACAAACATGTGTCTGCATGAGATCCTGAAAGCTCATGGCTTTTGCATAAAAAACACTGGAAGAAAAAAGAGCGGTGAAAAATCGCAAGCTGTGAAAATAGCCTAAGGCTGCTGAGTTTATCATTTTGCACGTTTTCTGCATTTAGTTAAGTTAGGTAACTTGCCTTTTATTACATTTATTTTATCATAGTTTTAACACTGTGGTTTTGGTCACTTGGTTTGTCATGTTTTAAATAAATCTGCTTTGTTATTAATACCTCCTGGTATTTGGCTTACTTAGGCTACTTTCATATAACGATTTTTAGGGAGCCGATGCTGTCCGATATAAATCGGACAGCACCGGCTCCCTTCTGATGCCTGGAATCGGATGCCAAATAGGCATCCGATTCCGGCATTAAATTGTAGCCTCCGGGCTGAAAAGAAGAAAAAAAAAAAAAGTTTATGCTCACCTCTCCCCGAGCCCCCGCCGTCTCCCGCCGTCTTCCTGCAGGCTCCCGGTGGCTCCCGGTGGCATCCGCAGGCGGCAGAGCTCATGTGTACAGGACCTGCGGTGATGTCACAGTCACGTGACCGCGGGTTCCACCATGGTAACCCGCGGTCACATGACTGTGACATCGCCGCAGGTCCTGAACAGCAGAAGAAGACCTCTGCTGACACCGGGAGCCTGCGGGAGCCACCGGGAGCCTGCAGGAAGACGGCGGGAGACGGCGGGGGCTCGGGGGAGGTGAGCATAAACTTTTTTTTTTTTAACCCTTGTGCTCCCATTTAGGAGCAGTTTTACTGTACTGAGCATGCTCAGTACAGTAAAATCGGGTCCGAGGAGACATCAGATGTTTCCTCGGACCCTTCTCCATAGGGCCCCATGTTATAGGGATCGGGTCAGATCGGATGTGCACTAAATGCCATCCGATTTGGTCCGATCCGATTCTGTCAGATTTTATTTTCGGTGCAAAAATCGGAGCAGGCTCCGATTTTTGCACCGATAAAAAAATCGGACAGAATCGGATCGGACCAAATCGGATGACATTTAGTGCACATCCGATTCGGTCCGATGCCCATAGGTCTGCATGGGGCCAAATTCGGATCCGATGCTGTCCGATTTTGATCGGACAGCATCGGATCTGAAAAATCCGTAGAGTGAAACCAGCCTTAGATAAAACTTTATTGATACACATATGTGTGGATTACATCTATTTTCAATGCACTTCCACTGCAAAAATAAGATTTGTCACCAGATTTTACAATACAGATTCGGACCTGAGTGAAGCCGCGTGTGCCCGTAGTGAGACCGCAGCAGCCTTGTACTCACCATGTGCGGCGAGTGCAGGGCAGTCACCCAACGGGAGCCGCTTCAGACTCCGCAGCATGAAATGAACATGTTGCGGAGGAGCGGAATGCCGACAACCTGCACCGCAGCTGTCAGATCGCTGCGGTCGGGTAATTTCTTGAAATCCCATCCACTATGCTTATACTGTACTATGCTGCGTTTTGGATGCAGCGGCAAGACGCTGCATCCAAAACGCTGCGTATACTGATCGTGAGTATGCAGCCTAATGATCTACTAAGAGCTAAATCTAATGTTCACTATTCCCTACTGATCCTCCTGGATCTCTCCGCTGCATTCAATACTGTGGATCTCCTCTCTATGCTCCGCTCTATTGGGCTCAAGGACACCGCTCTGTCTTGGTTCTCCTCCTACCTCTCTGACCGCTTCTTCACTTTCGCTGGCTTCTCTTCTTCTCCTCTTCCCCTCACGTTTGGGGTTCATCAGGGTTCAGTCCTAGGTCCCCTTCTCTTTTCTCTATCACTGCCCCTATTGGACAAACCATCAGTAGATTTGGTTTTCAGTACCATCTCTATGCTCTTCTCCTGACATCACCTCCACATTACTACAAAATACCAGTGATTGTCTCTCTGCTGTCTCTAACACCATGTCTTCTCTCTACCTTCAACTGAATTTGTCAAAAATTGAACATCTCATGTTTCCTCCATCTACTAATCTTCCGAAACCTAATATTGCCATTTCTGTATGTGATTCTACCATTACTTCTCAGCAGCATGCCTGCTCTCTTGGGGTTATATTTGATCCAAATCTCTCATTCTCTCCCCACATCTGATCACTTGCTCGGTCGTGTCACCTACACCCCAAAAATATCTCTAGAATTACTGATGACTCTGCAAAAACTCTAAATGTCGCCCTTATTCATTCTCGTCTGGATTACTGCAATTCTCTACTAATCGGTCCACTCTTACTAAACTCTCTCCTCTCCAATCCATCCTGAGTGCAGCAGCCAGAATCATATTTCTCTCCAAGCACTTCATTGAACTGGTTGGCATCCGCTACAGAGTACAATATAAAATTATCACTCTGACCCACAAAGCCTTCCACAGTTCTGCACCGCCCTACATCTCCACCCTCATCCCTGTCTATCGACGTACACGTGCCCTCCATTCCGCAAGTGACCTAAGACTGACATTATCTACAATCTGAACCTCCCACTCCTGTCTCCAGGACTTCTCACAAGTTGCACCAATTCTCTGGAACAGATTACCAGGAACAATTCAATTAATTCCAAATATCTATAGCTTTAAGCAAGCGATAAAAACACATCTCTTTAGACTAGTGATGCGCCCCCAGGCTATGGGGTACTTGGGAGCCGTGCCGGTGCTGTCTCTCTGGGGTATCACATTAGTCGTGACCCGGTCCCATGGCCTGGGATCATTCCAAAAAGGGGTTATTTACAATGGATTTGTCGTGACGACACCCGGGGTATGTGGTTAGTAGAACCACGCTGCCGTATTCCTGCTGGGGACGGTTACTTGGGGCAGTGTGGATGGTAAGCCCTCCTTGGGTAGGGCTGAGGGTCCCCAGGTCAGGTGTAGTTGTGATGGATGGGCCTGGTGAGGGATCGTGTGCGGTGCAGTTCACTTACTTCAAAGCTGCAGCTCTCCAGCCAGTGTGCAGGGATAACAGTCTGTGGCTCCTCAGATGGGACTTTTCTGCGACGCTGGAAGTGAACAGTCTCAGACAGTGATGAGCATACTGAATACTTTACTAATGTGGCACCCCAGGGGTTAATGTGCCACAGTAACATCAGAAGGGTTAACTCCCCACACAACACTGAACACTGCACTAGCACCTCTAGGCCAGAAGCGGGAGCTCAAGCAGCTCCCTGATATATTCTGGTCTGAGGAGAGGAAGTGGGGAAGAGCAGAGTGGTGGGAGGAGCTAATGTTGTTTACCTCAGAATGGAGTGACAGTCAGTTGAGTTGGAGCTGGAGTTGGAGTTAGTGCAGTTCCTGGGAGGATTGAGGAAGAAATCTGGTGGTGTAAAGGGGCTGACTTAGGCCTCTCCACAGCCTGCTACCCACTTTCAGGCCTAGCCAGGGTCTGAGGGAAGGAGTAAGAGAAACAGGAGAACACATCTGGGAGACTGAGTTACCCCATAACTCGCCCCGGAGGAGCGCACAGACCGGATACCAGATCCGAAACTGTGAATGACACACGCATCACAGTAAACACCAGGATAGTGGAGGTTGTATATCTACACTGTGCCTCAGCAAATCAACACGGCGGGGTCAGAAATACAGAGGAAAGACTCAAGTTGCCTAGCAAAGGGGGTACCTGTGAGGAGAAACAAGGCCAGCAGCCTAGCTGAAGCGGCAGCAGGGTCACACACACAGCACAGCAGTGGGAAGCTGAGGACCCGGACAGGATGGGAGCAAGCCGGGCCCCAGTACAGACTCCGTGGACAGTACTCTGCTACAAAATCTGCTGTAAAGCCTTGGAAAACTTAAAAACCATGAGCGTGTGTGATACTTGTGCTCAAACCCTGCGTGCCCTCACAAATTACCATCATCTCTACTACTACCCCTATCCTACAACATCCATAGCACTATCTATAGACTATTACTACCACTGCCCCGGGAATCAAGCTCTACCCACGGAGAGCCATTACATCTCCAGCTGACAAACATCATCCCCGGAGGTTCTGCAGCAGCGGTGGTCCCCTCACTGACCACAACCCGTGGGTGGCGTCACGACAAACTACCTTGTAAATATCCCCCAATTTATTGCGGAACCCGGGCCCCCTTCCGGACCAAGACCGCCATGATATCCCCAGCAGTACCCCGGTCCGATACTGAGTACCCCGTCCCAGTGGGCTCCACAACTAGGTCTTTCACAGCACAACAGTTCATGTAGTTTACAAGTTACAGTTCTTTCAGCTCTTTCCAGTTATAGTCCAAACAATTTAGCTCTGCTCTGGATAACTCAAACTGTGCAGCTCAGGTAGCATTTCTGTGTTGCTCCCTCAAAGTCCTTTCAGGCCCCTCTCTCAGTGTTAACATAGTACCTCACCCACTGGTTTAGTCTGGTCGTCGCAGACTCACGGGTGAATATATTTCCCTTACAGTCAGGGTCACCAGTCCTAGTATGACAACTGTGTTCTTAGACCGAGGTGGAAAGTTAGGCTGCAGCTCATAAAGCTTCTGTCCCCCACCGGTGTGTCTCGTGATTAGGGTCTGGAATCCCCGGTCACTTCTTCAGAGCCGGTTCTCTGGTGTTGACCTAGCCCTCCAGTGTCCCAGGGTTAGGTATTTGAGTACACCAGGCTCCTTCTGTCAGTCACTGTATTTAAGGGTGCCTCCGGTCAGTTAAGATTTGTGCGGCTGCCGGACCCTTGTCCTCCCACTCTTCTTTCTGCTGTGGGGTGTCTCTCAGTCTCTTTCCCATTCCCGTCGCCTCCAGGCTATGGAGCGGGCTTTTTCTCCTAGGGTCTGTGCCTCTCAGGATTCTGCGCCTCCAGGGAACCCAAAACTGTCTGGGAAGTCTCTCTCTCTGTTCTCTTCTAACTCCGTCTCCTCTCACTCTAACTAACTACCTCTGTGTGGTCCTAGGATTTGATTGTGTTAGTTTCTCCACCCACTTTGTCAGTGTCCACCTACGTTCCACCAACTTTGCTACACCTGCCACCCTTGCCCAACCTAGAGTCCTAGGTGTAGGGTTGGTGTTTGTGCTGTGTGGGTGTGTTTTCAACCACCTTGCTTACCTGGCTGCACTTCCCTATTGTGGCCACCTGGTTGCAGGGGTGCCACACTAGCCTACTATCTCACCTCATCTGTGTAATTATTCCCTTCTCCAAATCTGGCCTCTTGTATCATCTTTCTACACCCACATGCATTATATAGCACTTTATCTGTGCTTGTACAGATCCTGGCTGGTTAACGGTTCATGCAGCATTATGTGAATCCCCTATTTATTATATTGATGGCTGGACCATACATGACGGCATTTGTTACTATTACCTTTTGGGTCTCCCCTTGTTCCTCACAGTTCGTAAGCTTGCGAGCAGGGACCTCACTCCTCATAGGCTCAGTAATGTATTTATTTATTTTTTGTCTAATATGGTCTGCATTGTATTACATTTGTATTGTCTCATATTGTATTGTATTTTATCTTATTATTATATTTATATCATTATTGTATTATTGTATTGTATTTTAGTATATATTATTGTACTGTAAGTGCTGCGGAATATGTTGGCGCAATATAAATAAAAAATTATCATTATTATAAACTGTATAAATCTCTAAATTGACCCAATGAGACTAGTGCACTCACATTGTGAAACCATGTCTGAATGGCAGTATAAACCTAAAGAAAAATGAGAATTATGAAGTTCAATTAGTACTGGAATTTATTGTTTTATTATTAATCAAGGAAAAAGGATTATATAGCCATTCTGACATAAATTTTTAAAGTAATAACACTAGTCTTATTCGGTGTAAGAGATCTACTTAAAGTGAACTGTTATATGTTAAAGTGATATAAACCTGTAGATATCGGGTTAATCGTTTGGTTACTAGTATTTGAAACCTGCTTGGCACCTGCACATTCAACCGTGATACCAAGGGGAAATTAACTTTAATCCTTCCAGAAGCATTTGGGTTTCAGTCACAGGGCAGGCACAGGCTCAGGTTCAGTCACTGCTCTGTGTATCGAGAGTGGTGACTATAACCACACCCCCTGCACTGACTGACAGCCATTAAGCATTCAAACCAGCTGTTAGTCATTTTTCGGGGGACGTTCAATGTGCAGGCGCAGGCAAGTTTCAAAAGCTACTAACCTGCAGTTAAATCTGCAAGATATAGCACAGGACATTTTTGAACCTCCCTCCATAATCTTAGAAAATTCTTGGAGAACAGGAAAAGTCACAGAGAACTGGAGAAGACCAAATGTTGTCCCTATCTTCAAAAAGGGGAAGAAGGTGGACCAGCGAACAATAGGCCTGTGAGGAAAGATGTTTGAACAAATTATTAAACATATATGCAAGTACGTGGATGACAATAAAGTGATTAACCAGAGCCAGCATGGGTTTGTAACTAATAAGGCATGTCAGATTAACTTGATTTCCTTCTTTAACAGAATCACTGACTAAGTGGATCAGGGAAACACAGTAGATATAGTATATCTAGAATTCAGCAAAACATTTGACAAAGTATGTTATACCATTGCTATTAAAAAAAATTAGCAAGTATAGAATGGACAAGGCAACTGTTGGTGGATTCATAACTGGTTTATTAAATGGCTGAACATCCAATTGGAGGAATGTCTCATATGGGGTACCGCAGAGCTCTGTCCTGAGCCCTGTGTTGTCCAAAATCTTTATCAATGATTTAGATCAAGGAACTGAGGGTAAAGTGATTAAATTCACTGATGACACAAAGCTAGGAGGGATATCTAATACTAGAGAAGAGAAAGAATAGTTAAAGAAGATCTAAACAACATATTATTCTAATCGCAAACAAACTAATAGCTTCCAACTGGAAAAGCACCATCACTCCAAAAATCCAAGATGTTCTAGAAACCCTATCACTCCACAAAAATCTGGAATACCATTTCTCTATTAAAAACAACACCCAAGTAAAATTTCATCATAAATGGGATCCGTGGCAAGACTCCATCATCAACCATTTCATTTAATTTAATCTAGTCCTAATGACATTGATCTGACAGTAGCAGACTTTCAAATTAAACTAAATACTTATTTGAGCAACCAAGTAGGGGACCTTGAACCTTTTAGATATACGCGCTATAAAATAAGACTCAAGCAACAAAAAGCAACAAAAGATTCCTTATTAGTAGAATGTTATTAGTAACATGAGCCGTAAGATGTTCTTGTTAGAATGTTTGTGTTATTACCTTATTCACTGTGTTCTGTAAACGAAGATTATTGATGATTATATCAAGCATACTTATCAACAATATAGAGCTATTAGTTAAAGAATTTGTACATCATACTACTTTAATTACACTAAAATGAATACTTAATGCTGTAACCCATTGTAATACACTGATTATCAAGAAAACTCAATAAACATTACTTGAAGTGAAGATCTAAATAAATTGGACCAGTGGACAACAACTAACAAAATGGGTTTATAACAGAGAAAAGTGCAAAGTATAATAAATAAGCAAAAAGCTTATACAGAATGGGAAGAATAGGGTAACTAACAGCACGTGTGAAAAAGTCTTTGATAAACTAATTGATCACAGACTGAACATGAGTCAGCTATCTAATCTGAGAGCAGCATAATGTAGGAGTCTTATTTCAGGGATGTATCACTAAGGCCGGCTTCAGACTGCGTGTCTGATCCGATCCGTAGCTGTCCGCTTGAAGCAGACAGCCGCGGACCGGATCAGCACACAGGACCGGGGGGCTATTATGCCCTCCGATCCTGTGTGCATCCGCACGCAGTTCCCGATGCTGATAAGTCAGGACCGCGGGCGGCGCGGTCCTGACCTGTCAGCGGCTGCAGCTGCGTGCGGATGCACACAGGAACGGAGGGCATAATAGCCCCCCGGTCCTGTGTGCTGATCCGGTCCGCGGCTGTCTGCTTCAAGCGGACAGCTACGGATCGGATCAGACACGCAGTCTGAAGCCGGCCTTACTGAACTGCTTGTTGTAGTTTTCATAGAATACCTGTTTTGTAGATGTAGCAGAGCTAAGTCGCCTGGGGTGTGTTCAACCTGCCTACACCTGATTGGCACCTTCCTGTGTACACTGTAAATTGTCAGTAAATAAAATGTATATCGGCCAATTACTTAAAATACAATTCCTAAATACCGTATAGAAGTAAAATTTAAACTGCATCATTCAATACATTGATGCTTTTTAATTAGGTAATCTAATGATTAATACATTTATATGTACTGAGACACAATACACAGTAATATATTTATCCCAAATTGTTTTAAAGTGGAAAAGAATTTGTTTTTCTAACACGAGGCATTTTCGGAGGTCCCTGCCCTGTCAGGATTTGCAGTATACATGTATGTGAGAATCAGAGTGTATACGCCTGTGTATGAACACTGGGTCAGCGGTGTGCATTCATGTGACATCACTGGGCATTCATGCAGAAGCTCCATCCATCCGTCACTCTCACACACTGGAACCTCTGGAGCTTACTGAATATCAGCCAGCATAGAAACCTATCAGTGTCGGGAAGTGGTCTGCCCTGGTGTGGAGACTGCACGTTGATAGCGCAAAGCTCACTCTCCTTTGTGTTTCCCTCCATTAAATGGTACAGACCATCTGCAGGTATCTAACTTGTACAAGGAGAAGCTACAGATCAGCGGCTGCAGAGAAAGTCTCTGTATTTGCCCTTATTACCTGACAAGCAATGCCTTAGAAAAACAGGTTATGCCAAATGTTGTAAAAGAATCTGTAGCATGTTGATGCCAGAGGCAGATATTGAGGTTAAGGGGCCCAAAGCAAAGGTTAAAATGGGGCTCTTGTCTGGTGCTGGATAACACTACAATCCTCCACATCAGACATGAACTATTTGTCTCATCACAGATGACCCCCTTGTGAGAGTGTACAGAGGATAGAACCTGTAGTGACTCCCCCTAACCACCATGGGACCTCTGCACAGGCGCTATAAAAGACTAGGCCCAGGTGCACCTAAGAGGGAGGATGGACCATGAGGGTAGTGTGGACTTATGGCGGGAGATTGTCGTTCCGATGGTCATCATTGGCTGGGTTAATACAGACTGTGTGTTAGTTTTCTGAATGGAGAGGATGCCTCCCTTGAGAAGAGGCAGTTAATGTGCTACCAAAAGGAGGGCTGCAGTGAGGAGAACACCCGGGTGTCATTAACAAGAGGCTAGATCATTCTCTCCACGCTGTGTGAGGAGGCTGCTTGTGATGATTTGGTCACCAAGGAGAACTGCTGTGGTTCCCTGGTGATTTCATGAACTTTTGCAGACCAGCTTTCCCTGTGGATTTACATCAAAACAATAAGACCTGAGCTTGGGCCCCGCATACTCAACGTTTTGGCGGGTAAAGTGAGAACTTTGTTTAGGTCGCCAAAATTTAGATGGTAGGCTGAGGCCGGTCATCAGGCCTGCATGGGACTAAAAGCTAGATACCTTGCTTGGTATCTTGCTTGCTGTGGTGTACACACACACACACACGCACACACACACACACACACACACGCACACACGCACACACACGTGGCATGGTGGCTCAGTGGTTAGCACTTTGCAGCATTGAGTTCCTGGGTTCAAATGCCACCAAAGACATTATCTGCAAGGAGTTTGTATGTTCTCCCTGTGTTTGCGTGGGTTTCCTCCCACATTGTAAAGACCTACTGATAGGGTGTTTAGATTGTGAGCCTCAATGGGGACAGCATTAATGATATGTGTAAAGTGCTGTAGAATTAATAGTGCTATATAAATTAATAAATATTATTATATGTATGTATATACATATATATATATACTGGAGGTATAGATTCAGTGATAAGCTTGTTAGCCAAAGTTCTGGTCCAAAGATGAACCCTGCTGCACACTCATAATTTACACCTCTTGTTTCTTGAAAGGTCTGTTGTTTCTCCTGTATCCAAGTGTCTTAGGTAACTTTTACCAGTGGTTCCAAATACATAGGAGGGTTTTTTCTGAAAAGCACTTTTACCTCGGTCTTCTGTACTGGATGTGTGTGAAACTGTGAATATTTCTGGTTGTGTAAGATGGAGAGTGTTAATGCATATTCATATTCCATCTCTCCCTTGCCCCTGGAGTAAAGAATCTGTTAAATAGTTTGACTTCTGACTTCTTTAACACACCTGTGTAGATGCAGTCGCCCTGATGATCCGCTGGTTTTGCCATGGGATTGGAGAATAGAGTAATACAAAGTGGTACATGTAATCAGAAAATTACATTTTTTTAATCAAATAAATTTTGAACATTATTTTTCCATATCACACAAATAAAAAATATTAATTTTGCAATTTTTAGACTGGACACTAAGGTTTCCTAGATTCATACTTGCTGTTGTTCCAAAAATTACACACGTTCACTAAAAAAACCCTTCAGCATGTCATTCCTATCGCCAAGAGCACATGTTGCGGATATTCGCCCAAGTAGCCAAAAAAATCTAATTTTTACCAATCCAAAATAAAAACATAACTTTTTATTTTTAAATTAAAAATCTGAGTAATCAGTTTAAATCTAAAGTGCACATTAAAATTACACTCTGTTCCTTATTAGTCCTACCTATGATTAAATATATCCCAAGAGGTCAAACTACTGCACTAGTTGGATCATACAATTGTTATTTGCATATGGGTGTGCTGCTCCAATAATCTTAAATTGTGTAATTGGCATGAAGCAAAGGGACTGTCATCCATTAACTACCCATCAGGGATTGCATCCTATTTTGCAATTTCTAATGACCAGAGGAACAAGGCGCTATTAAAATAAAGAAAGCAACTCCCCAGCATGTTTCACCCTTACAGTCTTCAACAGGTAAGGGTGCTTTCACACTACGATTTCTTCTTTTCCGATGCTGTCCGATAAAAATCGGACAGCATCGGACCGATTTTCGGACCCTATGCATCCCTATGGGGATCGGACCGAATCGGATGTGCACTAAATGCCATCCGATTTGGTCCGATCCGATTCTGCCCGATTTTTCCCGATTTTTTTTTCCGGTGAAAAAAATTGTTGCCTGCAACGATTTTTGCACCGAAAATTAAATCTGACAGACTTGGATCGGACCAAATCGGATGGCATTTAGTGCACATCCGATCTGACCCGATCCCTATAACATGGGGCCCTATGGAGAAGGGTCCGAGGAAACATTTGATGTCTCCTCGGACCCTATTTTACTGTACTGAGCATGCTCAGTACAGTAAAAATGCTCAACTGGGAGCGCAGGGGTTAAAAAAAAAAAAAAAGTTTATTCTCACCTCCCCCCGAGCCCCCGCCGTCTCCCGCCGTCTTCCTGGAGGTTGCCGGTGGCTCATGCAGGTTCCCGGTGGCTGCAGAGGTCTTCCTCTGCTGTATAGGACCTGCGGTGATGTCACAGTCATGTGACCGCGGGTTACCATGGTGGAACCCGTGGTCACGTGACTGTGACATCACCGCAGGTCCTGAACAGCAGAGGAAGACCTCTGCAGCCACCGGGAGCCTGCGGGAGCCACCGGGAGCCTCCAGGAAGATAGCGGGAGACGGCGGGGGCTCGGGGGGAGGTGAGAATAAACTTTTTTTTTTTTTCTTTTTTTTCAGCCCGGCAACGATTTTATGCCGGAATCAGGTGCCTATTTGGCACCCGATTCCAAGCATCAGAAGGGAGCCGATGCTGTCCGATTTATATCGGACAGCATCGGCTCCCAAAAATCCGTAGTGTGAAAGCACCCAAATGAGGCAAATGCCAACCAAAATGGATGGAGAAACTATTTATAACCTTCCCTTCTAACATCAGACCTACCTCATCATTACAATTCCCAATCTGCAGCCAATCTGAGTCTCCATAATGCTGGCCAATGTGCTTTGACGAGACTAGGTTCAGTGGTATACATCCATGTCACTGCTTTTTATTTGCACCTACATTAGATGCCCTAATTTTGGCGCTTTGCCAGGGCCCTTCCCGCTACCTTGGTGGGCTGGCAAACTAAGTAATGGTAATTGGGGTTGATGTCAGCTGGCATCAAGTTCAGGGGTTAGTAACATCGAGGCATCAATCAGATGCCCAATATTACTAACCCAGCCAGTAATAACAAATAACCACACTAAAAATATTGTATTGGGAAAAAAAACTTCCCAACACATTCCCTCTTTCCCCAATTAAAAAAAAAAGTGCAATAAAAAAAACCTAAAAAATGGAAACAAAAAAAATCCTGATGTAGTCCAGGTTTTCTGCCACAGTCTATCAAATCCAACGTAGTCCATGATAACGAGCCTGTAATACATAAAAGAAAGAATTAGTGAATATGTCTGGGGCCACAAGGGACTGGGTACTCAGATCTCAGGCGGTCAGTCACGGGTGGTCCGTGCCCAAGCCTGTGCCCTTGGGTGACAATAAAAAGGGGTATCTTTACAGGGATAGTTGTCAGTCGTGAAGTCACCTGTACCTTCCGGAGAGGGCACCGTCGCTGCGTGGGCCTCCGGGTGGATGGGCGGCAGCAAGATGGAGTTACTCCCTACAGGAGGAGCGGGGTCCCAGGGGCTAAGGGTTGTGATGGTGGAATAGGGCAGCACAGTCATTGCTGCACAGAGTTGGAGTAGGGGAGCACAGTTGGTGTGGTGCAGGATGAGTGGAAGGAGGGACACGCACACATTAAAGTCTTTTGGTACCTTTACTGATGACCGGTTGCAGGTACACACGTCCGGAGTGATGGAAAACACCTTGGGATCTCCACAGCGAGTAGGGTTGTAGGCCTCCTTATTCTGCTTTCCTGTTCTGAGTCTGGCAGGTATGGAACCTAACTGGACCGTTACTTCTCTCTCTCTACACACCCGTGTTGCTGCACTGAGGGCTCTCTCATGGGCCACCGCCGTCTCTCTCCCCGCAGTCCCTGGCTGTCAATTGTTGGTGCTGCGGTCGTCCGGGAAGCTAAGCCTCCTCGGGATGCTGGCTTCTCTGCTGGGTCTATCTCTTTTGTCCCCTGCAGACTCGGGCTCCAGTTACCGGTGTTCTGGTGGGGTGAGCTGGGATAGCTCCTACGCCCCTGGTAAAGTGTTCCTCGCCTTTGCCTTCGGTCCCTACTCTCTGGACCCTCACACTGACTTTCGTGTATATTGGTTTGGGCCTAGCACGGCTCCGTACCAGTTCAGCTCACTAGTCTCTGAGCTACCTTACAGCTCTTCTAGCTTCTGCACAGTGTGTCTGACTCCTCCCCAGGACCTGTATTTATAGGGGGAACTGGCTTAAGGCAACCAGTTGGGCCCCCCCTACAAGCCTGGGGTGGAAGTTGTTGGATGTAAGTGGGTTACCCGCTGTGGGAAATCCTTCAGTGTCCTAGAGAAGCTTGTGGTTACCTGGTACAGGGTGCCACAAATAAAGACAGGATCCAATTACGGTAACCAATTTATTCCCTAAATCCAGGAACATCTGGCGCAGGCCCATTGATGTCCCTCGAAGTTTCATTCTTCTAGCATATGGAGGGCACGATCAGTGAAAGCATCCCCCATATGCTGTGATAGCAGGCAATGATCGTCTCCGACAGTGTGAGGAGCAGTGACTTCACAAGGGTTGCTACAGATCAGACTCACGAGGTCACCCAGAGGCTATCCGCGAGTTTGAACTGCACTGCACTCAATCAAGTCAGCAAACGTGACGCACGCTGTCTTGCGGGTATCGCGAGATATCTGTTGCACGGTTTTGCAGGTAGCACAAGACATCTCTCACGCAATCTCACTGTCTACTCTTTCCATCCATCTCTATCAGCATTGATCATTTATCTATCTTTGAACATCTTTTACACATAAAAACATTTATTGCAGTATCATGCATTTTTTTGCGGTACGTGTCACAAGGATGTCACATGGATCACATCTAAAGCTTTGTATATTTGAATCATATAGCTCTATTGGATGGTGTACTTTTCTATGGACCATCGTCTTTTCCTTCTTTCTTCATGGATCACATCTAATGTCTAAAGAGCTGTGGAATTAATGGCGCTATATAAGTGAATAAATATTATTAATACTAGATGGCGGCCCGATTCTAAAGAATCGGGAAGTCTAGAATCCATATATAGTTTATTTACTAATAGTTAGGGGAGTGCGGTGAAATGAATTGTGTGTATACAGGTGGCTCAGTGGGTAGCAGAGTATACGGTGGCTCAGTGGTTAGCACTGCGCGGTGGCTCAGTGGTTAGCACTGCGCGGTGGCTCAGTGGTTAGCACTGCGCGGTGGCTCAGTGGTTAGCACTGCGCGGTGGCTCAGTGGTTAGCACTGCGCGGTGGCTCAGTGGTTAGCAGTGAGTGCGGTGGCTCAGTGGTTAGCAGTGAGTGCAGTGGCTCAGTGGTTAGCAGTGAGTGCGGTGGCTCAGTGGTTAGCAGTGAGTGCGGTGGCTCAGTGGTTAGCAGTGAGTGCGGTGGCTCAGTGGTTAGAAGTGAGTGCGGTGGCTCAGTGGTTAGCAGTGAGTGCGGTGGCTCAGTGGTTAGCAGTGAGTGCGGTGGCTCAGTGGTTAGCAGTGAGTGCAGTGGCTCAGTACTTAGCAGTGAGTGTGGTGGCTCAGTGGTTAGCAGTGAGTGCGGTGGCTCAGTGGTTAGCAGTGAGTGCGGTGAGATTGGTCACCGCAGTGCCGTAGCCAGAGTGGTCAGCGCAGTGCCGTGGGCAGAGTGGTTAGCGCAGCGCCGTGAGCAGAGTGGTCAGCGCAGCGCCGTGGGCAGAGTGGTCTGCGCAGCGCCGTGGGCAGAGTGGTCAGCGCAGCGCCGTGGGCAGAGTGGTCAGCACACACATACATACACACACACATGCACACACTCCGCTATAGTTACCACCGACCCAGTGAGTGCGGTGGCTCAGTGGTTAGAAGTGAGTGCGGTGGCTCAGTGGTTAGCAGTGAGTGCGGTGGCTCAGTGGTTAGCAGTGAGTGCGGTGGCTCAGTGGTTAGCAGTGAGTGCAGTGGCTCAGTACTTAGCAGTGAGTGTGGTGGCTCAGTGGTTAGCAGTGAGTGCGGTGGCTCAGTGGTTAGCAGTGAGTGCGGTGAGATTGGTCACCGCAGTGCCGTAGCCAGAGTGGTCAGCGCAGTGCCGTGGGCAGAGTGGTCAGCGCAGTGCCGTGGGAAGAGTGGTCAGCGCAGCACCGTGGTAAGAGTGGTCAGCGCAGCGCCGTGGGCAGAGTGGTCAGCGCAGCGCCGTGGGCAGAGTGGTCAGCACACACATACATACACACACACAAGCACACACTCCGCTATAGTTACCACCGACCCTGTGTCTTCCCCGCAGCCTGGATCCTGAGTCCACATGTCGCCGCCCCCGGATGACTGGATCCAATATGGCGTCCAGGAAGTTTGGCAAGACTTCTTGGACGCTATATTGGATCCAGTAGTGCGGGGGCGGCGACATGTCGACTGAGGATCCAGGCGGCGGACTCAGGGCCAGTGGTAAGTATAGCGGAGTGTGTGTGTGTGTGTGTGTGTGTGTGTACAAAGTGAGGGAAGTGCGGACAAAGTGAGGGAAGTGCGGACAAAGTGAGGGAAGTGCGGACAAAGTGACGGAAGTGACTACATACACACATATATACACATACTGTACATTGCATATGGAGAGGTGAGGAGAGCGGAGGCTGGAGGGGTGAGGAGAGTGGAGGCTGTAGGGGTGAGGAGAGCGGAGGCTGGAGGGTTGAGGGGGTGGGGAGAGCGGAGGCTGGAGGGGTGAGGAGAGGGGAGGCTGGAGGGGTGAGGAGGGGTGAGGAGAGGGGAGGCTGGAGGGGTGAGGAGAGGGGAGGCTGGAGGGCAGAGGACAGGGGAGGCTGGAGGGCAGAGGACAGGGGAGGCTGGGGGGCGGAGCTGGAGGGCAAGGTAGGGAGGCTGGAGGGCAGAGGTCAGGGAGGCTGGAGGCAGAGGCTGGAGGGCAGAGCTGAGGGAGAGGCTGGAGGGCAGAGGCTGGAGGGGAGAGGCTGGAGGGAGGAGGGAGGAAGGGTGGAGGCAGAGCTGAGGGGAGAGGCTGGAGGGCAGAGGGAGGGAAGAGGATGGAGGGCAGAGGCTGGAGGGAGAGGCTGGAGGGCAGAGCTGGAGGCAGAGCTGGAGGGGGAGGAGGGAGGGAGGAGCGGAGGCTGGAGAGGCTGGAGGGAGAGGCTGGAGGGCAGAGGCTGGAGGGCAGAGGCTGGAGGGGAGGCGAGAGGGTGGGGAGAGGGGAGGAGGCTGGAGAGGCTGGATGGGGAGAGGCTGGAGGAGAGCTGGGAGAGGCTGGAGGGAGGCTGGAGGCAGAGGCTGGAGGGCAGAGGCTGGAGGGTGAGAGGGCTGGAAGGGCTGGAGAGGCTGGGAAGGCTGGAGGGGAGGGTGGAGGGCAGAGGCTGGAGGGTGGGAGGGTGGAGGGGAAGGCTGGAGGTGGAGAGAGGCTGGAGGGCAGAGGCTGGAGGGCAGAGGCTGGAGGGGGTGAGGGGAGGGGTGGGGAGAGCGGAGGCTGGAGAGGCTGGGGAGAGGCTGGAGGGGAGAGGCTGGATGGCAGAGGCTGGAGGGGTGAGGAGGGTGGGAGAGGGGAGGCTGGAGAGAGGCTGGAGGGCAGAGGCTGGAGGGGAGAGGCTGAGGGGAGAGGCTGGAGGCAAAGGCTGGAGGGGTGAGGAGGGGTGGGGAGAGCAGAGGCTGGAGAGGCTGGGGAGAGGCTGGAGGGCAGATTGCTGGAGGGCATAGGACAGGGAAGGCTGGAGGGCAGAGGTCAGGGAGGCTGGAGGGCAGAGGCTGGAGCGCAGAGGCTGGAGGGGAGAGGCTGGAGGGAGAGGCTGGAAGGGAGAGGCTGGAAAGGAGAGGCTGGAGGGCAGAGGCTGGAGGGAGAGGCTGGAGGGGAGAGGCTGGAGGCAGAGGGAGGGCAGAGGATGGAGGCAGGCGGAGGGCAGAGGCTGGAGGGTGAGGAGGGTGTGAGGGAGAGAGAGGCTGGAGAGGCTGGGGAGAGGCTGGAGGGCAGAGGCTGGAGAGGAGAGGCTGGAGGGCAGAGGCTGGAGGGTGAGGAGGGTGGGAGAGAGGAGGCTGGAGAGGCTGGGGAGAGGCTGGAGGGCAGAGGCTGGAGGGCAGAGGCTGGAGGGCAGAGGCTGGAGGGGTGAGGAGGGGTGGGAGAGCGGGAGGCTGGGAGAGGCTGGGGGAGAGGGACTGGAGGGCAGAGGCTGGAGGGAGAGGCTGGAGGGGAGAGGCTGGAGTGGAGAGGCTGGAGGGTAGAGGCTGGAGGAAGAGGCTGGAGGGCAGAGGCTGGAGGGGTGAGGAGGGTGGGGAGAGCAGAGGCTGGAGAGGCTGGGGAGAGGCTGGAGGGAAGAGGCTGGAGGGAGAGGCTGGAGGGGAGAGGCTGGAGGGAGAGGCTGGAGGAGGAGAGGGCTGGAGGGCAGAGCTGGAGGGAAGAGGATGGAGGGGCAGAGGCTGGAGAGGAGAGACTGGAGGGCAGAGGCTGGAGGGGGGAGGCTGGAGGGGGGAGGCTGGAGGGGAGAGGCTGGAGGGGAGAGGCTGGAGGAGAGAGGCTGGAGGGCAGAGGCTGGAGGGCAGAGGCTGGAGGGGTGAGGAGGGGTGGGGAGAGCGGAGGCTGGAGAAGCTGGGGAGAGGCTGGAGGGCAGAGGCTGGAGGGGAGAGGCTTGAGGGCAGATACTGGAGGGAAGAGGCTGGAGGGAAGAGGCTGGAGGGCAGAGGCTGGAGGGGAGAGACTGGAGGGCAGAGGCTGGAGGGGAGAGGCTGGAGGTAAGAGGCTGGAGGGCAGAGGCTGGAGGGGTGAGGAGGGGTGGGGAGAGCGGAGGCTGGAGAGGTTGGGAAGAGGCTGGAGGGGAGAGGCTAGAGGGCAGAGGCTGGAGGGCAGAGGCTGGAGGGGAGAGGCTGGAGGGCAGAGGCTGGTGGGGAGAGGCTGGAGGGGTGAGGAGGGGTTGATAGAGCGGAGGCTGGGGAGAGGCTGGAGGGCAGAGGCTGGAGGGCAGAGGCGGGAGGGCAGAGGCTGGAGGGGAGAGGCTGGAGAGGAGAGGCTGGAGGGCAGAGGCTGGAGGGCAGAGGCTAGAGGGCAGAGGCTAGAGGGGAGAGGCTGGAGGGCAGAGGCAGGAGGGCAGAGGCAGGAGGGCAGAGGCTGGAGGGCAGAGGCTGGAGGGCAGAGGCAGGAGGGGAGAGGCTGGAGGGCAGAGGCTGGAGGGGAGAGGCTGGAGGGCAGAGGCTGGAGGGGTGTGGAGGGTGGAGGCTGGAGGGGAGAGGCTGGAGGGGAGAGGCTGGAGGGGAGAGGCTGGAGGGGAGAGGCTGGAGGGCAGAGGCTGGAGGGGAGAAGCTGGAGGGCAGAGGCTGGAGGGCAGAGGCTGGAGGGGAGAGGCTGGAGGTCAGAGGCTGGAGGGGTGGGGAGAGCGGAGGCTGGAGGGCAGAGGCTGGAGGGCAGAGGCTGGAGGGCAGAGGCTGGAGGGGAGAGGCTGGGGGCATAGGCTAGAGGGCAGAAGCTGGAGGGGAGAGGCTGGAGGGGAGAGGCTGGAGGGGTGAGTAGGGGTGGGGAGAGCGGAGGCTGGAGGGGAGAGGCTGGAGGGCATAGGCTAGAGGGCATAGGCTAGAGGGCAGAGGCTGGAGGGCAGAGGCTGGAGGGGACAGGCTGGAGGGGACAGGCTGGAGGGGAGAGGCTGGAGGGCAGAGGCTGGAGGAGAGAGGCTGGAGGGCAGAGGCTGGGATGGGAGAGGCTGGAGGGCAGAGGCTGGGATGGGAGAGGCTGGAGGGCAGAGACTGGAGGGGAGAGGCTGGAGGGCAGAGGCTGGAGGGGAGAAGCTGGAGGGCAGAGGCTGGAGGCAGTGGCGTAGCTGGCCTGCTCCGGGCTGGCAAGATCAGCACCCAGGCCCCCCATGTGAGGAAAGGGGGGGAGGGGGGGAGCTGGGGGGGTACCTGGCAGAGAGGTGTGAGGACCGGGGGGGATGGGGTGCTGGCAGAGAGATGTGAGGACCGGGGGGGGGTGCATACTCACCGCGGCCGCCGTGCGTCTTCTGTAGGAGGAGAGGAGGGGCGGGCAGAGCTGCAGGACAGGAAGTCCCGCCCTCCCTCCTCTCCGGCCGCGCGGTGGCCGGCTGCCATCACGAGGCCCCCCAGGGGGAGCGGGGCCCCCCCAGGTGGCGGGCAAGGGCCCCCCTGCCCGCCGCTAGCTACGCTACTGGCTGGAGGGCAGAGGCTGGAGGGGAGAGGCTGGAGGGCAGACGGAACTTCCGAGTGCGGAACGTTCCTCTGGCGGTCCTTGTAGCCGGGCGCCGCCCGGCTACCCCGCACTGGTGACGTCACCACCATGGTCCGGAGGCCATCACGGAAGTAACCTTCAGGTTTTCTGGAAGTGGCCTTCAGGTTTTACATTATAGATTATTATCATTATTTTTCTAATATATTTGCATGGAGCACAATGCTGTACAAAAATCATCAGCTATTTTGCATTTACCATGCATTCTGCAAACAGCAGACGATGTGCAGAAAATCAAATATTCTGCAACCAATCCAATATAACCTCAGTTTTGCAGCCAGTGAAACGTAACACGTATTGTGCTTCTGTCACTCTCCACCTGCTAAGACAAAGTGCTTAACACACGATGATTGACTGTGACATGCTTAGTGGTGCAGAATCATTTAATTTTCAGGGTCACAGGAAATATAATCTGATAATACTGGGTTTTTTAGTAATCTATTAGCTGTAGAGTATCCTAACAACAGCAGATTCCATTAAGACAAGATACTTGCAGCAGTGACAGCACTGAGGGAGTCATAATGTGAGCTCCACCCTGCACACTGCATCAGGGCATCGCACCACACCATTGTGCCTGATCAGGCCTTGTCATCATAACAACTACGTGAACTGAATGGCAAAGTAATTCCATAAAGACTAGCTCAAGGATGGCACTCAGGACTGGAGTATTTCTGTACCTCTCCGATAAACCTTTATTTTAGACCTTTGCTGTATGAGATTTCCTCTGATGTTATTAAAACAAATGGAATTCAGAATACACGGAAACAAAAATGTCACTGCACTAACGCTCTGTGACCATTATGATCCCATTTTTATATTTTGAAAAGGAATGTGTCACCAGAAAGAAGCGGCTGCCGCACGGGCAGCATACGAAGGGCAAGGGACAATGCATTTTTCTCATGATCTTAAACATGCTGTAAAAAGTTAGAATAGAATATAGATAGAGCTTACCAGTCTTCTGCTGCAGGTGCAGCGTTCATGGGGCCAAGGTACTCAGCTTCCAAGGGTTAACAGTTTGGGGGATGTCAAGGTGGCTCTCCCTGGAAGTCGTGGCCGTGACCTGTCGTTAAAAGGGGATATTTACAGGGGATGATGAAGTTTATAAAGATGATCGTGACGCCTTTTGTGGTGTCTGATCAGGGATGACCAGCGCTGCTTGTATTGGTCTCAGGGAATAGATGGTTAGGCAGCTTGGAAGTTACACTTCTCAATAGACGGGAGCGGGCCACTGAGCTTTAGGGTAACTGTTACATGCGTGATCGGGGTGGTTGTGTTTATCGCTGCAGGGTGCAGGAAGAAAGTGAGAGACACAGGGTTGCAGTTCTTACTGGCTCTTTACTGGGTTCTTTCACAATTCTTGCCTCTCCAGGTTGCCACTTGGCCAGCTTCCAGGTAATCCAGGTACACTCCACTGAGACACCGTTCATAAGCCTTTCCGTGCTGCTCTTTCCTTTCTGTACTATTCTACTCTCTCTCTTCGCCTGCACCTTTGTGCTACAAGACCAAAAGCAGGCGACTGCTGGTCATGTTGAGCAACAGCCTGGCACGTTCTCTTGACACTGTATGGGCACTGTGCCTGGGAGACTACACGATGATGGCAACTGCACCTGCAGTTCAGTTGCCTCTATTTTTTTGGCTTGGTCTTAAAGTTCCACACCAAATTGGGGCCGGTACCCCTCGTGCAGCCAGTTCTTCTACCCAACCTGAAAGTCGGCTGTAGATTCGGGGTTCTCTGAACTGGGGGTTTGCGGCTAACCTACCCTCTGGTCTCGCTAGGCCATGACCCCAGCGTCTCCTAGAACTCCATCTTCCTGCTCCTTCTTCACTCTCCAACTCACTAACTACTCACTAACTAACTTCCTCCCACCCCATAAACCTACTCCTTCCTCCAACCAGCAGACGGGGTCTGCTGTCTCTAGGAGCCTCTTCCGCCCTGCATCTCCCTGGCCTGGAGTTAGGATGGATGTTGGGTGTGTTGATGTCTGAGCTTTGCGTTCCCATATTATCCTAGAGCATGGCACAACTGTGGAGTAGGTGCAGTACTACTGTGGTGACTAAGACACAGGGGCCCCACACAAGCACGCACACTCGCTTCCGGATTCCGCTCAATAACTTCATGAACATTCACTGCACTGACTGCAATGGCCAGTTACAGACACCCACACTCTCTGACAGCATCTGTGATTGGCTGTTGTCCCTCACCTGCTGTGTCGACATCTGTGTTTGATTGCCATATACAATAGTGAAAAGCACCAACCTGTTGTCACAGAT
Organism: Allobates femoralis; assembly: GCA_033576535.1. Classification (NCBI taxonomy): domain Eukaryota; kingdom Metazoa; phylum Chordata; class Amphibia; order Anura; family Aromobatidae; genus Allobates; species Allobates femoralis. The sequence goes on from JARQOC010000004.1 coordinate 112,209,749, forward strand.
GTGTAAAAATAAATAAATTATTTTAAAAAATGTGCATGGGGCTCCACCTTATTTTTGATTCTCAGTGCAGATAAAGCAGACAGCAATGGGTTGCCACCCCCAGCTGCCTGGCTTTATCTTGGCTGGCAATCAAAAATACAGGAGAGCCCATTATTATTTTTTTAATTATTTAAATAGATCATTTAAAAAAAATTAGTGGGCTATGCTCTATTTTTGACTGCCAGCCAAGATAAAACCAGCAGCTCGGGGCTGGTATTCTCAGCATGCTGAGGCCAATATTTATTAAGCCCCCACGCTACAGGATAGAAGCCCGCAGCATTCATTTGAATCACCAATTCCTGGTGCTTCACCCCGTCTGTTCCAGATGCCCTGGTATGGTGGCATTGGGGTAATTGAAGAGGTTAATGACAGCTGAGTCCAAAATAGGAAGGGACCCCATGTAGTTTTTTCTTTCAAATTATTAATTTATTTGGAAATACATAATTTGAAAATCTAGAATGGGGTGACCACTGTTTTGGAATTACCAGCCAAGGAAAAGCTGGCAACTGTGGTCTGCAGATGTTTGCTTCACCCTAGCTGCCAATCAAAAATAAGTGAGACCCCAAGTCAATTTTTTTAAATAACTATTTATTTTGTAGATAAAAACAAGGCTAAACACCCATTAGTGCCACATGAAAGGCACTAAAGGGTTTAAGCTCAGTAAATGTAGGGGAGTGGTGCATTATATAGGCATTTCATATGTATCTATCTGTTCTTTCTATCTCTATCTATCTATTCTAGCATCTATCTATATCTTTCTATGCTTGCTTTGTTCTTGAAATAAAAATGTACACATAGATTGCACATAGACACTAGGTGAGAAAAAATCACTAGCATAGCACTCACATGACATAGGGATTGAAACTCGCATGTCACTCGCATCTCACTCAGAGACATTTTCAGAAGCAATATCGGAGCGATCTTTCAAATGCCAGTGCACCCTTACCCCGACAATTCCACTAGTTGACAGCTTTCTGTGTACAATGTGCATATTGGTCGTTTGTAGATAGCAGGTGACCTGCGCTGTTGGTGTGTATCCGATCAAGAAGTCAGATTCAGGTGAAAGTTTCAGTAGTGCGGTTTATTCTCTACATGTTTAAAAGTAGTGGTCCTTCTTCATGGCAGAGATTGTATACAGCAGCAAATAAGTCTTAGTGCAGGGGTCTCAAACTCGACTGGGTTGTGGGCCGCACATAGAAAAAAAATTGATATTGGGGGGCCGCATTGCTTGTAGGATTAAGTGACATTTTTAGTAATACCAGCATTTTTTGCTAATGTAGTAATGTCCAAATCCTGATGTTCTTTTTAGTAATTTCCCCACCCTGGATCCCTTCTTGTAGTTATGTCCCCATCCTGGCGCCAATATTGTAGTAATGTCCCCATCTTTCAGTAATGTCCCCATCCTGGTCTCATCATGTAGTAATACCCCCATCCTGGTCCTCATCATGTAGTAATACCCCCATACTGGTCCTCATCATGTAGTAATACCCCATACTGGTCCTCATCATGTAGTAATACCCCAATCCTGGTCCTCATCATGTAGTAATGTCCCCATCCTGATCCCCTTCTTGTAGTAATGTTCTCTCCCTGGGCTTCATCTTGTAGTAATGTCCCCATCCTGGTCCCCTTGTAGTAATGCCTCATCCTGGTCCCCATATTGTATTAATATCCCCCACCCTGATCCCCTTCTTGTAGTACTATCCCCATCCTGATTCCCTTCTTGTAGTAATGCCCTCATTCTGGTCCTCAAATTGTAGTAATGCCCCATCCTGATCCCCTTTTGTAGAAATATCCCCTTTCCTGGCCCTCTTCTTGTAGTAATGTTCCTCATACTGGTCCCATTATTGTAGTAATGTCCCATCCTGATCCCCATCTAGTAGTAATGCCCCCATCTTGGTCCTCATATTGTAGTAATGTCCCCATCCTGATCCCTTTTGTAGAAATATCCCTTTCCTGGCCCTCTTCTTGTAGTAATGTTCCTCATACTGGTCCATTATTGTAGTAATGTCCCCATCCTAATCTCCATCTAGTATAATGCCCCCATCTTGGTCCTCTATTGTAGTAATGTCCCCCATACTGATCCCTTTTGTAATGATGTTCCCTATCCTGGTCCTCTTTTGTAGTGATGTTCTCCATCCTGATCCCCTTTTGTAGTAATATCCCTAAACTGATCCCCTTTTAGTAGTAATGTCCCCCATTCTGTTCCTCTTTTGTAGTGATGTCCCCCATACAGATCCCTTTTGCAGTAATGCCCCCATACGGATCCCCTTTTTGTAGTGATATTCACCATCCAGAAACCCTTTTATAGTAATATCCACATCCTGGCCACATAGTGTAGTAATGTCCCTCATGCTGGTCCCCCTTTGTACTGATGTCCCCAACCTGGTCTACTTTCTTTTTACACAAACACACATTCTCTCTCACACACTCACATACACACACACTCTTACATACACAAACACATTCTCTCACACTCACTCTCACACACTCACAGACTTACACACTCACTCTCACACACTCATTCTCACACTCACACACAAACACACACTCACTCACTCACACATATCTCTCACACTCATACACGTGAGAATACACACACATTCTCTCACACACTTATTCTCACATACTACTACTCACTCTTACACACTCACTCTCACATACACATTCTCACAGACTCACACACTCACTCTCACATTCTCATATATACACTCACTCTCACATACACACACATTCTCTCGCACACTCACCCCCTCACTCTTACACATTCTCTCACACATTTTCTCACACACTCTCACTGTCACACACTCTCTCACACACACTCACTCTCACAAACACTCACTCTCACATACACACATTCTCTCACTAACACTCTCACATTCACACATTCTCTCACACACTCACATTCTCACTCTCACATACACACTCTGTCACACACAGTCACCCTCACACTCACATCACACACTCACTTTCACATACACACACATTCACTCACACACTCACTCCTACACACTCACTCACTCTCACATACACACATTCTCTCACACAGTCACATTCTCACATTCACTCTCACACACTCACTCTCACACACACACTCACTCACTCTCACACACACATTCTCTCTCACACACACATTCTCTCTCACACACACATTCTCTCTCGCACACGCACATTCTCACACACTCTCTTACACACTCACTCTTACACACTCACACACTCACTCACTCTCACATACACTCACACATTCTCTGACACATCACATTCTCTCTCTTACACGCACACTCACATACACACATATTTTCTTGCGCACTCACACATTCTATCACACTTTCACACACACATTCTCTCACACACTCACATACAGACACTCACTGTCACACACACACAGTCACTCTCACACTCACAAACACACACATTTACTCTCACATACACACTCACTGTCACACATTCACACTCACTCTCACAAATATACACACTCACTTTCATATACACACACACATTCCCTGACACTCACACACTCTCACACATTCACACTCACATTCTCACACTCACTCTCAGATACACACTTACTGTCACACATTCACTCTCACAAACACACACACTCACTCTCACAAACACACACACTCACTTTCACATACACACACATATTCTCTCACACTCACACTCACTCTCACACATTCTCACACACTCAGATTCTCACACACTCACTCTCAAATACATGCTCACTGTCACAACACTCACTCTCAAACTCTCACACACTCACACTCTCTCACACACAGTTTTCTAACCTTCAAAACAATGACAGTACAGTGCAAGGGGGGCCGAGGTCCCCGCTGTGTTATGACTTCCGGCTGCGCGACTGACAAGCTCTGCCACTCATCAAGATCGATGCAAGCCGCCAGCCAATGAAAGACCCGCAGGTGAGGTCATACGCCAACGGCAGCTGCGGGCCTCTCATTCGCTAGCGGCTTGCATTGATCTTGCTGAGCGGCAGAGCTTGTCAGTCCCGCGGCCTGAAGTCATAACACAGGGGAAGCCGTGGCTCCCCCATCCACTGTACTGCCGGCATGTTGAAGTTGTCCACGGTTCAGCGGGGCCCCACAATGAAGCCCCGGGGGCTGCATGCGACCCGTGGGCCACGTGTTTGAGACCCCTGTCTTAGTGTGATGCTTGAAACATGGGCAGCAAAAACTGCCCACATTGTCACTGTAAAGGAAACCATAGAATTTGCCAACTTGTAAAGCTGCAGAAGCTGGAATTCTGTTTGATACCCTTTAAGGGTACCTTTACAAGTGCAACTTTTCTAGGAATTTCACTGGCAACTTACTGGTTGCAGTGAAATCATGAACACACTGTTCTATCTTGTTGCTGTGTACAAATGGAACAATGTCTCCATGATTTCACTGTAACCAGTAAGTTGCCATTGAAATTCCTAGAAAAGTTGCCGCGTGTAAAGGTACCTTAACTATTGTGCCTCACACAACCCTGGTGAGCGGAACTGCAACTCATCACTACTGTCATGAAAACCCCTTTCCTGGGAGAGCTAATTTGTGGGGAGATACAAGGGATCTCCAGATCTGCCACAGTTCGCCCAATTAATATCGATGCATTGGAGACAAAAACACACACAGCTAGTGTCTGTCAGTGTACAACTGTGTCTGGTTTCAGATGACAATTCAGAAATATTTATTACATCCATAGAAGAATGGGATCGCCTAGTACTTATCCAAAAGGCATGTAAGGGTGATTTACATATGCAATTGTTTTAATCCGGTGGAGATCCGTATCTTTTTTTTAATCAAAATAGAAATAATAAGTCCGCTCACCTGGCTTCCCTCTCCGGTTGTTCCTTTCTCTCAGCACGGACTCCACGGGCTTGTAGCTGCATCCCAATTACTTCCAGAAATATCCAGCAAGTGAAGGAACGTAGCACTTTGAGTTCTTCATTAAATTTTCATTTATTAGAATCAGGATAAAAACTGCTTTTTCATGCACGTAAAAACATTTAGATCAGTGTATCATTGTCTTCGACGATGCATTTTGGCTAACTTGTAGACTTATTCATGATCTCATGAAATCAAAGAAAGGGCTAAAGCTACGAAACACATCGCTGAAGACAGATACACTGATCTAAATGTTTTTACGTGCATGAAAAAGCTGTTTTATCCTGATTTTAATAAATGACAATTTTATGAAGAACTCAACGTTCCTTCACTCGCTGGATATTTCTTGGAAGTCTCTTTTTTAAACTAGTTTTCAGTGATTTTCCATGGGCACTCTGGCACTTTTGTTTCCATACATTTACATCCAGTTGCTGCCAGAACCAGCCAAAACCGTATATGTTACCGAGCCCAAAAATTGGAACATGTAGCGTATTTCAGCTCAGTAAAAAAAAACACTTTAGACCAGATTCAGCTACCGCGGCATGGTTTATAATGTTTGTCAATTGGTGCCTAATCCGGTTTTACTGGATCATTCCTGACCCAGTAAAACCAAATCGGGCATGCCTAGTGAGCAAGCGTGGTAATGTCATATGTGTAAAGTTTGGGGTCAGTGCCGAACACCAGAGTATTCAGGCACAGACACAAACAGACACTTCACTGAGAAGTCCATGTTTAAAGCTCACCTATCTCGCCGCTGCGGTCAATTCCTGGTCCCACTCATTAGAATCAAGTAACAGCCATTGTCTGTGACAGCGTCTGTGATTGGTAGTGCCAGCAACTAATCACAGACGCAATGGGTGAGGTGCAACAGCCAATTACAGGCGCTGTAACAAAGACTGGGTGTCTATGATTGGCTGTTCAGCAGGCAGTGCAGAGCAGACCGGGAAGTAACCGCGACAGCGAGACAAGTGAGTATATTTCTTTCATCACAAACATCTCAATGAAATATGGACCCAAAACAGGCAAACGGATCCCGACAATACTGGATGGTACCAGATGAAGCCGGAATCGGCATACAGATCCGGTATAATACCAGTACAGTTTCATCTGGTTTATGGGGAAAAAACAAATCCGATCAGATGTGGTTTTTGCCTGATCTCTCCGGATACCAGCCTAAGGCCCCTTTCACATCATCGTTTTTCGCTGAATGCGGCAGATCCAGCAAATTTACCACATCTTGCGGTACACCTAGCAGTAAGCCCCCATTCATTCTCTATGGGGCTTGGGCAGGTAAGGCAAATACGGTTTTGCCGCGATCTGGCACTTGCAGCAGCGAAAAACGCAGCTAACCACGCTTTTTTGCCTGGCCACAATTGCCGGATTTGCCAGATCCCGCAAACCCGCACTTGCTGCACCTGGTGCAAGCCCCACAGAGAATGATTGGGGGCTTACTGCAGGTGTACCCAAGTCGACCGTTAGTTGGCAGATTTGGTAAGTGTGCCGGATCTGACGCATTCAGAGAAAAATGCTGATGTGAAAGGAGCCTAAAGGCCTGATCACACACTACGAGATCATTAACAAGATCGTTAAAATGTCACCGGTGTGGTGACGTTGCAGTGATGTCTAAACGACATCATTGTGTGTGACATTTACCAACGACCAACAATGAGGTCGTTCATGTTGGCCCTTAGTTAATGACCTGGACCATAATTTTATCGTTGGTCTCCCGCTGGGTGGCCAGCATTGGCGCATGTGACAGCGGGAGACCAACGATCATCGACCTCCCAGCGCCGCACAGGAAGCGCTGGGAGCTGGTAACCAGGGTAAACGTCAGGGTAAATAAGCGCAGCGCTCTGCTTAGTTACCGCTGTTTACCCTGGATACCAGCGTTCTCGCTGGTCCTGATCTCTGTGAGTCTGTCTGTGTGACAGCTCAACAGCGATCAGATAACGATGTCCCAGCGATCCACGTTGTTGGTGGGATCGCTGGGACATCGTTAGGTGTAACGGGGCCTTAGGACTCACAAAAAAAGACCATAAACATGGATACTGCTGAATCTCTTAAAACAAGATAAGAAGTAGCTAAAACCAACCTTCAATCTAGCAACACATTTATACAAAGCCAAATATTTTTTGCATTTCTGAATAACACTTACAAATCAAATATAAAACACAGTTATCAAAGATATATAGATATATATAAATTGCTTAAATTATATCAGCAAAACAAGTTATAAAATATTAACCATAACAATTCCTTCCTTTTTATTATTTATAGACAATTTATCCATCAGCTACTACCCCATTCTATGATAGCCTGAAGTGGACACATCATGGTCACCGACGGATATCTTGTTCAGGAAATGTCATATATGTTTACTGGTGGAGCACCGAGATACTTTGCAGATTATAATCTGACGGCCTGTGATGCTTGACCTTACGTTCTCTTTACATAGTGTCGTCATAACAAATATACCAGTTCTAGTGGCTTCATACACTTGTATTACCAACATTCCCATCTGTAGAATGACTTGCAGAATACCCGTCAGCCACACACCCATACCCTTGAACCAATTGGTGGGATTTTGGACGTTGGGTGAATATCCAGCAGTTCTTAGGATTGTCTTAAGAGTATATCTACAAGCAAGACTGGGTGATGTTCTATCAATTTGTTGTCCCAGCCTTTCTTTAGTAACTAAAGTCTAGGCAAGAAATGCAATTGCTATTAGCATGATCCAGAGGGGCAGGGTTTTTTTTTTTTACACAAACTGGCAGGGAAATGTTTTACCTAAAAAAAAGAATAATCTGTGATCCTGTGCTTTAATGTGTGTATACTCTTTTGCGTCCCAAGAAGATGTGGTTTGATCAGACCATTCTCTGTACAGTCAGACACATCAATTACACAGTACATAGCAGGGACACATATATAAGATTATCTCAGCACAGGAGATGTGGTATGATCAGACTATGTCCCTGTACAGTCAGACACATCCATTACACAGTACATAGAAGGGACACATATGTGAGATTATCTCAGCACAGGAGATGTGGTATGATCAGACCATGCCCATGTACGGTCAGACACATCTATTACACTGTACATAGCAGGGGCACATATATACAATTATCTCAGCATAGGAGATGTGGTATGATCAGACCTTGTGTCTGTACGGTCAGATACATCCATTACACAGTACATAGCAGGGACAAATATATAAGATTATCTCAGCACAGGAGATGTGGTATGATCAGCTCATGTCCCTGTACGGTCAGACCCATCCATTACACAGTACATAGCAGGGACACATATGTAAGATTATCTCAACTCAGGGATATTTTTTTTAAACATCCAATTGTGGAAATTATTATTATTCCAAGATTTATTTATTCAATAGGAAGTGATCCAATTCTATAGTGGCCGCGCTCCCGTGGTAATGATTTTAAGAACTTCTTGTCCACAAAAAATTTTATTCCTCAAAACATGCGAGAATATAAAAAACGGATACAACGCGTTTCGGCGGAGACAACCGCCTTCCTCAGGTATCTAAATAAAAATACATCTGACACTTTGCTTTATAGGTAAAAGGTAATTACAGCTTGCTAGGTAATGACATGAGGGTGAAGTTCTTAAAATCATTACCACGGGGAGCGCGGCCACTATAGAATTGGATCACTTCCTATTGAACCTTTATGCCTGTGGGAATCCGTGGCAGGACCCGATACAGGATCAATTCAAGGCGAGCAGCAGACCTGGATAAATATCCAAAGCGTGAGGAGGCTTTGGAAAAAACCATATGCTTGAAGTTTTATGACAAGAGGTGAGTGCATAAAACTTCATTAAAAGGGCACCAGAGAGTTACATTGGTAACGCGCTGAGATTGGCGCCGCATGTTTGTTTTTTATATATACCCTACAGGGAATCACCTTACTTCAAGATTTATTTATTGATTAAACTGAAATGAAAAATTAATTTTGATTTTAGGATCATGTTAACCCCTTTACCCCCCATCAATTTTCCATTTTTTTGTTTTCCATTTATCCTCCTTCCTTCCAAGAGCCATAACTTTTTCATTTTTCCGTCAATATAGACATATGTGGGCTTGTTTTTTGTGGTACAAGTTGTACTTTTGAATGACAGCATTTATTTTACCATATAGTGTACTGGAAAAAAATTCCAAATGCAATGAATTTGCAAAAAAAGTGCAATGACATTATTGTTTGGGGTTTTTTAGCCATCATGTTCACTATATGGTAAAACTAAGGTGACTGTATGATGCCTCGGGTCGGCACAAGTTCATAGATACCAAACATGTATACTTTTACTTTTATATAAGTGGTGAAAAAAAATTCAGACATTTTTAAAGAAAAAGTATTGCACTCTTGCTTTCATATATTTAAGGATTTGGAGCTGTGTGATGGCTTATTTTTTTGCATCTTGAGCTGAAGTTTTTAATATTATTTTTGGGTACATACACTGTTTTGATCACCTGTTATTGCATTTTTATTGCAATGGTGTGGGGACCACAAAAATATAATTTTGGCATTTGAACTGTTTTCCGTTATGCAGTTTACAGATCTGATTGATTGATTTTAAATTTTGATAGATCGGGTATTTCTGAATGTGGAGATACCAAATATATGTATTATACTTTAAGTTTTATTTTTAATGGGGTTAAATGGGGGTGATTTGAAGTTATTTTTGTTTTTTATCATTTTGCTAAAAAACGTTTTTTTACACTTTTACTTTATCTTACACCACCCCTTAGAGCGCCTCAGCACTGCACAGTGCAATCGCTTATCCTATTCATAGACGTGCTGCTGCACTGCTGTGAAAAGGAGAAATTATCACTTTCTGTGGATGCAGGCGCTCAACGGGCCTTCACAGCAAGTGAGTTTTGACAGCTTCCGGGGTTCTCATAGGACCCTGGGCTGTCATGGCAACGCATCGAGGTCCTGTGATCACATCACAGGACCTCCGATGCCAGCGGGGAACAGCGCGATAACTGCCGCTGTGCTTTGAATCGCATTTATTTGAATCAGATCAGCTGACGTGTGGGGGATGATGCATGCTCAGAGCATGATTTTGCATCAAAGGGAGGGACACAGCCTATGACGTTCCTATACATAGGTTCATAGGTTGTGAAGGGGTTAAAACTTTTTCCTATGCTTTGCATCCAAAATGTGTTTCACAAATCCCTGTTGAAGAAGTTTGTCATGTTGATGACATGCCTTGTCTCTACTTTCCCGTGTCTGTGGATTGAGATTTGGAGTACAAGGTTCCGAGGATACAGATTCTTAGAGGGTTCGTAATTCTCTTCAATATCTCATTCTTTGGAAGGTAGACGGACCTGAGGAGAGATCCTGGGTACTGGCTCATTCCGTGAAGGCTGATCGTCTGGTCAGCGCTTTCTGTCCTAGGTTTCCTAGGAAGTCTGGTGATCCGAAGTCCCCCTTCGAAACGGGGGTTCTGTCAAAATTCCTCTTACCAGTGTGTCTGAATGCAGTGAGTGACAGTTCAGCCCTCCAATCTTGGACAGGGCATACTGAGCTGTTAGTATGGTGATAGAAAATTCAGCCATACAATCCGAGACAGGGGTATGCTGAGCTGTCAGTATGGTAGTGGACAATTCAGCCATCCAATCGGAGGCAAGGACATGCTGAGTTGTCAGTATGTAAAAGACGGGTCAGCCATCCAGTCAGGGCCCTGGGGTGTGGAAGTTACTTCCATGTGTCTCCTGTTTGGAGTAATTAGCCTCTCTGTCTTCAATTACTGTCAATTGTAGCTTTAGCTCGGTGGTGTCTACTTGTCTGTTCCTGTGCTTAGTCTGATCTATTGTTTATCCGACATTGAACCTTGTTACTGCCGAGCCATTAGCCTTGCCACTTTGATCCACTACATTCTTGGAAATTTGACCTTGGAACAAAATAGTCATCAGTATTTAGTCTTGTTAATTTTAAGAACTGATGATGTATAAAAGCAGATGTCATATGAATAACAACACAGATGGAAAATTGTCCTTTCTTTCTGGATGGAAATCGGGCAGTGGGTGTGAGTGGCACACTGGAATGCCATCTTTGGGACTCAATATCTTTGGCTCATGCTCCACTTTAGCTGTGACATGTCAGAGCTATAGAAAGAAGGATACCCCTTTATAGTGCTCTTGCTCTATGAAATCCATTGATGTGGGCCTGCGGATGGCACAACACAATGAAGGAATTCATTATTGCCATCCACCAGGGAAGGAAGGAGCGAGAGGGGGTTCTTGGTATGAGAATTTTTGGAATCTATTAATTCAAACATATAATGATAAGAATTACATTACACGTGGCTCAGAAAATGATAAAGCTGGGAGACACTGACATACAGTATATTATACTGTAGTAATCTTAGGGAAGTTTTAGCTGCAAGCAAAGAATCCATAATTTCTCTTTACTGGACTGTAACGATGAAACTTCCTCCAGATGTATTTTATATTGGAGGCTTAGCTACCAAATATTGAGAAAATCTCCTACTTTATTATGGCCTAGAGAAGAAAGGGGTATGACGTTTGGGGACATGGAGGTGATATAAGCAATGCTTTGGTAAATCCAATGCTTCAAAGATCCAGCAGTGGAGTGGCTAAAGGGGTTTTCTGAGAATAGAAAACAAAAGAGAATATATACAATAATTATAAATAAATTCCTAAATACGTTTAACTACAAATTAACACTCGTGTGGTCTTGGGAGGTAATCACTGCAGCACGTCAGTATATTATAGTTCCTGGCATTAAAGGAATTAAGGACCCAGAGATGACCATGTTAGGGGCAGACTACTTAGAAGACATTATATATAAACCAGAAGAACAAGAGTTCTATTGCCCGTGTAATTAAACGTGATTTACTGTCCACACATGTGTTTGTTGCAGATATAACAGCCTAAAGGTCTGGTAGCCCCCTGAAGCAGCCGACGCGAAACACGTGTCGGGGCTACCAGACCTTTAGGCAGTCTAGGAAGACCTTCTTCACCAAGTTCTATGGGTAAGCAATAATCAATGTGCTTTTATTTATATTCATTAACTAGGATATCTGACTAGACTCTTAGAGCTGGTTGCACCTGTGTCATCCTAGTATATGCACCTTAAAGCACTTGCACTTTTACTGCCCCTCTGGACCTTTTCCTGGCCTTCCTGTTTTCTGCCTTGGTCATCTGTCTCCCTCCTTCACCTCTGATCCTTGTCAAAATTTTATATAAGAAACGTCTATTTGCTGTATCCTCTGCACCTAATAAACTGTTATATCTGCAACAAACACATGTGTGGACAGTAAATCACGTTTAATTACACGGGCAATAGAACTCTTGTTCTTCTGGTTTATATATAGTTCCTGGCATTGTTTAACTCAAGGTCATTGCAGAGGAGTTTTTTCTGTACTTGCTCACAAGCTCCATGCTTCTAACATTTTAGGACAGGTTGTGAGAGTGTACAGGTGACAAAACCTGAAGTGTCTTCCCCTTGCCACTACGGGGAGCCCTGTGCAAACTGGATAAAAGACTCAGCATGAGCATGGCGAAGGCAGACTGGACAGACCATTAGTAATGTGTGGACCTATGGTGGCCAGCTCTCTTTCCGCTGGTCACGCCTTGTTGGGGTTAATTGATGTAGTATGTTAGCGTGCTGGAATATGACAGTTTTCTCCCTTGAGAAGAGGCAGAGGTTTGCTACCAGAGGGAGAATCACTTTGGAAAGGACATCTCCAGGTGTTGTTGATAAGAGACCGGACGGTTCATCATGCATGTGTGAGGAGGCTGTTTGTGGTGACTCAGTCGCTGGAGAAACCGTTCTTTTTCCCCAGTAGCTAACGGAACTCTGGTGGACCTGCTAGTGTCGAGCCCCAGGCCCTGGGGTACTTGGGTATCAGGCTCGGTGGGTGTTTCATGGGGATGTCACGGGTGGCAGCGCCTGAGCCCGTGGCCTGGGTGACACTTCAATGAGGGGTTATGTACAGGGGATAAGAGTGTGTTGTTGTCACATGACGCCACCTGTAGTACCTGGTGATGGGTCACCAGCGCCGGCACAGTCCTCCGGAGGGCGATGGTATTGCGGCAAGAGTAGTAAATCTCCCTACAGGTGGAGCTGGACCTCCGGGCAGTGTAGAGTAAAGGGGCTGCTTGGAGTGGGACTTGTGGCCATGGTAAGAAGCAGTAAGGCAGTCTATAGGGAGGCTGGGGACAGAGAGGAATAACGCAACACTGAAGCAAGTCTCTTTTACCTTTTACTGTTTGTATCCACAGGTAAAGATGTCCAGGGCACTGTTGGGTGACCCGGTGCACAGTGAGTATCCACAGTAAGTGGGTATAAGGCCTCCTCAGGTTCCCTGCTGTCTCTGAAGCAACACGACTAGCCTCCTCACTTTCTCTGGTCTTTACCCTGTCCTCCTGCGCGGTCCACGGGTTACCCTCTCTGATCACTGCGGTGCTACTGCACACTACGGTGTCTGGCTCCCTCTTTCTGGGTGTGCAGGGGGACCGGGTGACTGAAGTCTCCACAGTGTTCTGGGGTTTTCTGCAGTCCTAAAGTGTTCCTGCAGGTGCGGATCCCCGAAGTCCGATACGACTTGGGTGTTCCTCCACCAGTTCCTTGTTCCCTTGGCTCTGCTCCTTGCCTTCTGTCCCCACTCCCAGGCTTGGCTCAACATAGAAGGGCCACTCCGGGTCACTAGCTCGGGCCTAACAGCGGCACCAATCACAGGACGTCATCGCAGCTCTCCTAGCGTCTGCACACTCTAACTAACTCCTCCAGCAGCAGTATTTATAGGGGAACTCACCTAAAGTCAGTGAGTCAAGCTCCCCCTACTGTGCCGGGGTGGAAGGTGTTGCATGTAGTAGGTACCTGCTGTGGAAACCCAGCTGTGCAGTAGGGAAGGCTGTGGCTACCTGCGTGAGCAGGACGCCACACTAGCACTTGGATTTACAACAAAAACGTCCAAGGCCTGGGCCCAGCGTACACTACACACATTTGGGCAGGAACTGTGAGAACATTCTTTTTTGTCATCCAACGAGAATTAGTAGGCTGCAGCTGGTTCTACATACCTGTACTGTACCACAGGATACTTGTACCATACAGATAGTTCAATACCCAGGTTTCTGTTGAAGAGCATATATAATTAGGGTATAGATTTTTTGTTAAGTTTGTGAATCCTGGGGCTGTTCAAAGGGCACGATCTGTTCCACACTCAATAATTTAAACTGGTTTTGTAGAGAGAAGACTTTTCTGTAACTTGATCCATATTTCGATAGGTAAATTGTTCCTGTGGTTCCGGGTACATATGAAAGAGTCTTTCGGACAACCTGGTGATCTTGCACACTAAGGCTACGTTCACACTCTGAGTATTTGCAGAGTTTTACTGTGTATTCTTGCTTTTCACTGCGTTTACGCGCGCTTAAATGCAGTGAAACACAATTATAGAAACGCAGTTCAGCAACACCTATGAGTTTTGCTGAAATGCGTTCAGATATTGAGCTTTTCTGCACTTCTTTACGCATGCACTTTCACTGCAAAAGCGCATGCGTAAAAAGAATAGACCTGTCAATTCTTTGAGCAGTTGCCTCTGCGCTTTTCCCATAGCCCACATGATGAAATGGGCTTGGGAAAAGCGCAGAGAAAAAAAGCACACAAAAGAGCAGTATGTGAAAGCACTTGCGCTTTTTGCCACGTAAAAAAGCACAAAAAATGTGCAGTGTGTAAATGTAGCCTAACTGAGAATGAATATGAGGATACATTTGCTCAGTCTATTGTCTTTTATTAAAGAGATAAATTTGCAGTGATTCCAGTTGTGCAACTCCACCTTACGTTTCAACCCTTTTCGGTCTTCAGCAGTGGTTCTGGAGGTTAATACAATACATGAAATATAAAACAAAAAAATAAAGAACAATAGTGAGTAACACGCTTGTAAATGGCAAAAAAAGTTGAGACATTCTGAAATTATATGATAGTATTGAGTTAAGAAAAAAACGATATCAAAGTGTTAACAACATCTATATATCCAAAATCAATAAGGTATGGTAAAATGTGTAAAATAAAATATGATTAAAATATGATGAGTCAATAAAAGAAGTGGAAAAACAGACAAACGTGAAATCACGGGAAGGGAGAATTTAGTGTTGGGCTAAGTGATGCCATGTGCTGAATTGAGTTATACATAAGGTAACTGATATAGACAATAGACAAGTGTGTAATAAGAAGGTAATGATTAAGATGAAAAAGTGGGAATAAATAATACCTCAATGTCATGGAACACTGTGTCTAAGAAATTTCCTCGATCCAGGGTGCTTAGAAAGTGGATCTGTAAAATTATATGGTTAGGGATACAGTAATTAATATTATAAAACTGTAAAAACAACCAAAAGGACAAAGTAATGTCCCAAATTGGGGCCAAGAATAAGGAATACCTAGGCATAGACAGGTACAGGAGCCTGGATGCATAAATGGCCACACTGGTATCTCAGAGCCTATAAATGGCCGGTGAAAACTGAAAAAAGAAACCACATAATACTCAAACAGAAGTTCCATGAAAAGGACGGTGCAAAATGTTCTAAGAGTAAATCTGCCTTATCTTTAGATGGTAAGGGAATATAGTGATATAGGTAGTGACCTGAATAAAACAAAAGCAGTTTAATCAAAATAGGAAGTTGAACAATTTAACAGTGATATACATGTGAGCAAAGATATAGTCTGTTTACCTTGTTGTGAGAAAAAGGTGATGTCCAAGATAAGTTAATTCTGAAACATCTGCAGAGAAAGAGATGAGAGTCATTACTCAAGAAGCAAATATGCATAACATAACATAGATAATGGCCTGGTGTACCAATCATATAAGATTACAATATAGACATGGGTCACAAAGTCATAATGAAGGAGGAAGGATACCATTTGTTCAATATGTCAGGTAAAAAGTCACAGAACCATATATAGAACAATAAGGTAAAGTGATGATAAGGGGTTTATATACAGGTCATAACCCATGTAAGCTAGAGGCATTCTGGATTAGGAACAGAAAATATCACTTATTTGGAAATCAAAAATGAACTGGCAGAAAACATATGCTATTTTTTTATGGTTCAGTAGGACACCTCATATATAAGTGTAAAGGTCCAGAAGTCCTCGCGCTCCTTGAGCTATAAATCCTGTTCCAGCCCCTTCTTTTTATGGGTACTTGATCGATCACTTGATATTTCAACTGTGAGATAATGTGTTGATGTTTGATAAAATGGGACAGAATCAGTAAAAGAGTCTGCTTACACCGAATGGTGAATATGTGTTTGCTAATGTGGTCTCAGACATGCTGGATTGTCTCCCAAACATATCTGAGACTGCACGGGCATTTAATGAGATAAATCAAGTATGAGGAATCGCAAATTAAATATTCTTTTGCTGGAATATTGCTTGCCTGTCATGGAATCGGTGAAAAAAGAACCTTTTGTCATGTTGGAACATTGCTGGCACCCCAGGCTTGGAAAATTGCCCATGCGTGGGGTTGCCAGGGTAGTCTGCCTTGTCAATGTCTTCAGCGTACCTATGTGAAAACGGATCAGTTTATTTTTAAGATTATCTTTTTTTATGACAAAATAACACAGGTTGTTGGAATTCTGTTATCGTTGGGTATGACTGCTCTAAGAGGGGCCAATGTGTCTTTATGGCATTGCGTACCAGTGATTGATAAGGATGAAAAGTATTCACAAATGCCATGCTTCCAGCGTGAAGTTTTCTCTGTGTTTGACCAGTATCTGTGGGTCAAACTTTTGAGACTGGGTATCCCCTGTCGATGAACTTTATCCCTGTCTACTTTTGTCTGACCTTTCAAAGCTCAGACTAAAAAACAATGCTGTTCACGCTGGTGTGTTGTAACTTGGGTAAAGCTTTTTTGACATTTCTAAGGTGACAAATAGTGTAGTGAAGTAGAAAGTTCTTATCTGTTGGTTTGACGTATGTGTCTATTGAAATGCATTCAGAGTTGTCTAAAATAGAGTAGAGTGTCCAAGAAATTAATTTTGGACATGTCCTGGTGCATTGTGAATGAAACATGGGAAGAACAGTTCTTGAGATCAGTGAAAAATGGAGTCAATTCATTGTCGTTCCCCTTCCAGATAACGAAAATATCATCAATGTACCAGCGCCATATGATGAGGTTTTTCCTAACTAATGGATGACAATACACATAGCACTTTTCGAATTTACCCATGAAGATGTTAGCATAGGGGGCACTATGTTCGGACCCATAGCAGTCCCCCTACAGTGCATGTAATATTGATTACCAAAGACAAAAAATGTTTTCCTCAAAATGATGTCTAGCATGTCTTTACAGAAATTTTTTTGTGAGTCAGAAAAAGGGCTGTATGTTTCGAAGAACCAGGAAACTGCCTCGAGTCCGAAGTCATGGTCAATGCTAGTGTGCAGACTGTCTACATCAAGGGTAATGAGACGACTACCCACAAGGATAGTGTCAAGTCCTCCGATGTGTTGTAACAAGTTACACGTATCCTTAATGTATGGGATAATAAGAGGAATCAAGGGAGTCTGTATTTTCTGTCAGAATTCCTTATTCATGAATATCTAGTCACACCATTTTTTTTACACCCTGCCCAAGATCCACAAAAATCAACACAGTATCTCACAGTTGAGATACCAAGTGATTGATCAAGTACCCATAAACAAAAGGGGTGGGAATGGGATTCATAAGCTCATGGAACGCGAGGCCTCCTTGAGGACCTATTTAACAAATGGTGTCCTTCATTATGACATTGTAACCCATGCCTATACTGTAATCTTATATGATTGGTACACCAGGTCATTATCTATGTTATGTTATGCATATTTGCTTCTTGAGTAATGACTCATCTCTTTCTCTGCAGATGTTTCAGAATTAAAGTATCTTGAACATCAGCTCTTTCCTCTTATCCTGAAAATGGCTCCCCAGTGGCAACTGCACTGCTAAACTGATGCACTCCTCTGCCTTTCATTCACCGTGTATCCTTCAATCTACTTTCACGTTCATGCCATTAGGTAATCCCACTTAGTCACACAGCATTAGCCTCTGGTCAGATAGTACTAACACTTCCTGGTCGCACTACGTATGCACCACTTGCGGCTCATTCACCGGATATCCTGCATTCCATGCCACAGAAGCGTTGTCCTCTCCCATACACTGCTTTAAATAGAGTGCGCTCCCTGAGCACCCTGCCACGCTTTCCCACACTTACTGAACCTCACAACAAGGTAAACAGACTATATCTTTGCTCACATGTATATCACTATTAGATTGTTCAACTTCCTATTTTGATAAAATTGCTTTTGTTTTATTCAGGTCGCTACCTATATCACCATATTCCCTTATCATCAAAAGGAAAGGCAGATTTACTCTTAGAACTTTTTGCACCCTCCTTTTCATGGAACTTCTGCCTGAGTATTATATGATTTCCTTTTTCAGTTTTCACAGGCCTATTTCCGGGCTCTGAGATACCAGTTTGGCCATTTATGCATCCAGGTTCCTGTATCAGTCTATCCCTAGGTATTCCTTATTCTTGGCCCAAATTTTGGACATTACTCTGTCCTTTTATGGTTGTTTTTACAGTTTTAAAATTATTCCCTAACCACATAATTTTACATATCCACATTCTAAGTACCCTGGATCAGGGATATTTCCTACACACAGGGTTCAATGAAATTTGGTATTATTTTTATCCTTTTTTCCCACTTTTTCATCTTAATCATTACCTTCTTATTACACACTTATGTATTGTCCATACCTTTTCCTTATGGTACTTCAACTCAGCACACCCATCACTTAGCCCAGGGGTAGGAAACTCCAGGCCTCAGAGCCGCCAACAGTGCAGGTTTTCAGGATTTCCTTAGTATTGCACAGGTGATAATATAATCACCTGCAATGGTGATGATTCCAACACCCCCTCTTTTTCCCTGACAGTTAAAAAGCAAGTGCTGCTAAAATAAGTAGTAAAAAAATAGGATATTTAGTTGATGCAGTGTTTTGGCTTAAAATGTTACGCTAAGAACTGCTCTACCTCTTCTACGGTAAACCTTGTCAGAGCAGTCGCTATCTGATGTATTCAAAAACCTGACCATGTGTATTGGTACCTACATGAGCAGGGTCCAGACAGGTCCAAGGTCTGACATGGACTGAATGCAGAAGACGGCTTTTTATGTGCAGGGCTCATGGGGGAAGGGTGGGATGTTCCCCTATCTTGCAAAGGCAAGAAACATAATAGACAAAAAAAATGAGCCATGTACACAGTGAACGTGTCTGTGGACAGCGTTCACATCACCAAAAGACTGAATCACAAAAAACACTTCAAACAAATGTGTAAAATACTCTGTTGTAAAGAAAAACAGTGAAAAGCAAGTGCTGCTAAAAAGTAGTAAAAACAGGGTTTTTTGGTTTTTTTGTCTATTATGTTTCTTCCCATTTACCAAGATAGGGGAACATCCCGCCCTTCCCCCATGAGCTCTGCACATAAAAAATGCCGTCTTCTGCTTTCATCCATGGTCAGACCTTGGACTGTCTGGATCCTGCTCATATAGGGACTGCTTTGACAAGGGTTATCGTGAAGAGGTAGATCGGCTTAGTATGGAGCCCACAGGGACGGGGTACTCGGTATCGGACCGGGGTACTGCTGGGAATGTCATGGCGGTCTTGGTCGGACCGTGCCCGGGTTCTGCAATAAGTGGGGGGATATTTACAGGGGAGTTTGTCGTGACACCACCCTAGGGTTGTGGTCAATGAGGGGACCACCGCTGCAGTGTACTTCTGTCAGGAGGATGGATGGATGCTGCAGCAAGGTGGATGAGCCGCCGGGTTGGGACAGCTCCTGACAGGGTAAAATGGTGGATTGACAGTTCTGTATACCTGGAATCAGACACAGACACTTAAGCAGGGTTCACCGGGTTTACTTTTCAATTCTTCCAAGTCACACAGTGCACGGTACAGTTCAGTTCTTAACAGCTTTACACAATGGACTCCGGTAACACTTGAATCCTCTGCAGCCAGGTTGGCACTCTAAGACCCCTCACTCTTTCTATATGTCCTTTCAGGTGATTCTCTCTCTTCTTCTGGGTGGATTGCGGAGCGACAGCTCAGTCCCTAAATGTAGCTTCCCCCTAAGTGTATGGGCGGTAAGCCGGGTCCTCCTAGTTGCTGCTATGCCCCCAACCCTGTAGTGGGAACACGGATCTGGAATCTGTGTTCCCCATCAGTTTCTGGGGAGCCGGTATGAACTTCAGTTCCCCTCAGAGCCGATACTCTGGTCCAGCCTAGCCTTGGGTGTCCCTGTCTTGCAAGAGATCACCGGGCTCTTTTCTACCCGTGTAACTTCCCGGGTGCTTCAGAGAGTCTGTCCTGTCAGTAATTTGTCAGCGCTACCGTCTTCCTTGGACCGTGGCAACGGTCCGGTTTCTGTTGTTCCTGTCTTTACTGGTCACTCTGTCTTTACTGGTCTTGGCTGCTCGGCACTTGCCTACTTCTCTTGGTCTTTTCCTCTCAGTCTACTCGGCCTACTGGCTAACTACTTCTTGTTTCTCCCTTATATACTGGTTTTTACCATGACTACGCCTCACCCACTTATACTGGCCCTACTACCCCTTGCCTGCCTAGAGTCCCAGGCTCCGGGTTGGGTCTTATGTCAGTGGATGTGTGTTTTAGAGGTGTTTGATATCCAAACTGTCCTGCCTGGCTGCAGTTCCTACCTGTGGCCACCCTGGTTGCAGGGGCGCCACATTAGCGTACATTTTTTGCAAAAAACGTATCAACTAAATGCCCTGTTTTTACTACTTTTTCAGCAGCACTTGCTTTTTACTGTTTTTCTTTACAACAGAGTATTTTACACATTTGTTTGACTGTGTTTTTTTTATTTTGGATATATGACGTTGTTAACTCCTTGATTTAATTTTTCATTAACTCATTACTATCATAATTTCAGAATGTTTTGCCGTTTACATGTGTGCTACTCACTATTGTGCTTTATTTTTTTGTTTCATATTTCATGTATTGCATTAGCCTCCAGAGTCCCTGACGAACACCCAAGAGGGTTGAAACATAGGATGGAGTTGTACAACTGGAAACACTACAAATTTTTCTCGTAATAAAAAACAATAGATTATACGTCTCCTCATTTTCTTTCTCTGTTAGTGTGCCAGAGTTTGTTGCTTTTGACTGTGAATTATTTTTATTCTGGGCACTTTGTATAGTTGTTGAACCAAGTCTACTTCTCTATAATATATATAATAATATCAGCCAGCAGCTTTCTACTTTACCTTTGTTCGCTAGCAAAAATAGAGGGACCATCACTTTGCTATTTATAATTTTTTATGTATTAGGTAAAACAGGGCTAAACACCCTTTACTGCCACATGAAAGGGTGCAAATTTAAAATATGTAAGGGGGGGTTTTGAATTATATAGCTTTAGTTTATCTATTTTTCGTTATATAAGATTGTTTTATTACTTATGACAACTAGCTTTAATGTACATAAAGTATTACAGTATGTAAAATATGATGTTAAAAACGCTTTGCATACGGACGGTATACGCATGACAAACGGATGCAAGGCGAGGAAAGAAATTGCACACTTACGGAATGACATAAGGTGACACTTGAAACGTTTCTGGCTGAATGTGAGCGATTTTATATAGCATATCTCAGCGAACCCAGTAGACATAAAGGGATGGAGAAAGAGTGACTATGACTCCACATTCCAATGCAGATATACTGTATACGGCAGTATAAAGGCTATTCTGGATGTAGTGCCAGTTAAGGGCTCAACACCAAATGATATAACAAAAAAAGGACCATGGTGCTGGGGTGAGCTGCAGCTTTTTCTAAATTATTTCTCTGCACTGTGAATTTATTGAAATTAAGCCCATTCACTTCTATTGGGTTGAGTTGCAGTTTTCTGCATAGTGTTGAAGTGTGTACAAATCAGCAGCAAATTAGGCGCCTTCTTCCTCGTGATTTGAAGGGACCTGAGCAGTCCAACCTTACGTCCTATATTAGCCATCACCTTAGTGAGCACTGTAGTGGCTGCAATAGATTAAATGACTTTTTTCGTGTCGCTAGACCCATAGCCAATATCACCCTGGGGCTAATCTGCACCCTACCAGCTGTACCTGTCCACAAATGGCACCCATCCCAGTACATATGTAATGTACAATATGTTATTATGTACACATCCGCACATATATCTATACCCACACAGACACAATTTCTTTGTGTCTCTAGCAGCCGCTGTCCTCTTTCCTCCCACTTGCCCCCACCTTCTTTTTTCCGTGCTGAGGATGCTGGGAGACGTTTGCTAGAAGTGTGTAGGCGACAAGACTCTATAAATAGCTGTGTCTCTCAGTCTGATCATTGCACCAATCTCACTACTCCAGTATTCATCAGCCTGGAATATGGGTCTGCAGCACGCACACCCCACACAGACACATCCAGAGCATGGAGTCGCTCTACCAACACAGAGGGCTCCTATATCATACATCACCAGACGCTACCTGTTTATTTGATTAAGTGTATCATTGCTTCAAAGCAAAATGAAATGTAGATCTGCACTGGATATATCACTCCACCATATACAACTCAATGGTTGTATCCAAAACATCATGGTAGAATGGGCCAATTAATATATATTCATCTCTACTTTATTGTGGCACCCCTGCAGTCTGGTCGCCACAGAGGGGTACTGCACCCATCCCACGGTTGTGGTTTTTCTGTTCTCAGTAAATGGGATAGTAAGTCCAGACACCCACAAAAGCACCCAACACACCCGGTCCCAGGAACGGCAGGCGGACCCAATAGAGGGAGGGTCCAGGTAGTCAGTGGGATGACGGGGCAAAAGGTGGAGGGTGGGAAGTTAGCTGAGGTCAGTCGAGAGGAAGCAGTGGAAGAGGAGGATCGGAGGACTTGATCAACGAGGAGCTCGTCCTGGGTCATGAAACAGAAGACTACAGAGAGGCAGAGGGAGCCCTAGGGGCACTAGCAGTGAGCGATCCACGCATATGCCCAAATCCGACGTGATGCAGAAGGGCAAGGTGAGAACCAGGGACTGGAGCTGAAATGTAGCTAGGAGCTCTACGGTTGCAACCATGAAACGGAGACCACCAGATCTAAAGGAGCTGTTGCCAACTCTCAGCACATCCGCTGAGAAGGCAGCCATACTAGGGTCAGGGGACTTGGTCGATCACTCGAGAAGGCCCATGGCTGCTGGATTGGGGCACTGTGTGCGGACCACGAGCAGGAGAAAGAGGTGGACAGGCAGCGCTGAGAGAGAGAACAACCCGAGCGAAGACATAAGGGTGTTTGGCGAGCGACAGTTGCTGAGGACTATCTACAAAATGTGCAACAAGTGCTGTGTGCAACAAGTCGTAAGACCCGTAAGAACTTAGTCTCCATGTTGCATCGCGAGGACGTAATCAGGACGCAATAGCGGCATTGACGTGCAACAACTGTCAGATGCTCTGTGCTGCCAACAAAGTAACCAGCTAAAGTCACAACCGGGTATACTGAATCACCGTGAGGATCAGAACTGTGTGTGAGACTGTTCATTTCCGCCTGCGGAGCAGTGACTGATAAGACGCATAGGCCGCTGGAGACCTGCCTGCGACCCGCTCCAATCCCCCTTTTCTGTCAGAACAACCATGGTGGCCCTCCACAACCGAACATCACACCGGTTACCCTGGGGAACTGCTCCACCCGTGGGGAGTGAAACCACCAAAGTTGCACTCCCATTCATCCCCAGAGGTCCAGCACCGCAGTTCGGCCACTAATAGCCGAATACCACGGTGGCGTCATGACAACTATCTTAAACTCGTATTCCCTGAATCTTTCTTGACACTGCCAGGGCCATGGAGGTGGGTGTCCACCTCCATGATTCCCCCAGCAGAGCTATAGCCTGTTCCAATACCTCACGGCCCTGGAGAAAGGTGTCATTATCATATGGTTGAAACTTTGAATAGTCGTGGACGTCACAATTGCTTCAAAAGTAGAAAGACTCACATGTGGAGCACTGGGACAGCTACTCAGTAGGACTGAAGTATTGGGATGCACGGAGGTCCTGGCCGGATCGTGTTGTTCCACAAGTAAAGGGGATTGGTGGATAAATTGCCGGAGCCACCCACACCATGTGGCCAGGATGGGACTCACCGCTGCGCACTGCTGGCACGGAGGATGGAGGGGAAGTATGGACTCATGCCAAGAGGATAGCCCACCGCATGTCGGGCTGTCCTGACAGTAAAAGGTTGCAAACGTTCATATGCTAGAATCAACACGGACACTCACAGGTGTCTCCACAGGGTTTACTTTCAGTTCTTCACAGTTCCACGCTCCGCAGTTAGTTCTTAACATTCCTGCAGTTAACCCCGAACACTTTGCGCCAACTGTCACCTGAACCTCACTCCTTCGTAACCTTCGGCTGTTGTTCTCTCTCTCTGTTGCCCCCAAGTTGATGGCGGCAGCTCGACCCTTTGGCCTGTGGTTGCTGCTGTGCCTTCAACCCTTGTTAGTGGGAACTCCAACCTGGAGTTAAAGCTCCGTCGGTTTATCTGGGAAGCCGGTATGGAATCTCTGTTCCCCATAGAGCCGACACTCTGGTGTGTGCCTAGTCTGCAGTAACCCTCTCTTGCAAGGCATTACTAGACTCCATGTAACCTGTGTGACTCCACTCCAAATCAGGGAAAACTACTCTGCCTGTATTTGGTTGGTGCTGCCGTGTTCCTCGGACCCAGTACTGCTGATTCGGTCTCTTTCCTCACACTCCCCTGGGATGCCGGCTATGGACAAGCTTTCTCTCCATGGTTTCTGTGACTCTGTGGATTCTGTATCTCCATGAAGCCCAATCCCACCAGAACGTGTCTGTCTTTCTGATGTCTGTGCTGCTCGGCTCACTCTGGCCTACTAACTCCTTCCTTCTCTTTTCCTCTACTTGTACTCTCTGTCACCTGATCTACATGCTTCCCACCCACTTTCCTCTAAACCCACCACCCCTTGCCCGCCTAGAGTCCCGGGCTCCGGGTTGGGTGCTGTGCTCTTGTGTGTGTGTGTGCTGTGAGGGTGTTTGGTGCACAAACTGTTTACCTTCTGCCTGGATGCATTTCCCTATGTGGCCACCCTGGTCGCAGGGGCGCCACATCTATTTGACATGCACACGATAATGAAGGGAGGTGCTGGTTGAACTGGGTGTTCCCTCAATATTCAGTAGTAGAAGAAACAACCGGACTCTCATGGATTCTTGAAGTCAGCAAATAATTACCAAACCATACACAGCATAGAGATTATATGAAACAGACCCATGAGGGGCGAAACGTCCAGATTTGTCACAATCATCCTCACGTATTTTGCCCACTATTTGAATTGCTTTTTCACAAATAAAAACTACTTGTTTGATGAATTCATGAATCCATGAAAGTATGGTTATTTCTTCTTCTAAACTCTTCAAAAGTGACAGTGCCCCTTATGCCAGAAATATTACTTCAGTCTCTTGCTAGAAATATTACTCCAGCCTCTGTTCAGAAATGTTACTCCAGTCTCTGGTAAGGCACACAGATGCATGTCACCGATGAGATTCCACCAAACTAATTATCGGTGCATATTATTCTTGCACAACCATCATTAAGACGTGTACAAAATGCCAGTCTTAATGAGCCTTAGATTTGCCCTGGGTAATTTCATACATACAGAGAAATGGTCTGTCTTCATGAGATCACTATTAGAGATGAGCGAGTACTAAAATGCTCGGGTGCTCGAAGCTCGGGCCGAGCATCCCAAGATACTAGTGCACTCGGCCCGAGCACAGAGCCCAATGTTATCCTATGGCAGACCCAAGTATTTTTCTGGCATGACCCCCGGCAGCATGGATAAACCCTACAAATGTCACAAAAGTATCAGAACAGTGCTGAAATGACATGGGAACAGCATGGAGAAGACCCCTGGAAGCATTTCAGACCCCAAGGTCACTGCTGTGAACAATGTTGTCAGAGTATTACGCCACTTTTACGGACTGTCAAGAAAACGTTACAAAATGAAACCAAAATGAAATTTCCTGGAGAAAATATTATAGGCTCATACCCACTTGTGAGACAGAGTTGGTGTATGTTAGCTTTTTGGATTACATGAAAGATTTTTTTTTTTTAAATTGTGTGGCAATCCCATGCCCCTGGGAAGAGACGTTCATGAAGGCCTCTTTAAATAATGTGCCAATTTTAAGGAAGTGGGTCTTTTGTAATATTGCCCTTTGGCAGGGCAGCCAAAAATTAGAAGGCACCCCAATGCCCCTGGATAGAGAAGTGCATGAGGGCCTCTTTAAATAATGTGCCCATTATAAGGAAGTGGGTCTTTTGTAGTATTGCCCTAGGCAGGGCAAAACATTGGGAGGCACTTCAATGCCCTTGGATAGAGTCGTGGATGAGGGTCTACTTAAATATGGTTCCCATTATTAGGAAGTGGGTATTCCATAGTTTTCCCTAGGAAGGGCTGCAAAAAATTGGGAGGCATTGCGATGCCCATGGGAAGTAACATGGCGGAGAGCCTCTAAATATTGTTCCCATTACAAAGGAGCAGGTCTCCTGTACTTGTAATGCCCATTCTCTAAGTATGGACTAAAACATTTACCCCTGGGGGGTATACATGAAACTACTGTCTAACTTTTTAACGGTTAGGGTCATCAACATCATAAATATGATGTAAGTAAATTATATTTTCATGGCATCATGGACCACAGTCACACTGATCATATGATGGTGGCGGATGAGGAGAAGGAGGAACAGTACAGCAGGTAGCCAAAGTCATGAAGTGTGTACCCATGTGTGGGTGTGAGGAGGGGCATGGCAATTTACCGGCACAAAAATACAATGCCTATGACTTTAGATTACGCTATCATTTGGTGGTGGTGTGGTGAAGTCAGGCCCAATCCAACACTTGTTCATCTTGATCAGAGTCAGCCTGTCCGCCTTCATTTACCATTTTTTGAGGCAGGAGGGGGTTGTAGCTCCAATTTGTATAAGCCAAAACACTGAGTATACCCATCTCAGCGTTTGTGACTGACCGGTATACCTGCTGTAATTTAATCTCTAATCTGTCATCTCAGTGTAAGGCTAAAAACTATCTTTTGGACGCCTTCATTTACCTGTATACAAGCAACACACCATTGAAAATGCGCAAGGCCGGTGGCAAGGGACAAGGAACTGGACGTGATGGTGGTGCATGCAGAGGTTAAGGCCATGTGCAAGCTCGAATTGCGCCAGGACAAATGCCCACATCATCTTGCTCAACCTTGATATCACAATTTGTAGGGGACCGCAGCAGTACACCACTATTAAACCAAGACCAGTGTCAACAGGTTGTTAGTTAAATAGCGGATAATGCTTCCAGTCAGTTTGGCACCACCACAAACACCCTGTCTTCCACACGGTCAAGTGTCAGTAGCCGTGAGACTGGACCGCACATTCCACACCCTGATCCTCCTTCTTCCCACCATGCCGACAGCCCGACCCCGGACATAACTGATTCCACACTTGGACACTCTGAAGAGCTGTTCACTTATGCATTCTTAGATTCTGGCCTCTCGCCAGCTCCACTTGAAGTGGGTCATGAGGAGATCGTATGTACCGATGCACAAATATTTGAGCAGCCACGGTCTCACGAAGGCAACGGTGGGAACATGTCTCAACAAGAGGTGGACGATGATGAGACACAATTGCCAGAAAGTCAGGAGGAGGACTAGGGTGCGAAAGTGGAAGACGACGTGGTGGATGATCCAGTAACTGATCCAACCTGGTAGGAGGACATGCAGAGCGAGGACAGCAGTGCACAGGGGGAGGGAGGCGTAGCATCACAAAAGGCCGGAAGAAGCAGGGTGGTGGCCGCAGGCAGAAGGCAGGCAACCGTTCCCCAGAACAACAACATGACAGAAGTTGCCAGTACAACCGTTAGGTCTTCCGAGTCTGGCTGTTTTTTAAGGTGTGTCTGCAGATAATTCCAAAAAGGCCATTTGCAACACCTGCCATGCCAGCATCAGCAGGGGTAGCAAAACTAGCAGCCTGACCATGACCAGCATGATCAGGCACATGTCAGCAAAGCACTCAACTTTGTGGAATGTACACAAGAGTCCAGTAGCAGTGTCTGCGTGTGACACCACTGCATCTTCCACTGTTGTGCGTGCAAGCCAATCCCCTGTCCATACTGCATGCGAAGATGCCTCCTGTCCTGCATCTGTAGTTGCACAAGCAGAAATACCACCATCATCAACCACGTTCTTGTCCCAGCGCAGCGTTCAGTTATCCATACACCAATCTTTGTAACCCAAGCGCAAATACGCTGCCCACACTCCACATGCCACACTTCTAAATTCGCACATTTCGTGACTACTTGCACTGGAAATGTTGCCTTTTAGGCTAGTGGAGACAGAAGCATTCCGCAACCTGATGACGGCAGCCGTCCCATGTTACTCGGTCCCCAGCCGCCACTATTTCTCCTGGTGTATTGTCCCCGCATTACAGAAGCACGTATCACAAAACATTACACGTGCCCTTAACAACGTAGTTTCCGGAAAAGTCCATCTAACCACGGACACGTGGACAAGTGCTTGTAGGTAGGGGCGGTACATCTCGCTGTCGACACACTGGGTTAATATTCTGGAAGCCGGGACCCAGTCTGAGTTTGGGACGGAACATGTCCTTCTGACAACAAGGATTGCAGGCCCTAACTCAGTCAGGGTTTCACCCAAAGTGAACAGCTCCGGAACGTCATGATCCACAGCCTCCTCCTCTTCCTCCACTTCACCCTCTACACAAGTCCCAAGCTAGAAGCACTGCAGCACTGCCTTGGCTAAGCGGCAACAGGCTGTGCTGAAGCTAATATGCGTAGGTGACAAACCCCACAATGCTGAAGAGTTGTGGAAAGCTCTGAAACAGCAGGCAGATCACTGGCTCACACCGCTGAACCTACAGCTAGGCATGGTCGTATGTGACAATGGCCGAAACCTGGTGGCGGCTCTGAGGTGAAGCGAGCTGACACATGTTCCATGCGTGGCCTATGTGCTCAACCTCGTGGTTCAGCGGTTTCTTAAATCCTACCCAGAGCTGCTGTCGGTTCTGCTCGTAAAAGTACGCCGCCTGTGTGACCATTTTAGAAAGTCACCTACTGCTTCAGCCGCCCTTGCCAGCTTTCAGCAGCTTTTACAGATTGCGTCTCACAGACTGGTGTGTGATGTCCCCACGCATTGGAATTCCACACTGCACATGTTGGTCAGGATTTGGGAGCAGAAGAGGGCAGTTGTTGACTATCTGCATCAACTAGGCCGTCGGTATACGGTTCAAACTCCAGACATAAGACCTCAGTAGTGGACATGGATGTCCGACATATGTACCGTCCTCCAAAACTTTGAGGACTCCACCAAGATGGTGAGGGGTGATGACACCATCATTAGCGTCACTATCCCGCTTCTCTGTCTTCTAATACTCTGTCTGCTCTAATTCAAAGACGATGCATTGCAGGCGGAGCACGATGAGTTGGAGCAATAAACCGTATGGGGTGGTTACACACAGCCCAGCCTCATCTCATCCCAACGTGCATTGGAGGACTATGACGAGGAGGTTAAAGAAATGGAGCCACTTTCATGCGGAATTGATGGTGATACATGCACAACCGTCATACCGTCGGTTCAGCGTGGATGGCCAGAGGACAGGGGAGAGGAGGAGGAGGAGGATGATGAAGACAGCATGGTCAGTCATCCTGTTGGTGAAGACCTGAAGTCTTGCCTGTTAACAGTCTGGTGCACATGGCTGACTTTATGTGATGCTGCCGGTCTTGTGACCCTCACGTTATCAACATCTTGGCGGACAATCATTAATGGTTGGTGACACTTTTAGACCCACACTACAAGGATAACTTTATTTCTCTTATTCCCGAGGTGGAGAGGTCTACAAAAATTCTGCAGTACCAGAAGGCCCTAGTTGTGGAATTAGTCAAAAAATTCCCTTCTGAAAACGCTTGCGGCAGAGGTCACGGTTCGGTGGACAACCAAGGCGTCCGGCCGAGAGAGGCACAAATCCAATCCAGCAGAGGTAAGGGAACACTCTCAAAGTTCTGGGAGAGTTTTCTCAGCCCCTCCCATAGCACAGGCCCTCAGGTGCGAGGTACTGTCACAAAGACTGCAAAGCTTGTAAAGATGCTGAAGGAGTACCTTGCCGATCGTACGAAAGTGCTCCTAGATTCCTCTGTGCCTTATAATTATTGGGTATCCAAGCTGAACACGTGGCAGGAATTGTCCCTCTACGCCTTGGAAGTCCTTGCCTGCCCTGCCGCTTGCGTTTTGTCAGAGCGTGTTTTTATTGCCACAGGTGGAATCATTACTGATAAACGCACCCGCCTGTCAACTGAAAATGCTGACCAGTTGTTTTTGAGCTGGATACTGAGATTAGAGATTAAATTACAGCAGCTATACTGGTCAGACACAAACACTGACACGAGTATACTAAGTGTTTTGGCGTATACAAATTGGAGCTACAACCCCCTCCTGCCGCACAAAAATGGTAAATGAATGCAGACAAGAGTTGGTTTTTAGCTGGACACTGAGATTACAGATTTGAGGTTAAATCCCAGTAGCTGGAACGGTCAGACACAAACGCTGACGCGTATACCATGTTTTGGCATATACTACTTGGAGCTATAAGCCACTCCTGCTGAAACAAAATGGTAAATGAATGCAGACAAGAGTTGTGTGAGAGTCATGTGGGATTAGTGGATGAGGGCAGATATATCTCTCCCAGGTATCTGTCATATGCAACCTAGCCTGGTCAGTATCACCTGGCTGCTAATGAATTAGTGGGAGGCGGTTGGGGTAGGTAAAAGGAGTCTGGGAGGTCGGGCAGGGCTCTCTTTCAGCCTGGGAACACAGAAGGCCTGTCTGTGTATGGAGAAGCATGTGAGTGAAAGCAGTGCTCTTTGGTTCTATGGTTTGGCTGAAGGGAGAAGCCCTTCAGTCTATAGTGAGGTTGCATTCTGTTTAGTTAGTGCCGGACAGGCAAGGATTTTTGTTTGCTGTTTTGTTTTCTTTGTTTGCTTTCACCACAATAAACTCTGGCCAAGGCCAGTGGCATCTAAATCAGTGCTCTTGGTCTGAGTGACACACGACACATACGTGCCCTTTGACCCTGGCAAAGGCGAACCCAGAGTGTGTTTTCACATATTGGTGGAGAATGCGGGCACCACGTTAAAGTGTCAACATGGAAGACGTGGTGAAAGCGCTGGTACAATCCACAGCTGTGTAGCAAGAAGCGAACCGCTTAATGACAGCCCAGCTGAGGGAACTGGTAGAAACGACCACGAGAGACCGCCAACTCCTGCAGGAGGTGGCGCAGCGCCTTGCGAGCGCACCTGAGGTGAATACGGAAGCTGCCCAGAGGGAGATTCATGTGAGTCGGTACTGGCAGAAACTGACTACCGAAGATGATGTCGAAGCTTACTTGACCACGTTTGAACGGACAGCGGAGCGGGAAAAGTGGCCGAAAGCATGTTGGGCCGGCTTGATTGCTCCGTTTCTGGCCGGTGAGGCCCAAAAGGCGTACTACGATCTGGAGCCTGAAGCAGCGCAGGATTTTGATAAACTAAAAGCCGAGATCCTGGCCCGGCTGGGAGTGACGATGGCGGTACGAGCACAGAGAGTGCACCAATGGACTTATCAGCCCCGATAAACCACCCCGATCCCAGATGTTCGACCTCATTCACCTGACGAAGAAGTGGCTACAACCCGAGGTGTTGACGGCGCCGGAGATGATGCAAAGAGTTGTCTTGGACAAATACCTAAGAGCCTTACCGGTAGCCCTGAGAAAATGGGTGAGTCATGGAAACCCCACGACCGCAGACCAGCTGGTGGATCTAGTGGAACGTTATTCCGTGGCGGAAGGACTACTGGACGATGCCACACGTCCTCCCTCCTCCCCCTCCTCACGGGGATTGGGTAAGACTGCATCAGGGTCTAGGGGAGGGGGAAAATATTCAAAGACAGTGGGGGAGGAAAACGGGACTGCCGGACCTATGAGGTCTAAGGGACCGAACTATGGACTAAGCAAGGGGTCTGTGGTGTTTTCGCTGCCAGGAGATGGGCCACATTGCTGCAAACTGTCCAGTAACTACCGAACCGATGCAGTGTGATGTCACGACCTGTGAGAAACACGTGGCTATGGTTGCACGGGTGGTGTGTGTTGCGGCTGGTCAAGGCGATATGGAGAAACACCTGTGTGACCTGTCTGTTGATGGCACGAATGTGGTGGCGCTGTTAGACTCCGGGAGTGTGGTAACCCTGGTCAAGGCCAGTCTGGTGTCAGTCCCGACTGGTCCGTCAGATAAATTTTCTGTGACGTGTGTGCATGGAGACACCTGCTCGTACCCCACCACTGTCTCCTGCATTACTACTCCCTATGGGTCTGTGTATCATAAAGTGGGACTAGTCCCAGCCTTATTGCATGATGTCATTCTGGGTAGAGATTTTCCCCACTTCTGGCAGTTGTGGGAGAACCAGTTGGTACCCCGGGGGAGCGGCACAGGGGACCCTACTCCAAGGGGCCCTGAGCCACTGGAGGATGGGCCCTCAGAGGATTCAGGGAAGGAGTCCCCTGAGGATAATCTTCAGTTCCCGTTTTCAGTCATGGCCGGCGATTTCGAGGAACCCATTGCAGGGGCGGAGGTGGACAGCCATCCGCCATCCGGTTTGCTGGAATTGGAAGTTCAGAAAGATGACTTCCAAAGCGAGCAAATAAGGGATCCTACCCTGTCTCAGGATAGAAAAAATGTTAAGGTGGTGAACGGAGTACAGGTGGATGCCGATGCTAGGCTGGCCTATCCTCACATGGCCCTAGAGAATGACTTTCTCTATCAGATAGAAAAAAAAGGGGAAGACACGGTGCAACGGTTGGTAGTGCCAAAACCCTACCGGCAGAGAGTGCTGGCCCTGGCACACACACACGTGATGGGAGGCCACCTGGGGGTCCAAAAAACTACCGAAAGGATATTACACTGTTTTGTATGGCCGGGCATGCACCATGATGTTCGCACGTATTGCGAGTCTTGTCCAGAATGCCAAATCACTGCACCCCGGCCCCATCTGTGTAGCCCCTTGGTACCCCTACCTATCATCGAAATCCCGTTCGAGAGAATTGGGATGGATTTGGTTGGGCCCCTCCCCAGGTCTGCACGGGGACACCAGCACATCCTTGTCATCTTGGATTATGCCACCCATTACCCCGAGGCCATTCCTCTGCGTAACACGGCCACCAAGACCATTGCCAAGGAGCTGGTCCATGTGTTTAGTCGGGTCGGTGTCCCGAAACAGATACTCACCGACCAGGGGACCCCCTTTATGTCGAGGGTAATGAAAGAGCTCTGCAGGCTCTTACAGATATCACAGCTACGCACCTCTGTCTATCATCCTCAAACAGACGGACTGGTTGAGCGGTTCAACAAAACCCTGAAACAGATGCTCCGAAAGGCGATAGACAAAGATGGGAAGAACTGGGACTACTTGCTCCCGTATTTGCTGTTTGCCATCCGAGAGGTTCCCCAGTCTTCCACCGGATTCTCGCCTTTCGAATTTCTGTATGCCCGACGTCCCCGGGGTCTCTTGGACGTCGCGAAAGAAACCTGGGAGGGACAGATTACCCCATTCAAAAGCATGATAGACCATGTAACCCAAATGCAGGACCGCATTGCGGCCGTTATGCCCATTGTGAAAGAGCATATGATGCAGGCTCAAGGGGCGCAGAAGAGGGCTTATGACAGGGGGGCCAGGGTCCGCTCTTTTGCACCCGGAGATAGGGTGTTGATCCTGGTACCCACGGTGGAAAGTAAGTTCCTGGCAAGGTGGCAAGGCCCTTTGAAATTCGGGAACGGGTAGGTGAGGTAAACTACAAAGTGTACCAGCCTGGGAAAAGAAAACCCGAACAGATTTATCACGTGAATCTGATAAAACCCTGGAAGGACCGTCCAGCTCTGTCAGCGGGACTGACCCTTCCGATCTGCACACGGACCCTGCCTGAAGTCCAGATTGCGGAGACTCTTTCGGAGCGGCAAAAGACAGACGTCAAGCAGTTTCTCTTAAACAACCAACAGTTCTTTTCTGAGAAACCGGGACAGACTACGCTCCTTAAGCACGATATTATAACAGAGCCAGGCGTAACCGTACATGTGAAACCTTACCGTATCCCGGAAGCTCGGCGGGAAGCCGTCTCCCGAGAAGTGAAGTCGATGTTAGAGCTAGGAGTGATTGAGGAATCGCATAGTGCCTGGTCGAGCCCTATTGTGTTACTCCCTAAACCAGACGGCACCATTCGGTTCTGCAATGACTTCCGGAAACTGAATGCAGTTTCTAAATTTGATGCGTACCCTATGCCACGGGTCGACGAATTGATAGATCGGCTTGGCAAAGCCCGGTATATCACGACCTTAGATTTAATGAAGGGGTATTGGCAGATTCCCTTGACGGAGGCCGCCAAAGAGAAGACCGCGTTTTCTACACCGGACGGGTTATACCAGTATGTGCATATGCCGTTTGGACTACATGGGGCACCAGCGACATTCCAAAGGTTGATGAACCGGGTCCTGAGGCCACATAGGCAGTACGCTGCGGCCTATTTGGATGATATTGTCATCTACAGCCTGGAGTGGGAGACCCACCTCCGGAAAGTGCAAGCCGTGATAGAGGACCTGCGGAAGGCAGGTCTCACGGCCAACCCCAAGAAATGTTATATCGGGCTGGAAGAAGCCCGGTATTTAGGGTACGTTATCGGGAGGGGAATCATTAAGCCCCAGTTAGACAAGATACAAGCCATTCAGAACTGGCCGCAACCAATCAACAAGAAGCAGGTGAGAGCTTTTCTGGGGATTGCCGGCTATTATCGGCGGTTTATTCCCAATTTTGCAGCCATTGCTGTCCCCCTGACGGATCTTACCAAAGGGAAGGATTCTGTCATGATCAAATGGACCACGGCAGCGGAAGAAGCCTTCCATGCCCTAAAGCTGGCTCTTTGCTCTCAACCTGTGTTATTGGCTCCTGATTTCCTAAGTGAGTTTGTAGTCCAAACGGATGCTTCCGATACCGGTATAGGGGCAGTGTTGTCACAACTGAGGGACGGAGAGGAACATCCGGCCCTTTATCTGAGTCGGAAGCTTAATAAACACGAACGGAGGTATGCAATTGTGGAAAAAGAATGCCTGGCCATTAAGTGGGCTCTTGAGTCCCTCAAATATTACTTGGGGGGCAGAAAGTTTAGGCTGATCACCGACCATGCCCCTCTCAAGTGGATGCACTTGAATAGGGAACGGAATAGCCGGGTGACTAGGTGGTTCCTTGCCTTGCAGGCCTACAATTTTACAGTGAGCATCGCCCAGGGGTGCAGATAGGGAATGCTGATGCCCTGTCTCGGGTGCACTGTTTTGTGGGCGCCATTGCTCAGCCGGAGTGGTCTGAGCAGAGGGGGGGGATATGTGAGAGTCATGTGGGATTAGTGGATGAGGGCAGATATATCTCTCCCAGGTATCTGTCATATGCAACCTAGCCTGGTCAGTATCACCTGGCTGCTAATGAATTAGTGGGAGGCGGTTCGGGTAGGTAAAAGGAGTCTGGGAGGTCGGGCAGGGCTCTCTCTCAGCCTGGGAACACAGAAGGCCTGTCTGTGTATGGAGAAGCATGTGAGTGAAAGCAGTGCTCTTTAGTTCTATGGTTTGGCTGAAGGGAGAAGCCCTTCAGTCTATAGCAGGGGTCTCAAACTCGCGGCCCGAGGGCCGCATGCGGCCCCTGGGGCTTCACTATGCGGCCCGCGGCACCTTGGACAACTTAATGATGCATCACCCCAGTGCAGGACTAACCAGCTCCTCCACTCAGCAAGATCAATGCAAGCTGCCAGCCAATGAGAAGCCCGCAGCTGACGGCAGAATATGACGTCATATGCGGGCCTCTGGCTGGCAGACTGCATTGATCTTGATGAGCAACAGAGCTTATCTGAGCAACGGCTGGAGGAAGTCATAGCACAGCGGAGGCCGGAAGTCAG
Organism: Allobates femoralis; assembly: GCA_033576535.1. Taxonomy (NCBI): domain Eukaryota; kingdom Metazoa; phylum Chordata; class Amphibia; order Anura; family Aromobatidae; genus Allobates; species Allobates femoralis. Next base: position 112,245,740 of record JARQOC010000004.1, read on the forward strand.
TACAGTGGGAACCGCGGCGGCCCCCTGCACTGGAGCGATGCATCATTAAAGTGAGAAAAGTGTGAATGCTCGTGAGAAAGTGTGTGTGTGAGGGTGAGTGTGTGAGTGAGGATGTGTGTATAAGAAACTGTGTGCGAGTTTCAGTGTGTGTATGAGTGTGAGTGTAAGAGTGTGTATGAGGATGTGTGAATGTGTGTGAGAGTGTGTGTGTGTGTGGGGGGGTCTGTGTGTGGGTTTGTGTGTGGGTTTATGTGTGAGTGTGATAGAGTGTGTATTTGAGTGTGTAAAAAGAAGGTAAAACAGGATGGGGGTCATCACTATAAAAGTAGATCAGGATGGGGGACATCACTATAAAAGGGAATCGGGATGGGGACATCATCACTAAAGGGGATCAAAATGGGGACATCACTACTAAAGGGGAATGGGATGGGGGACATCACTAGAAAAGGGGATCATGATGTGGGACATCACGACAAAAGGAGATCAGTATGGGGGACATCACTACAAAAGGGGACCATGATCGATGGGGGACATCACTAGAAAAAGGGATCAGGATAGGGATCATCACTAGAAAAAGGGATCAGGATGGGGGACATCACTAGAAAAGGTGATCAGGATCGAGGACATCAGTAGAAAAGGACATTACTACAGGATGGGGACATTACTACAAGAAAGGGATTAGGATTTGTACTTTACTACATTGAGCAAAAAATTCTGGTATTTCTAAAAATATCACTTAGTCCTACAAGAGATGCGGCCCCCGCTATAAATGTTTTTCTATGTGCGGCCCACCAACCCAGCCGAGTTTGAGACCCCTGGTCTATAGTGAGGTTGCATTCTGTTTAGTTAGTGCCGGACAGGCAAGGATTTTTGTTTGCTGTTTTGTTTTCTTTGTTTGCTTTCACCACAATAAACTCTGGCCAAGGCCAGTGGCATCTAAATCAGTGCTCTTGGTCTGAGTGACATACGACACATACGTGCCCTTTGACCCTGGCAAAGGCGAACCCAGAGTGTGTTTTCACAGTTGGTTTTTAGCTGGACACTGAGATCAGAGATTAGAGGTTAAATCCCAGCAGGTGGACCGGTCAGACACAAACGCTGACGAGAATACAGAGTGTTTTGGCGTATCATAATTTCCGCTACAAGCCACTCCTGCTGCACAAAAATGGTAAATCAATGCAGACAAGAGTTGGTTTTTAGCTGGGCACTGAGATTAGAGATTAGAGGTTAAATCCCAGCAGGTGGACCGGTCAGACACAAACGCTGACGAGAATACAGAGTGTTTTGGCGTAACCTAATTTCCGCTACAACCCACTCCTGCCTATAGAAAGCTAAATTAATCCTTAAAAGCACTGTTTTGGGATGCTAAATTAATCCCTAAAAGCACTGTTTTGGGATGGATGGGATTTCCAGCCTGTCCACCAGCCCCAGATGTGATGCAGGCTGGTATACTGGCACAACGAAGTTTGCTATATACCCTGCCTCCCTGCCTGCCTGTATACAGCTCTATTAGTCCTCAGAAAGAGTGTTGTGGTAATTAGATTAGCAGCCCTGCACCTACACTATCTTAAAGGCCACAAATCTGTCCCTCAATCAGCAACACCTGTCCCTAGACTGACTGTCTTATAAAGACTTGATCACGCTGTGCGGCCAGCCAATCACTGTAAAGCCACAACGAACAGGGCTGTGGCTTTAAAGTGGCTGTTAGCCAATCCCTGCATGCGGGCTGGCTCTGTAAAGAGCACCAACATGCAGGGAGGTGGACCCCGAGCATAGCAAGAGTATCGCGAGATTACTCGTTACTCGCCGAGTACCCTGAGTACCGAGATATTCGTGCGAGTACCGAGTAGTGTCAAGCATACTCACTCATCCCTAATATGTTATTGGACTCTGGGGTGGTGAAACTTGCAGTCTGCAGTTATAGGTCCAGACATTGAATAGACTAATCTAGTTGGACAAGAACAAAGTGAAAAGTATGGTAGAGAAGAGATCTGAACTTTTAGATATACCATTATGCACAACCAAACTGCATATTATCAGAGTTTGGTTAAGCATAAAGTGTATATGTAAAAGTTTAAGCTTTTGTCATTATAAACCCTCCAGAATTAAAGCGATCTTCTCATAAAGATTTTATTTAAGCAATAAAATAGCCAAGCAATTACCCAGGGGCTAATTTTTCAGCAGTTGCTATTCTGGAATTACGGTCAGGGGCGAACTGGCCCAGGTGACAGGGAGGCATTTGCCCCCCAGGCCGGTGGTATTGCCCTGGTGTAGGGCCGACCCCTTAATGATAGGTGCAGCGCAGCAGTGCTTTGCGGCCGTATCTGCCGCAATGACAGCGGGACCCGGGAAGCGGGCGGCGGCAGGCAGTGTGGTGAAGGCCGGTGAGAGGCAGCAACCCCCACCCCCCACTCTTCACCTGGTTTGCGCCGATAGCACCCAACTCCCCCCCCCTCCTCTCTTCACCCAGTTTGCACCAATAGCACCCCTTCCCCCCGGTCCTCACTTGGGCTCAGGCTGGAAGAGGTAGACTGCCCCCCAGGGCAAGATCTACCAGTCAGCCCCTGATTATGGTGCCATGAAAAAGAATTCAGACCCTGCAAAGTCCCCTGTGCTATCTTTTCCCCTCTGTGTTCCCTTTTTTGACCTGTCTCCCCTGTATGCTGTCTATCTGCTCCTGAGCACTCTCTCTCCTTTTGTGCTGTCTCTTCCCCATGTGCTCTATACCCCCTGTAGGCTCTCTCTCATCTTGTGCTGTCTCTTTCCCCTGTGCTATCCCCTCTGTGCATTCTCTATCCCCCCCTGTTGGCTGTATCTCCCCCGTGGGCTGTCTCTCCTTCTGTGGGCTGTGTCTGTCTCTCCCCCCTGCATGCTGTTTTTCCTCCTGTGGTCTCTCTCCCCTTGTGCAGCCTCCACCCCCCCCCCCCCACTGTGTGCGCACTAGCCCCCTGTGCGCTCTCTCCCCCTGTAGGCTGTGTTTCCTCTTGTGGGCTGTCTTCACCCTGTGGGCTCTCTATCCCCCCTATGGGCTCTCTCTTTCCCCTGTATTGTCTCTCCCCTTATGTAGTCCCTCCCCTTGTGTGCTCTCCCTGCTGTGTCCTGTCTCTCTCCACCCTGTGGTATACCAAGATGGCGGCGGCGTAAGTGCACACGCGTGCCAAGTCACACTACCATCTTTGCATACCAAGTGTTCAAAAATGTCAGCCATGTGAGTAGGTGCAATGCGTGCATGTGCACTTACTCAGACCGCTTCCATCTTTGGACACCCAAAAACAATTGGAAATGTTTAAAGGGAAATGTATACTTTTTTAAGGCCAAATAGATGTGCAGTTTAGCTACTGCTGGCACTCATTAAAAGTGCACATAGTGTTTAGTGTCGCAGCAGATAACTCCCTTATATTAAATGTATTTTTTCTGCTTGCACCTACACTTAGAGGTTGATGCCAGTCATTCATATTATTTAGTTGTAATTCAGCATAGAGGCTGTCAGTCAAGCAGGAGGAGGCAGCTCTGGGTAGGGAATAAAGATGGGGTAACAGATCTACAAATAGTTCTGTAAACTCATTTACATATCAATTCAAATGCTTATTTCTCAGACACAGAGGAATGGACTAGCCATGTAAAGGTATTTCTGGACTTGTCTTTTAAAGGGGCTATATGTGCATTAACAGTTTGGAAGTGAAATACTGCTGAAAGATAACTGCTGCATGAAAATGGCCTTGGATGGCGGCTTTCTTTATTAACTTGGCTAAATATGTATGTTAATTCTTGGTCCTCTGATGTGCACAAGTAGAAGTAGTGCCTTCCTTTAGAAGCAAACTCTTTAGAAACAAGAAAAGTCATGGTGTTAAAGGGAGTGCCATAGGTTAGGTGTTAACTGGTTGATAGGTGGGGGTCTATCCATTGGCACCCAATTGATAGAAAGGGGAAATTTGATCTCTATTAGAAAAGAGCAGTAGTGTGCATGTGTAGCCTGCACTCCATTCATTCCCTTTGGCATTGCTGAATACTTTAGCTCAGCTTTTTATGTTAGTCGCTAAGAGAATTTTCAGAACAATGGCAGGCGCGAGCCCTGCCATCTTGTAATGAGGGTAAAAGTTCCCCGTCGAAGAGAACATTTCCAGTTCTGACGATTAGTGGGGGTCCCAACTGTGTGACATCCACTGATCAGCATGTTATCATCTGTCCTGCAGGTAGGTGATGTCTTGTTTTCATTGGACAACCCCTTTAAGAGAAACGTTAAAGAAAAAAGGTAGTTGAGGAGGCACCAACAGGCATGTATGGCTTAGAGCAGGAACATGTGTGGCGCCCTGCTCGCACAGGTAACCACAGACTCACCTACAGCACGGATGGGTATCCACAGTGGGTACATGGATACGAACAACACCTTCCACCCCCGGCACAGTAGGGGGGAGCTCAACTTGCTGCCCTTAGGCAAGATCCCCTATAAATACTGGTGCTGGGGGCAGAGTTAGTTAGAGTGTGCAGACGCTATAAGAGCTGTGAAGACGTACTGATGGTCGGTGCTGCGTTAGGCCCAAGCCAGTTACCCTGAACAGCCTTCAAGTAGTCCTGCAAGGCCCAAGAGTGCGGTCGGAAGGTGAGGAGAACAGAAAGAGCAAAGTGGGAACCGAGGAGCCAATGTTAGGTTTGCCCAAACAACACACCAAACACCGGAGTCCGAGTCTACTGGAGAGCACCCAACCCAGTAGAGAACACCGGTATACCGTGGAGACTTCACCAGGGAGCCAGGCACCGTAGAGAGAGGAACAGCGGTAGTCCATCGAGGGCTTCCCGACAGCACAGGTGGAGAGAGAGAGCAGAGGGAGCCAGCCAAGTTTCACATGGGGCAGGGGCTTCACACACAAGGGGAAAGAGACAAGGAGGCCTTATACTCACTCGCTATGGAGACCCAGAAGTGCTTCCTGAACACCCGGCAGTGCTCTGGACATTTACCTGCATAAACACTAGTAAAAGTTAAAGAACAACCAGTGGTGTGAGTGTCAGTTCCTTACTCACGCCCCTGCCATCCACAGAGACTGTCCCGTTATCCAGCAGCCCGGCCAAGTCCCTGCTCCATCCCCCCATCTTCATAACCAAGCACCCCAGTGATCCAGCTCCACCTGTGGGGAGCTTCAACACCTAGCTGCTCATCCATCGTCCCTGGAGGCCCTACTCAGCGCTGGTGCAGTCACCAGATACCACAGGTGGTGTCACGATAAACTTAAAAACTTTTATTCCTATTTCAACTACCCCTTTTCAGTTGACCACCAGGGCCACGGGTCTGAGCAAGCCACCAGTGACATCCCTACAGCAACAGAGGGCCCAGATACCCGAGTCCCCATACCCTGGGCTAGTCAATTCCTGGCGTGTCATGAACAGGATTCCGGGCCTGGTGCTACCAGGTACTGTATGCCCTGTTTAAGAATGTGATTTGTGACTGATTTGTGACTGTTAAACTGAGCCGCCATTACTGCGCCGTGGAGTGCGAAGAAAGGAGGCGTGACGGCTTGCATAGCGCGAAATCAAAACCCGCCCCTCACTCTGCTGAACATTTCCGAAGAGCAGCGGCTTAACGTGATCGCTTAAAGTGATCCTGACCCCAGAAATTGAGCCCCTAGCCCCTTAATACGTGTCCCTGCAGCATGAGAACCCCTTAGCAGGCATCCCTTTCTGTCAGAAAAGCGCTATTTGAATGTTTATAAAAGTGGCTTTATTACCTCCTGCTCCCCTCCACCCGCTTTGTAATTATGCACGCCCCGATGGGCTTGCTGCACATCCGAGAGCCTGGGCGCGTCATCAAAGGGGCGGGATTGCCGGTATGATGAAAATCGCATCATACCTGCAATCCCGTCCCTTTGATGACGCGCCCAGGCTCTCGGATGTGCAGCAAGCCCATCGGGGCGTGCATAATTACAAAGCAGGCGGAGGGGAGCAGGAGCCAGGCACGCCTTTTGCGACTTCTTAAATAATAAGAAGCCGCAGAATACAAGGTAATAAAGCCAATTTTATAAACATTCAAATAGCGCTTTTCTGACAGAAAGGGATGCCTGCTAAGGGGTTCTCATGCTGCAGGGACATGTATTAAGGGGCTGGGGGTTCAATTTCTGGGGTCAGGATCACTTTAACTCCCTGCCTACGGGGTTCAGAACTGTTTAACTGTTTAAAGACTGGCTGTGGTTCACTAGGGGGGCCCCCGAAAATGTCTGCCTCATCCAGCGACGATAAAACTACCTTCGAAGACCTCGTCAACCCCAAGCGGCCATGGCTGCAACCAGTAGAGCCGCTAACCCACCGGGCGCAGTAGCCCCGATCATGCCGATCTTGCTACTGTATATCCGGGTGCTAAGTGGTTACCCCAGTATGACGGCCGCCCTGATACCTTGTCCACTTTCAAAAGAAAAATTTGCAGCGTGTTGGACATGCATGCAATGACGGGCCAGCAACGTGCAGCTGTTGTACTGTGACAGTTAACTGGTGCAGCGGAAAAAGAGGCTGAATCCTGGTCCACCGCTGAACGGGGATCAGTAGCTGTAATTTTTGACAAACTAAAACTTGCTTTTGAGGACTGGAATGCGCGTCTACCATTGCTACCAAAAGCCGGAGGATGACATTTGGACCTATGCATGACGCTTACAGGAAGCGCTGCAAGCCCTGAAGCAAGTCAGCACTACCAGTATCCATGACGAGAATAAACTATTGATTGAGCAGTTTACCTGGGGGCTTCGATCACCAGAGGACAACAAAACCCTGCGCTGGTGGCACCTAAACCACCCGGACGCTGATTTCAACACTCTAAAGGACATGGCCATAAAGGGGTTACAGCAAGTGGAGACTCCTGAAGCTGCCATCCGGCAGTGGTTCAGTGGCAAGGCTGTGGCTACAACAACACCAGTACCCGTGCCTGCAGTTGAAAGCCGTGTTCAGTCTACTAACCCTGATAGGATTGACCCTTTGTATTCCGAGGTGCGCCAGCTGAGTAAAAACCTCGCCACTATCATGGAAGCCCTACAGCTGCAGCAGGGGCCAAAGCCACTTCCTAAACTCCAACCTCTAATCCAACTTGCTGACAGCCCGGAGAATGTCCCGTGGATGAGAGGGAAGAAGACCACGTCATCCAGAGGGAGGACCACACAGCTCCACAGGGGAACCCATCTGCCGATGCTGCAGCAAGACCGGCCACTAGGGATGAGCGAGTATACTCGCTACTATTCGGAACTCGCCGAATAGTAGCAGTGTTCGGCTACTCGCTACTCTCTGAGTATCTTATGATTACTAGGGACTAGCGAGTAGTCCAAATACTTTCGCAGTGTATCTATAGATACACTGCGAAAGTACCCTAAAAGTGAATAAAAGTTGTTAAAAATAATAAAATTACATACTCACCTGTCCGACGCCTGCACCAGGACAGTCCCAGAAGACCTGCGATCACCGGACAAGGACCTGTGATTTCCAGCCAATCAGATGGTGACACATCACAACCACGTGATCACTAGCGGTACTAGGTGTACTGCCAGGACCTTGCAATCTGGCTAATCAGGTGGCCATTAGCGATCACGTGGTTGTGACGTGTCGCCATCTGATTGGCCAGATCGCTACCGGCCAGCTGATTGGCTGGTAGTCACAGGTCCTTGTCCGGTGATCGCAGGTCTTCTGGGACAGTCCTGGTGCAGGCGTCGGACAGGTGAGTATGTAATTTTATTATTTTTATCAACTTTTATTCACTTTTAGGGTACTTTTGCAGTGTATCTATAGATACAGTGCGAAAGTATTCGGTCTCGCTAAACTCGCAATGAGTACCAAGTACCGGGACCTACTCATTGCAAGTATAGCGAGTATGAATAGTGAGGTACTCGCTCATCCCTACCGGCCACATCGCACAGTACTGTCCTTTAAACGAGCAGACCCTGGGGGCTGGGGCCGAACCTCAGGAGTAACTCAACAGGGCCCAGCCAACTGGTATGATACCTACATCGGACAGTACCATTCCTGTCTATCATACTAGATGGCATCTCGACAGTTGCTTTATTGGACACTGGGTCACAAGTGACCACGATCCCTGATATCCTTTACAAGCAATTTTGGTCATGTAATGAACTTGAACCACCCGATATGAACCTTAACATTTATGCTTCTAATGGTGAACCACTTACTATAGTGGGGGTTAGAGAAGTACCCATTAAAGTGGGGAGGGTGAAGTTACAAAACGAGGGGATTATTGTGGTAGAAGAGAACCCCAATTAACAGAAATCTATACGTTATTCTGGGTACAAATGTTGTTAGCAATTGCATGAATGAAGTGTTCTTGCTTCAACAGATTGCAGACACAGCCAAACCTGGGCAGAGGAATGTTCTTCATAGAGCTATAAATCCATGTGAGACAGTTCACATAAGAAGTGTCAAAATTCATTGTCTTATGTATATATGTATGTGTCTTCCGAATTTGTGTAATTATCAACCATGATGAAGGGGCCATAGTTTCCCGAAAGCTTGCTTTACTTACCTTCTTTTCAGCTAGCAAGTAAAAGGTATCAACCACTGAGGACTCTCTGATTCTAATATTTTTCTATTTACTGGCTAACACGGTATAAACCCTTTTTACCATAGCACCTTACATACATTTGCAACACTGTCCTCATTGGGGCTAACAATCTAAATATCCTATCAGTATGTCTTTGAAATGTGGGAGGAAACCAGAGTGCCCGGAGGAAACCCACGCAAACATGGAAAGAACATATAAACTCTTTAGAGATGTTGTCCTTCGTGGGTATTGAACCCAGGGTCCCCAGCGCTGCAAGGCTGCAGTGCTAACCACTGAGCCACCGTGATGAGTAAATTAGCATTATTTTAAGTTTATTTCATAAATTGCATATATTCTAGTGCACAGAATGAAAATGTAATTTAAATATATTAAAAAGAACACTGATCAAAATTAGAAAACACTTTCAGATATCTGCAAGCTATTGGTGTTAATCTGGCACCTGGTACTGATTTCCTTAATTATCTGACAAACCTTATTTAACTGGCAGCCTAACTTTCCAGTTTGCGCTCACTTTGCAAAAATGATGTGCCGTTCCAAAGTGACTGAAACCCTCCAGCAGCAGATTGTCCAGAAGAAAGCCAAAAGGGTCGCACTATAAGCCATAGCAACAGACGTTCGAAGTTGGTTGTTCTAAGTCATTGATTTCTAGAATATTGGATCTTTACAACATCTCAAACTCGAATAGTCCCCCAAAAAGGCTCTGGTTGCCCTTGAAAAACAAAAGTAAGAGAGAACAGGATAATGCGGAAAATCTCCATGGGTAATCGTTTCATCACTGCAGCTCGAATAGCTCATCAGTTCAGCAATGAACAGGGTATGGATCTGTCTTATCATACAGTGTCACGACATTTAAGAGACTTTGGACTGAAAGCCCACTCCGCAGTGACCAAACCTCTCATTAGAAGAAAGAATCAAAAGGCTAAACTTACCTTTGTTAAGAAGCATGATGTGTAGACAGAGGAGTGATCCACAGTTCATTTTAGTGATGAAAGCAAGTTTAATTTATTTGGGCCTGGTGGGAAACAATATGTTCATCGACAAACTTGGGAAAGACTGAGCTCAAAGTGTGTAAACAAGTCAGTGAAAGGTGGTGGAGGAAGTGTGATGGTTTGGGGAATGTTTTCTGCTGCAGGGGTCGGACCTCTCATACAGCTACATGACAGAATGCATGCAAGTGTGTATGGGTACCTTTATATGCCACAACCACGGGAGACATTTTTGGCGGCGATATGTCGCCCTGGAATTATCGCCGCCAAATTGCAGCGTGTAATGTGGGAATTTGGCGGCCATAAAACAAATGTCGCCTGGTTCCGATTTCAGAACACTGCTCTGAAATCGGAACCAAGCGACATTTGTTTTCTCGCCGCCAAATTCCCACATTACACACCGCAATTTGGAGGCAATTTGGCGGCGATAATTCCAGGGCGACATATCGCCGGCAAAAATGTCTCCTGTGGTTGTGGCGCATAAAAGTACCCAATCAGAATCTTCTTCAACAACACGTGGTTCCTTACTTGTGTTCAGCACTCAATCAGCCAGCAATTTCCATGCAGGACTATACCCCCGGTCAGGGCCGCACCATCCACTGGACAGTGTGAGCTCTGAGTATCAGGCGGCAGCAGCCAGGGGTAGTGGAGAAGGGGGTGGCGCCTGCATCCCACATCAGCTTCCTGTGTGATGGGCGCCACCCCAAGCATCACTGGTAAGATGCGCCCTCACCTCTCTGCGCCACTCCACGCTCACGGCAGTAAAGGGCGGCGGTGCTCCAAGCTAATAGCAGTCCCCCCTCTCCTCACTTGCGGCTGCAGAGGGCGGCGGTGCTCCATGGTAGCAGCACCCCCCACCCCGCTCCTCACTTGCGGCTGCAGAGGGCGGAGGTGCTCCGTACCAACACCCGCCTTCCCCCCCCCGCTCCACACTGCGAAGCTCAGGCGGCAGGGGTATGATGCACCCTTGACCCCGGTCACACAACAAAATGGGTAAAGCAGTTCCTCGAAACAGAAAACATTGTCACAATGAAATGGCAGCCCAAAGTCGTGATCTAAATTGAACAGAAAACCTCTAGAAAATCCTTTGTGACAAAGTTATTGCCAAGAAACCCACAACAGTCACAGAACTGTGGAATAGACTGGAGGAAGAGTGAAACAAAATCCCCCCAGAGCAGTGTGAGAGACTAGTGATGATCTACAGTATAGCTGCAGATGTGCTGAAGTCATTCACAGCAAAGGCCAGTACAAAGCAAAGGCCTGAACACTTCCTATTGTTTGGTGACTGTTGTTACCTTCAGAAAATTTTGTTTTAATCTTTCTCTGCTCTATAGTCATTGCTTTTCTCTAATTATGATTATCACATTTTGTGTAAAATAAATGTTCTAAGTTGATAAACTTTGGCTATTTAGGGAAACACTGTTCTAGTGGCATGGTGCACCCCTTACACAAAAACCTTCAAATGTTCATTAATGTAGATTACATTCTGTCTGAAAAAAATCAAGTGATCATACATTGTTCTGTAATTTTGATCGTCAGTGTAATGTTTGTCGCACAGTCCTTGCATAGACGTCTTTAATCTCGCTATTACACTTGAACTGATAACCCTTGTAATGAACCGACTTGCTTGATATTTAGCCTTGCAAGCCTAGCTTTTGGCTTTTGAATGGATGGAGGAACTTTATTTAATATTCTTCCAACTACCATGGCATTCACATGATGCAGTTTGGCAATTTACTTGGCCAACAGACCACTATTGATGAGCTGGATGATGTGGTTTCTCTTTTCTTGGGAAATCTTCTTCATGCTGCTCCTCGATTCGTACAGTGATCTTTCGCTTGGAAATCAACCTAATAACACACTGAGCCATTGGGGAATGTGAGAATAGGTTGTAATTTGTAGTATACATGAAAAAGAGTTTTCAAACACCTGAAGCAAAACAGTAAGAATACAGTGACATGACAAAAATCTGCATGATTAATCATATGCTAAATAGTTGCGAGTGAATGTATGAGATAGCCATGATGACTAGGCATAAGATGAAGTCTCATGCTCAAAGCTGTAGTGGATGGTGGGATATGGAGCCAGAAAGTCAAAAGTTCAAAACATTGTTATACGTTTTCTTGTCAGTGTAGCTGATACTGGCAGACAGTGTGGTTGTTAGAGATCATTAAAGGCCCCGTTACATGCTGCAATGTGGCAGCGATCCGACCAAAGACGTGGATTGCTCCCACATCGTGAACTAATCGCTGGTGAGCTGTCACACAGGCAGACTCACCAGCGACCAGTGGACCAGCAACATCGTGGAAAATTCTTTCCACGATGTCTAGTGTAGCACCCCAGGGTCCCGATGGTACACCTGGAAGCAAAAGAGGGGTTCCCTATTCAGGTGGCACAGCATTCAATACTTTCCTGCCTCCAGACCAGAAGGGGGAGCTCTAGAACCCGGCTTGAGGGGAGCTTCCCTTTATAAAAGTTCTGGCCAGAGGGGAAGTGAGAGCAGAACCGCCATGGAGTGAGTCTGAGGAGGAAGTAGAGGAAAGCCTGAGGGAGACGAGGAGCATCTGACTCGCCTCAGAGGAAAGCGCAGAGAACAGACACCGGGTCCGACACTGTGCAGGGTTACACATCTCGGCAGTCAATACCGGAGGGTGGGGAATTCCACATTTCCCAGCCACACAGTGTCAGGAGGCAAAGCAGCGCATAGAGTTTAGCAACACTGACACCCGGCAGCAGGAAAGAAAAAGTGAAGGACTAGAGCTGCCTGTCATACAGCACATGCAGGAGAAGAGTGGGCAAGCAGCTTAGCTTCAAGCAGCCGCAGGAGCCACAAAGTACAAGTGCAGAAGGGAGGCCTCCAACCCACCCGGCTAGGTGGATTTCCCGATTGTTTCCAGGCCACCAGGGTCCCCGGTAAGATCGAAACTGGTGTTCCAGACTGTACCTGTAACAACAGACCAGTAAAGGTAACAGAAACATTTACTGCTGTGGACTCCAGTTATTTCTGCGCCTTTTGCCTTGCACCATGTACATAGACATTCCACACTGCCCCGGGGATTGGCTTTACCTGTGGAGAGCCGTTACATCCCCAGCTGCCATCCATCATCCCCGGAGGTTCTGCAGCAGCGGTGGTCCCCACTGACCACATCCCAAGGGTGGCGTCATGACAAATTCCCTGTAAATACCCCCTTTTTTCAACTGAGCCCAGGCCACGGGACCGGGTCACGACTACCGTGATTCCCAGAATGACAGCACTGACCCGGTTCCCGAGTACCCCACGGCCTGGGGGCCCGTTAGTTTTCTGGCGACACGAACAGGATTCCGTGCCCGTTAAACTGGGTACTCTGTGCTGTGAATTGTGTGAAATAAGTGTTTTGGACTGTCGCCATTGTCGTTGCGCGCGGCGCGCGGGAAGCAGAGGGGGCGTACCATCATGGGCGGTACTCTCCAAAGAGAGCGAAGCGAGGCCCATCCTACGCTCTGATGACATCCAGTGGGGGAGAGAAACCCTGTCCCACTGAGGAACTAATATTGTACACCCCGACGGAAGTAGAAGACCGGAAGGGACAGAATTAACTAAGGGGGCGGAAAGATGTCACAGCCAAGAGAACCCGTGCAAGGAGTGGAGCGATGTCCCTTACAGAGGGAGCGCGCCACCCGGACGGGTCATCCCCGGAGGTTCTGCAGCACCGGTGGTCCCCACTGACCACATCCCATGGGTGGCGTTACAACAAATTCCCTGTAAATACCCCCTTTTTTCAACTGAGCCCAGGCCACGGGATCGGGTCACGACTACCGTGATTCCCCGAAAGACTGCACCGGCCCGGTTCCCAAGTACCCCACGACCTGGGGGCCTGTCACTAGCTCCCGCTGCCAGGCTTCGGTAAGCAGGACCAGGCTGGTAACCATGGTAAACAGCCGGCATCTAGGCAGCGTGCAGCGCCTAGTTACCCAATGTATACCATTCTCCACTTACAGGCCGGTATCCAAGATACACAGCGAGTAACTAGGGACAGCGCTGTCCCTAGTTACCCGCTGTGTACCTTGGATACCTAACTGTAAGTAGAGAAGGCTGGTAACCAGGGTATACATCGGGTAACTAGGCGATGCACGCTGCCTAGATACCCGCTGTTTACTATGGTTACCAGCTCCCACCGCTTGCTGTGCAGCGCTGGGAGCTTGTTCATCGTTGGTCTCCCTCAGTCACACGTGCCGATGCTGGCCGTCCAGCGGGAGACCAACAATAGATTTATGGACAGGACCATAAATCTACGATCAATGACTTATTGTTGATCGTTGATATGTGTCCACACACAACGATGTTGTTTCGACATCGCTGCAACATCATCAAACCAGTGACGTTGCAATGATATCGTTCACAATATCGTTGTGTGTAACGGGCCCTTTAGGTGGACAGTTTGGAAGCTATATACCATAGGTCAAAATATGGACAAATATGACAAATATGTTACTGTTGAGAGTATTTTAATAATTCTTATTTTTAAAAGGGAACTCTGGGGAGATAAAACATTTTTGCATTGTCTCTGCCCTCCTACATGATGATGTAGAGCTGGGCACTACAGTTCTAGGATCTATATATCACTTATAAATTAATAAAATCATATCTGCTGCTCTGCTCTCACCCTTGTCTTCAGGCATAGAGATATTCATGTATAGTGCTAAGGTTTCAGGGGACAGGAAGCTACCAAGTTCATATGGGGAGGGGAGACCATGGGAATGCTAAATCAATCAATGTAGTGCTTTGCCTCTTCTCCTGGCCGTATACATGTCAGCACACATTATGCACCATCATAATGTGGCACCCCAACAACAGAGAGAGCAACAGAAGGATATTCACATCAGGCAGGTAACCGCCCACAACACCTTCTGCCTCCAGGCCAGAAGGGGGAGACCTAAACCCAGGTTCAGGGTGAGCTCCCCTATAAATTCTGGTCTGGGGCGGAGTTAGTCAGTTCAGTTCCTAGGAGGACTGAGGAAGACATCCTGGTGGACTGGAGGCTGCCTTAAGCTCATCCCAGGATCGCTAACTCAGCGTAAAGGCCCAAGGTTAGGGTCACCCCTCAAAAAAGCATCCACGCGAAACGTGCGTTGGGGTCGCCATGGCCTAGGGCAGTGATACAGGGCACGGAATACTTCACAATCTTATGGGTGATTCTGATGGATGAATGGTTGCTAACCCTGCAATTTCTCTGTGACTATTTTGCCCTTAATATGTGCATCTGAAATAGCTGAGACTTAGCCCAGTCTCCTGTTATTACCCTGGTGTGGCATATCTTTGGGATCTCCTCACCATTTATTTCCTATATGTGTCATTACCTGTGTGCTTTTAATCAATAAAGTTTAATAAAGAGATCGTGACAGTCGCCAGAAACACCATCAGTACAGGAATATAGCACACAAACCACCATCCGTAAAGGAATACGGCACCAGAACCACCACCAGTTTCATGCAAGCTGTATATCGCAAATACTGTCATATTGTAGGCCTTTATCTATAATTTGTTTAGGGGGGGTCTATTTAGTTTCCATTAGGATAAATGTGAAATGCTTGACACCTTAACTCAGTGATGGCTAACCTATGACACGCCGAGGCGTTTCTGCTGACACACATGTCATGGCTCAGTTTCCCCCTCCACCCGCCGCCGATAACATAATTCACTCTGCTGTATTACTGGGCCGCCTTGTTCCGCCTTCAGACGCTGACACTGTGATTGCATGCAGTCAGTGTCAATCACAGCATCAGCATACGGAGGCGGGATGATGACACTTTGATTGCCATCTTCATTCTGTGACGCCCATGTCCGGTCTCCGGATGCTGGTGCTGTGATTGACACTGACTGCATGCAATCACAGTTTCAGCACAGCATTTGAAGGTGAGACAATGGCGGCATGGTAATGTAGCAGAGCTGATTATGTTATCAGCGTCAGGCTGCTGACACTTTCAGCATGAAGAGGAACGAGGGATAGGTGAGTTATATTGTTTATTATTTTTGTGTGTGCACCAGGATAAGGGCCATATCCAGGATGGGGGGTAATGTCCCAGAATGGGGGGGGGTGCTATATCCCAGTATGGAGGGCTATATCCAGGAAAAGGGGCTATATACCAGGATAGGGGGTGCTATATCCCAGCATAGGGGCTATATACCAGGGTGGGGGCCATATCCAGGATGGATTGTAATGTACCAGGATGGGAGCTATATCCAGCATAAGGGACTATATAACAGAATGGGGGCCATATCCAGGATGGGGGGTAATGTACCAGGATGGAGGGGGGGCTGCTCTATCCCAATGTGGGGGCTATATCCAGGATAAGGGGCTATATATCTGTGGGGGCCATATCCAGGATGGGGGGTAATGTACCAGGATGGGAGGGTGCTACATTCCAGTGTGGGGGCTATATTCAGGATCAGAGGCTATATACAAGAAAATAGGGCCATATCCAGAATGGGGGGAGGTAATGTACCAGGATGGGGGGCTATATCCTGGATAAGGGGCTATATACCAGAATGGAGGCCATATCCAGGATACCTTTTTGTTATTGCAGCTACAAATATTACAAAATTATGGGTTTTTCTCAAAGTGACACACCACGCGAGTTACACTTGTTTTTTCGGTGAATTTTGACACACCGAGCTCAAAAGGTTGACCATCACTGAAACCAATTGGTTCCCATTATGGTACCTTTACACGCCGCTACAGGATGGTGGAAACAACCGGGTAGATGAGAGAAATGTATCTTGCACCGCCAAATCAACCCGAGGTATCGGCGTGTAAAGACGGTTGTTTCCACCCGTCACTTGCGGCACCTGTTTCAGAGCAGCGCTCTAAAACAGGTTGATTTCAAGGCAATGGTAGCTGCCTGTATCGGCGTGTAAATAAGGAACAAGAGGGTTGATTCGACACCTTGCTATCTACCTGGGGCGTGACACAGGCTCCGGGAAACCGCCCCCCTTCAGCGATCATTGGAGGAAGATCCTGCGTTACGATAGGTAGTCGCTACATAGGGCGGCATATTTAAGGAGCTGACCAGTCACACTACACAATTGCTCGAGTGTCATATATTAGTCAGCCTCCTGCGCTGGCTGCCCAATCATGATGCTATTGCATTGTCCAATCACCGTACGAGCGTCTCGTAATCCACAATTGTGGCACGCCTGTGTTGTCCCTGCTGCCTTTGTTCCGCCGATATTACCTTGTTATAGCGGCGTGTAAATGAGGTAAGGTGAGCAACAGAAGGCAACTTGTGGCACCCGGCGGTGTATCCAGAGATAGATGTAAACTACTGTAGCGCACCTTGTTGCGGCTTGTAAAGGCGGTGCGGGTACCGTTTTCAACCGTTTGTGCGTGCTCGTGTAATGACCGGTGGCAAGGCCGCGGGTGTGTGTGTATGATCTTTCTCAACAGAATCCCCATACTCAGGTTTAACCGGTAATAACGTTTCTTTACTGTCAAACATGTTTATATCACAGTCAACCGAACTATATGCGCACTTGTATATATTAGAGTCTCTGGCTCTTCACTTCTTCCGGGTACGCAGCAAGAAAAAAAAACACAACAATGAAGGTATCTTTCCCTAACTTTCCCTAAAATCACGTACCAGTCTATCACAGAAGAAGATGTCGCTCCCACGTAGCAGGCCTGGGGATCTCACGATGACGGGTCCCGTTGCAGCGCTGAAGGGGGAAACTCCTCAGTCTTCTTCTTTGGTCTCCTTCTACAGGTAACGGGATTTTTCTTTGTTAGTCTCTCCCAGTCTCAGGGCACACCGAGCAGCAGAAGGGAGCCCACAGCAGCACAGATGGCTCCCTTATGTCGGTCACGGCCCCTGCACATGCACTCCGGGTGCTCGGCGGGCAAGGTTTTGCAGAGCGGCCAGAGTCACAGCACCAAAGTCCAGTGGCCCAGGATCAGTCACGGGGGCTCGTCCGGGATGATTTTTCCGGCAAGGTGTAGCAAAGTAGCCCTCTTTAAACAGACATCCACACGCAGGTCTCCCCTGGCTCAGCTCTGGATCTGCACTGACTTCCCGCTCTTTCTCTTCCTGGGTAAACACTTTTGCTGAAAAGGGAATTTCCCACTTCTCTGCGTTTGTTTCAGCACTTGTCCACAAGGGGGCAGTAGCAGACTGTGCACAGTTCATTTTCATATCCATTTCTATGATACAGTCTGAATTGTTCACCTCATTACATACCCCCCCACTTAAAGGTTGACAGTCCCTGTCAACAACCATCGGCTCCAAGGCAGTGATGGCTGTTGATATCACAGGGATTGATCTCCGGCGGAGTAGGGACCTCTGCTGGGGGAAACCGTCATCCCCCCATTCACCTTCGCTCCCTTGTTCAGGGCTCACAATATCTCCAATAAACTTAGTCACGTTTTCTACCCGGGGAGAGTAGGATCGCCGGCGGTAGCGGCGCCGGTTGGGGGCAAATCTTCTTCCTTTAACGGGAACACCCCCAGGACCGGTGACATCGGCGGCCTCTGTACCCCTCTCTCCCTTCACAACATCAAACTGTACCATCTCCCCATCACCAACGCTGCGGAGGCACTTACGAGGATTGTTACGCTTTATGGCAGTCTGATGTACAAACACGTCATCCTTTGTGTCACTCCTGTTGATGAAGCCATACCCATCGCGGACATTAAACCACTTCACCGTCCCCTGGATCCGAGTGGCCAGTACTTGCTTATCGGTCTGGCTCTGTCTCTTCACACCATTTTCCCTGATCTCCCCTGCCGAGCGAGCTGCTTTGGCTGGGGCGTCTAGTTTAAAGGTGGCTGCTGTTGTGGGGCATGACTTGCTGGTTCTGGCATATCGGACCACGGGTGGAGGATGCGGACAACGGTTTGCCCTATGGTGGGGGTCGCCGCATGTCCAGCACCTTCCCATAGGCCGGCTGGGTTGCTGTCACGCTTGCCTGTCCGCTTGTTGGTCTAGCATGAGCTGTAGCTGTAGTATCTGTTTCTGCAACTCTGCTACTATCTGCTTCAATTCTTCCGTGTCACTGTTCGGAGTGCTGGCACCGGATATGGACCTGCAGGCCGTAGTATAAGTCTGGTTATAAGCTACTACCGGGAGGAGATTCTGTTGATCACACATCCTGCCGACTACGCCAGATGTAATGACCAGTGGCAAGGTCGCGGGTGTGTGTGTATGATCTTTCTCAACAGAATCCCCATACTCAGGTTTAACCGGTAATAACTTTTCTTTACTGTCAAACATGTTTATATCACAGTCAACTGAACTATATGCGCACTTGTATATATTAGAGTCTCTGGATCTTCACTTCTTCCGGGTATGCAGCAAAAAAAAAAACACAACAATGAAGGTATCTTTCCCTAACTTTCCCTAAAATCACGTACCAGTCTATCACAGAAGAAGATGTCGCTCCCACGTAGCAGGCCTGGGGATCTCACGATGACGGGTCCCGGTGCAGCGCTGAAGGGGGAAACTCCTCAGTCTTCTTCTTTGGTCTCCTTCCGCAGGTAACGGGATTTTTCTTTGTTAGTCTCTCCCAGTCTCAGGGCACACCGAGCAGCAGAAGGGAGCCCACAGCAGCACAGATGGCTCCCTTATGTCGTTCACGGCCCCTGCACATGCACTCCAGGTGCTCGGTGGGCAAGGTTTTGCAGAGCGGCCAGAGTCACAGCACCAAAGTCCAGTGGCCCAGGATCAGTCACGGGGGCTCGTCCGGGATGATTTTTCCGGCAAGGTGTAGCAAAGTAGCCCTCTTTCAACAGACATCCACACACAGGTCTCCCCTGGCTCAGCTCTGGATCTGCACTGACTTCCCGCTCTTTCTCTTCCTGGATAAACACTTTTGCTGAAAAGGGAATTTCCCACTTCTCTGTGTTTGTTTCAGCACTTGTCCACAAGGGGGCAGTAGCGGACTGTGCACAGTTCATTTCCATATCCATTTCTATGATACAGTCTGAATTGTTCACCTCATTACACTCGTGCACGTGAAGCACCCGGTTGTTTCCACCATCCTGTAGCGGTGTGTAAAGCTACCATTACAGTTAAGCTATATTCATTGCCATTACTGACCTTAGATCTTACATTATAATATAGGATGTCAAGGATGGATGTCATTATTTGTCCCTTATAAATGTGTTGTCCCTTGTATTGTTTGATAGGTTCCCAAACAATTAATGATTCTATATATATGTTTGATATTAAACTGCCTGTTGAGCTTTTCCCCTAAAATACATCCCTTTTGTTTACGTTTGTTGATATTTTTGGGGGTTGAAAAAGGTAACAATTCTAGTGAAAGCGGTCATCATAGCTTGTTACCTGACCCCTCGCAGGGCAAGAGGGGGGCACTAGGGATCCTTTTCGCTTAGTCTCTGACCTGTTTCTTTACTTGGGGCTGAGGGAACCAAGACACCTTCTCCCGACCCTGAGTTTAGTGGACCCAGCACTGAACCTTGGCATACACCACTTATAACTGAAGACCATTCAGAGCAGCAGTCATTCACCAAAGCCCAGTTATAAACTTTCCTTTCTAAACCTGTAGACTTTATTTGACCTATTAGGTGTTTATGTGGGACATTGTCAAATGCTTCTGCAAAGTCCAAAAACACTATATCCACAGATACCTCTCTGTCCAGGTTTCTACTCAGCCCTTCATAAGAACTTATCAGGTCAGTTTTATAACTCTCGTCCTTAGTAAAACCAAGCTGGTTATCATTTATAATGTTATTTTCTGCCACATACTCCTCAATCCTACTATATAATAGCCTTA
This sequence comes from Allobates femoralis, assembly GCA_033576535.1. Classification (NCBI taxonomy): domain Eukaryota; kingdom Metazoa; phylum Chordata; class Amphibia; order Anura; family Aromobatidae; genus Allobates; species Allobates femoralis. Next base: position 112,266,033 of record JARQOC010000004.1, read on the forward strand.
TCATATCTGTCTGTCTCTCTGTAACGGAAATCCCGCGTCGCTGATTGGTCGCCGCTGAGAGCGGTGACCAATCAGCGACAGGCACAGTCCGGCCGCGAATTGGCGCCGGATTTAAACCAAGCACGCCAGGGCCAGACTGGGACCAAAAAGCAGCCCTGGAAAACAGACACCACCACCCCACATACTATATCACCCATCAGCCCCGATCAGTGAAATTTGCTTTTACGTTGTCGTGGCCTCATCACTTTCTCAAAGGAGTTATCTGAAGAGCCACATGTGAATGGTGCAGCAGAGGGAATAATCAACATGTGCTCTGCAAAGCCACATTTCTCAGGATTGTGGGGTCCCTCCCAGCGGTCAGATCCACAGCAAAGGGCAAGTCATCACTTATACAGAAGAGAAGTGATGACTTCCATATTGGGGATAATTAATTTAAACAGCAGTTTAATGCTGAAAATCAAAGTCCAATACCGCCTCTCTGACAACAGAACAGGAGAAGTGGTGCTGTGCAGTGTATATATACAGAATAATACAGACAATGAGGATTACACCCAGTATACAGGACAGGAGAAGTGGTACTGTGCAGTGTATATATACAGAATAATACAGATACTGAAGATTACACCCTGTATACAGGACAGGAGAAGTGATACTGTGCAGTGTATATATACAGAATAATACAGATACTGAGGATTACACCCTGTATACAGGACAGGAGAAGTGATACTGTGCAGTGTATATATACAGAATAATACAGATACTGAAGATTACACCCAGTATACAGGACAGGAGAAGGGGTACTGTGCAGAGTATATATACAGAAAAATACAGACACTGAGGATTACACCCGGTATACAGGACAGAAGTGGTATATACAGAATAATGCAGACACTGAGGATTACACCCAGTATACAGGACAGGTGAAGTGGTACTGTGCAGTGTATATATACAGAATAATACAGATAGTAAGCATTACACCCAGTATACAGGACAGGAGAAGTGGTACTGTGCAGTGCATATATACAGAATAATACAGATACTGAGGATTATACCCAGTATACAGGACAGGAGAATTATACCCAGGAGGCTATGCTATATAGATAGGAGGCTGTGGTATATACATAGTCAAGGCTCAGCCAGATCCTGGAGATGGGGAAAGGTGAAAGGTGGCGGCAGAAAGTCCAGTGATGGGCGCAGAGAGGAACAGAATCCATGGAGGCACCGGAAAGAACAAAGAGCAAACTCTGCCCACGGAAAAACTTTCTGATGCTGCACATTAGAGACTGCCTGCTGTATACACATGAGAGACTGCAGGCCTTATACACATTACAGACTGCGAGCCGTATGCACATTGCAGACTATGAGCAGTAAGCACATTGCAGACTGCGAGCCGTGTGCACATTGCAGACTGCGGGCCATGTGCACATTGCAGACTGCGGGCCATGTGCACATTGCAGACTGCGGGCCGTGTGCACATTGCAGACTGCGAGCCGTGTGCACATTGCAGACTGCGGGCCGTGTGCACACTGCAGACTGCGGGCCGTGTGCACATTGCAGACAGGCCGCTGTGTGCACACTGCAGACTGGCCGCTGTGTGCACACTGCAGACTGGACGCTGTGTGCACATGTGGCTCCCCACCATGTAGGTGCCATAAAAGGCGACCTGCACCCAGAAAAGCGGTGTAGTCACCCCACTGCAGTTGGAACAATGGTCACTAGATCGAACCCTAGAGTTAACACCCACACACTTGACCAGTAGGTGGGAGGGACCCCGGGAGGAAAGATAGTGACCTCTAGGGGAAACCAGTGAGCTCGGTTAGTTAGTGAGAGTTGGAGATGGAGTAGGAAGCAGGCAGCCAGCCTGGGAGGGAGCAATGAGAGCCTCCTCGGCTGAAGGGCCCAGAGAACTAAAGGACAGATCCCAGAGAATAGAAGCAAGGAACTGAGGCTTAGCAGTGAGCTAGTTCAAAGAAGGATACCGGGTACCGGAGCCCCGCAACTGTGAGTTCCTACACGGCTCACAGAGAATCCGACGAACGGCGATATTACAGATACAGCCCCAGTCTCCTGAGTGAGTCAAGAAAAGGGAGCCAGAAGCTAGGAGCAGTGGCCACTGCATAGCTTAGAGAAGGTTGTCCTGGAGACCGCACAGGAGGGAAGGAGACGGAACGAAAAGCAGCAGGAGGTGAGATCATCTTTAAGGCTACTTTCACACTACGATTTTGTTAAATCCGATACTGTCCGATGGAAATCGGACAGCATCGGATGCTCAAAATCGGATGCCATCTGATGCCATCCTATCCAATTTTTTATCGGATCCGATTTAAATGGCTGGGGGAGGTTTTGGGAGTGGTCTAGGGTATTGAGCATGCTCAATACAGAAAATCGGATCCGATATCGGATCCGATTTTCCATCCGATCCGATCCCCCATAGACTCCCATGTTATTTTAATCGGATCGCATCGGATCACATCGGATCACATCGGTACCCAAGAGAGACGTCAAAATGGTCTTAGAAGCCTACCACGATGATGCAGGTCATTTTGGATGGAAGAAGTTGGAAGTGCTCATAAGAGAGAGATTCTACTGGGTTGGCATCAGAAAATCAATTGAAGATTGGTATAGAAAATGTGGCCCGTGCAACCTCAGAAGAAAGGATCATCAGAGTCAGAGAGCACCACTCCAGTCCATAGTAACCAAGCAATCACTTGAGTTAGTTGCGTTAGACTACGTCAAGTTGTCACCAAGCCGGTCAGGCTATGTTTATGCCTTAACCATCGCGGACCATTACTCACGCTTCTTAGTGGTGGTACCCCTCAAGGACCTGACAGCGAAGACAGCTGCAAAAGCATTTCAGACACATTTCTGTAGATCTCATGGCTACCTGGAACAAGTCCTTGCAGATCAAGGTCCAGCTTTCGAGTCAGAGATTTTCCAGGAATTCTGCAACATGTAAGAAGATCCGCACGACAGCCTATCATCCCCAAACCAATGGCTTATGCGAAAAGATGAACCATCTTGTAATTGGCCAGAGAAATTACCTGACTTGGTAGACTTGTACAACCATGTCCCGGGGAGTTCTACAAACTGCACCCCAGCCTACCTTATGCGAGCAAGGCCCGGTAAGCTGCTATTTAATTTAGATATGGGAATTCTGAAACCAGATGCAGAAGTTGAAGAATCCAATTGGGATACCCTACGTCAATAGCAGTATCGCCAAATACAAGAGTGCGTAGAGAAAAGTCTCCAGCAAGCTAGAGAACGACAAGAGAGAACTTTTTAACAAACATGCTCTAGCAACCCCATTACAACCTGTTGAGCAAGTTCTCAAGCGAAAGAGACATACCAACAAATTGGATAATCAGTGGGAAACCACCCCATAGACAGTCTTACCATTAAATTTAGACAATGCCAAAGTGTGTCTAATCAGCAAGGACGAAGAAAGGACGTCAGCAGTTGTGTCAAGAGACCATCTCAAACCGTGTCCTGGAACCCTGAAGACACCCGAAGTAACCTTACCGGTACAGGTCCAACCTGTTAAGAAAGAAGAGGATGTGTTCCATTCCGTCTTAGGAGATTTCCCCAAAACATGGCCAAATTACTAAGGAGCAGTTGTAGTTCCCATGATTGCTTTCCCACCAATGGTAGAACCAACGGCAGAACCCGTACCACAAGAATTTCCAAGACGTGAAGAACTGGAAATTGAGCCTGAAGAGGAAGAACCAATTCCTGGTCCCAGTTAGCTTGCCAGTCCTACTGTCAGACCTCCATCCTCAATAGTAACAGATATTCTCAGTAAGTACACGTCCACCCACACCATTAGGCTAAGTACACCCAGTACACCAGCATTACGCAGATCACAGCGTAGTACCCAGGGTCAGATACCAGCTAGGTACAAGGAGTAAAGTGTGGAATTAAATGTAATGGTCCCTTTACACACGGCCACAGGAAGGTAGAAACAGGCAGGCATCGGACACAATTGTGCATGTTGCCTTGAAAAGACCACGATGTGGCGGCGTGTAATTCAGGACATTCCTTCCTGTGTCTTCCCTGAAGGAAGGAAAGTCCTGAATTACACGCCGCCACATTGTGGTCTTTTCAAGGCAACAGGCACAATTGTGTCCGATGCCTGCCTGTTTCTACCTTCCTGTGGCCGTGTGTAAAGGCACCATAAGATGTAAATATGTTTGTTGTAAAGATAGATTGAACCTGTTAATGTGAAAGTGTACAAAAAGGGAGAGAGTAGCAGGGTGTTAGGTGGCAGCTACGGAGAGTAAGAACTTGGCCTTTTATGCGGTGACCCGAAGGCTTAAGAGCCTACTGCACTTAATCCAGAGACACCCGTACGTGTTAATATTGTTGCAACGTTAAAAGCCCAGTACCTACAGGGACTGTCAATGTATGAACTCATTATATATTCTTGAACTTCTTTTTCTTCTTTATTACTATGGACTATACATACCATGGAACTGGTTGTGGTAAAGACCATCTGTACATATTTACCAGGCCCAGAGGCAATAGACTAAACCCCCGGAAGGACTGATTTGTTTTGAACTTTTTGGACACTTTTTTGAGTTTCAGTGGTTTTTGTATATTTTTATTTTTCAGACTCTGTATATATTAATTGTTTGTTATGTCCTGTGCTTGTTTTTTTCTACAGTTCCGGAGTACTGTTCTTTACTAAGGTGGAAAATGGCACCCCAGGGTTCATGTACCACAGTAACATCACCAAGGGTTAATTCCCCACACAACCCACAACACTACACTAGAGCCTCCAGGCCAGAAGGGGAGCTAAAGCTGCTTCCCTATACATTCTGGTGTGGAGAGGAAGTGGGCAGTTCAGTTCCTGGAAGGACTGAGGAAGAAGGACCTGGGTGTCAAAGAGCTGCATTAGGCTCATCCCACGGTCCACTGTCCAATTCCAGGCCTAGCCAGGGTCTGAGGAACGGATATAGGAGAAGCAGAGGAACACATCTGGAGGACTGAGTTACCCTGAAACTTGCCCCGGAGGAGTGCAAAGACCAGATACCGGATCCGAAATTGTGCCTGACACAAACAGCACAGAAAACACCGGATTAGTGAAAGTTTCATATCTTCACTGTACCACAGCGAAGCAACACGGCGGGGTCAGGAACATAAAGATAAGACTCAAGTTGCCTAGCAAATTGGTACCCGTGAGGGGAGACAGGGCCGGCAGTCTAGCTGAAGCTGCTGCAGGGCCACACACACAGCACAGGAGTAGGAAGCCAAGGACCCGGACAGGTGGGAAGCAACCCCCTGTACAGACTCCGTGGACAGTACTCTGCTGAATGCAATCTATAGTAAAGACTTGGAAAACTGCAAAACCGTGAGTCTGTGTAATCCTTGCGCTTGCGCCCTACTCTCCCTCACAAACTGTTATCATCACTACTAAGCTCTGCCCGTGGAGAGCCGTCACATCACAGGCTGCCATCCATCATCCCCGGACATTCTGCAGCAGTGGTGTTCATCCTGACCACATACCACGGGTGGCGTCACAACTCTTTCCCCTGTAAATAACCCCCAACCTTTACTTGTGGGCTCGGGACACGGTCCTGACCAAGACCGCCGTGATACCCCCCGTGATACCCCGGTCCGGTACCGAGTACCCCGTCCCAGTGGTCTCCACAATGTCACATGGAGGGGAGGCATCAGGGGTCACAGGATCAGCTCAGGGAGGGATCAGGGATGATTAAGATGGTGGGTGGGCCCAGGATGTGACTGACCTGTCGATCCTTATTAATCTGAATGGGGCCCTGCTTTGGGGAAATGGCTCTGTCCCCTTCATGGCCGTGACCCTGCCCCCTGAATTCTGCGGACGCTCGGCGGCAGATGACTTTAAGCAGCAGGCCTGTGGCCCACGCAGCCAGCCAGTGGGCGGCCCATCTGGAAAAGTCCTGCCCCTCCCGCCTATCAGTCCGGGCCTGACACACGCCAACGCTACCGTCGGGAGCCGCTGATCTCCCGATGGTAGCCGTGGGTCATCTCCTGCCGCATGGAGGTCAGCGGTGATGTAGCCGGGAGATGACCGGCTTTAGCCGGTCATCTTTTGGCTGTTCGCAGCGGAAGTACCCTGACCGGCGCTAGCGATCTAGTGACAGCTGTGACACTGGTGGTCATTGAGCACTAGGATGGTCATCACTCTTACATTCAGCTGTTGTCTTTGTGACCATGGTGCAGTAGTGTGGTTACATTTTATATTTGACTGTGAGACTTGTGGTCATGGTGGTCACCTCTTTTATATTTGGCTGTGACACTTGTGATCATGGTGCAGTAGGGTGGTCACCTCTCATATCGTACTTTGTTGTGACACTTGTGGCCATAGTGCAGTAGGGTGGGGTCATCTCTACTAAATATAAGAGAGCTGTGGCCCTTACATTCATGGTGCCAATGGGTGGTTTGGCTGTGGCCCTTGTGGTCATGGGAGTGCGCTCATAATTGTTTTCACACTTGTGGTCATGGTGGCGTAGGGTGGTTATCTCTAATACCATATTCGGCTGTGAGACTTGTGGCCATGGTGGCAATGGGTGGTCACCTTTATTATATTTGGCTCTGGTCCTTGTGGTCATGGTGCAGTAGTTTAGGCAACGTTTATATTCGGCTATGACACTTTTGGTCATTGTGCAGTAGTGTGGTCATCTTTTATATTCATCTGTGGCACTTGTGGTCATGTTACAGTAGAGTGGTCACAATTTATATTCGACTGTGGCCCTTGTGATCATGGTGCAGTAGGGTGGCCACCTTTTATGTTTGGCTGTAGCCTTTGTGGTCATGGAGCAGTAAGGTGGTCACCTTTTATATCTGGCTGTAGCCCTTGCGGTCATAAGTATAGTATTATTGTTATGTTTTATATTTGGCTGTGGCCCTTTGTGGTCAAGGTGCAGTAGGTTGGTCACCTCTCTTGTATTTCGCTGTAACTCTTGTGGTCCTGAAGCAATAGGGTGGTTACCTGTTATATTCGGCTGTGACACCAGTGGTCATGGTGTAGTAACGTTTTCACCTATCTTATGTTCAGATCTGACAATTGTGGTTATAGTGCAATAGGGCTGTCACTTCTGTTATATTTAGCTGTAGCACATGTGCTCAATGTGCAGTAGGGTGGTCACCTTTTATATTTGACTGTTCCCCCTATGGTTGTGATGTAGTAGGGTTGTCACATTTTATATTTGGCTGTGGCCCTTCTCGTCATTGTGCAGTAAGGATGTCACTTTTTATATTTGGCTGTGGCCCTTGTCGTGGTGTAGTATGGTTGTCATGTTTTCTATTTACTGTGGCTCTTATTGTCATGGTGCAGTAAGGTATTCACCTTTCATATTTGGCTGTAGCCTTTGTGGTCAAGGTGCAGTAGGGTGGTCAACTTTTATATTTGGCTGTTGATCTTTTGGTCATGGTGCAGTAGCATTGTTACCTTTTATCTTTGACTGTGACCCTATGGTTGTGGTGTAGTAGGTTTTCACAATTCATATTTGGCTGTGGCCCTTATGATCATGGTGCAGTAGGGCGGACACCTTTTATATTCAGCTGTGGCCCTTCTGGTCAAGGTGCAGTAAGGTGGTCACTTTTTATATTTGGCTGTAGTCCTTGTTGTCCTGGTGTAGTATGTTTGTCATGTTTTATATTTGCTGTTGTGGTTGTTATAGTGCAGTACGGTGGTCACCTCTCATATTTCGCTGTAGCCCTTGTTGTCAAGATGTAGTAGGGTGGTCACCTTTTATCTTTGGATGTGGCCCTTTTGGTCATGGTTCAGTAGAGTGGTCACTTCTCTTATATTTGGCTGTGACCCTTGTGGTTATCGTGCAGTAGGGTATATTTGGTTGTGGCTCTTGTGATCATGATGCAGTAGTGTGGTGACCGTTTATATTCGGCTGTGGCACATGTGATCAGGGTGTAGTAGTATGATCGCCTTTTATATTCGGCTGCGACACTTGCGGTCATGAAGCAGTAAGGTGATCACCTCTCTTATATTAGGCTGTAGACCTTGTGGTCATGGTAAAGTGGGTTGGACACCTCTCATATCATACTTGGTTGTGACACTTAGGGTTGTCACCTGTTATTTTGGCAGTGGCCCTTGTGGTCACGGTGCAGTAGGGTGGTCACCTTTCTTATTAGGCTGTGACACCTGTGGCCATGGTATAGTAGCAGGGGTGTAACTACAACAGGTGCAGGGGTTGCAATCGCACCCGAGCCCTGGAGCCTAGGGGGCCCCAAAAGTCCCTTTGGCCTATAGAAAAAGGCTATTGCTATTAAAGATATGCAATAATTGGGGGCCCTGTTGGAGCTTTCGCATTGGGACCCATGAGCTCCAAGTTACGCCATTGTACAACAGGGTGGTCACCTTTTATATTCGGCTGCGACACTAGTGGTCATGAAGCAGAAGGGTGGTCACCTATCTTATATTAGGCTTTAGCCCTTGCGGTTATGGTAAAATAGGCTGGACACCTCTCATATCATACTTGCTTGTGACACTTGTGGTCTTAGTGCAGTATGCAGGGATAAACTCTGATATTTAGCTGAGGCCTGTGTGATTATGGTGGCACAGAGTGGTCACTTTTTATATTTGGCTGTGACACCTGTGGCCATGGTGCAGTAGGGTGGTCATCTATTATATTCAGCTGTGACCCTTTTGGTCATGGTGCAGTGGAGGGGTCACCTTTCCTTTTTGGCTGTGGCCCTTGTGGTCATAGTGCAGTAGGGTGCTCACCTTTTATATTCGGCTGTGGCCCTTTTTGTCATGGTGCAGTAAGGTGGTCACCTTTTATGTTTGGCTGTGACACTTGCGGTCATGGTCCAGTAGGGTGATCACCTTTTATATTCGGCTGTGGTTCTTTTGGTCATGGTGCAGTAGGGTGGTCACCTTTTATATTCGGTTATGGCCCTTGTGGTCATGATGCAGTAGGGTGGTCACCTTTTATATTCGGCCGTGGTTCTTTTGGTCATGGTGCAGTAGGGTGGTCACCTTTTATATTCAGCTATGGCCCTTGTGCTCATGGTGCAGTAGGGTGATCACCTTTTATATTTGGCTGTGACACTTGTGGTCATGGTGCAGTAGGGTGGTCACCCTTTATATTTGGCTGTGACACTTGTGGTCATGGTACAGTAGTCTGGTCACTTTTTATATTTGGCTGTGTCACCTATGGACATGGTACAGTAGGGTGGTCACCTATTATATTCAGCTGACACCTGTGGACATGGTGCTGTACAGAGGTCACCTTTTATATTCAGCTGTGACACTTGTGGTCATGGTGCAGTAGGGTGGTCACCTTTTATATTCGGCAGTGACACCTGAGGTCATGGTACGGTAGGGTGGTCACCTTTTATATCCGGCTGTTACACCTGTGGTCATGGTGCAGTAGGGTGATCACCTTTTATATTCGACTGTGACACCTGTGGTCATGGAGCAATACGGTGGCTATCTTTTATATTCGGCTGTGACATCTGTGGTCATGGTGCAGTAGGGTGGTCACCTTTTATATTTGGCTGTGACGCTTGTGGTCATGGTCCACTAGGGTGGTATTCGGCTGTGGTTCTTTTGGTCATGGTGCAGTAGGGTGGTCACCTTTTATATTCCGCTATGGCCCTTGTGCTCATGGTGCAGTAGGGTGGTCACCTTTTATATTTGATTGTGAGGGCCGCTTTACACTCACCAACTTCTGTGTCCAACTTCTGAACAGATCTCTGGTTGCAGTGAAATCATGGACACATTGTTCCATTTGTACACAGCCACAAAATGGAACAATGTGTCCATGATTTCACTGCAACCAGAGATCTGTTCAGAAGTTGGACACAGAAGTTGGTGTGTGTAAAGCGGCCCTGACACCTGTGGTCATGGTGCAGTAGTGTGGTCACTTTTTATATTCAGCTGTGGCTCCTGTGGTCATGGTGCAGTAGTGTGGTCACCTTTTATATTCAGCTGTGACACCTGTTGTCATGGAGCAGTAGGGTGGTCACCTTTTATATTCCGCTGTGACACCTGTGGTCATGGTGCAGTAGTGTGGGCTCCTGTTATATTCAGCTGTGGTTCCTGTGGTCATGGTGTAGTAGGGTGGTTACCTTTTATATTTGGCTGTGACACCTGTGGTCATGGTGCAGTGGGGTGGTCTCCTTTTATATTCGGCTGTGACACCTGTGGTCATAGTGCTGTAGAGTGGTCACCTTTTATATTTTACTGTGACACTGGTGGTTAAGGTGCACTAGGGTAGTCATCTTTTATATTCGGTTGTGACACCTGTGGTCATAGTGCTGTAGAGTGGTTACATTTTATATTCGGCTGTGACACTGGTAGTCATGGTGCAGTAGTGTGGTCACCTTTTATATTCAGCTGTGACACCTGTAGTCACAGTGCTGTAGGATGATCACCTTGTACATTAAGCTGTGACCCCTGTGATCATAGTGTTGAAGGGTGGTCACCTTTTATATTCGGCTGTGACACCTGTGGTCATGGTGTAGTAGGGTGGTCACCTTTTATATTCTGCTGTGGCCCTTTTTGTCATGGTGCAGTGTTGTGGTCACCTCTTATATTTGGCTGTGACAGCTGTGGTCATGGTGCAGTAGGACAGTCACCTTTTATATTCAGCTGTGGCTCCTGTGGTCATGGAGCAGTAGGACGGTCACCTTTTATATTCAGCTGTGGCTCCTTTGGTCATGGTACAGTAAGGTGGTCACCTCATATTTGGCTGTGACACCTGTGGTCATGGTGCAGTAGTGTAGTCACCTCTTATATTTGGCTGTGACACCTATGGTCATGGTGTCAGTAGTGTAGTCACCTCTTATATTCAGCTGTGACACCTGTGGTCATGGTGTAGTAGGGAGGTCACCATTTATATTCGGCTGGGACACCTATGGTCATGATGCAGTAGTGTGGTAACCTCTTATATTCGGCTGTGACACCTGTGGTCATGGAACAGTAGTGTGGCCACCTCTTATATTTGGCTTTGACAAATGTGGTCATGTTGTAGTAGGGTGGTCACCTCTTATATTTGGCTGTGACACCTGTGGTCATGGAGCAGTAGTGTGGCCACCTCTTATATTTGGCTTTGACACCTGTGGTCATGGTGTAGTAGGGAGGTCACCATTTATATTCGGCTGGGACACCTATGGTCATGGTGCAGTAGTGTGGTAACCTCTTATATTCAGCTGTGACACCTGTGGTCATGGTGTAGAAGAGTGGTCACCTCTTATATTCGGCTGTGACACCTGTGGTCATGGAGCAGTAGTGTGGCCACCTCTTATATTTGGCTTTGACACCTGTGGTCATGGTGTAGTAGGGTGGTCACCTCTTATATTCGGCTGTGACACCTGTGGTCATGGAGCAGTAGTGTGGCCACCTCTTATATTTGGCTTTGACACCTGTGGTCATGGTGCAGTAGGGTGGTCACCTCTTATATTCGGCTGTGACACCTGTGGTCATGGTGCAGTAGGGTGGTCACCTCTTATATTCGGCTGTGACACCTGTGGTCATGGTGCAGTAGGGTGGTCACCTCTTATATTCGGCTGTGACACTTGTGGTCATGGAGCAGTAGTGTGGTCACCCTTTATATTTAGCTGTGACACCTGTGGTCATGGTGCAGTGGGGTGGTCACCTCTTATATTCGGCTGTGACACCTGTGGTCATGGTGCAGTAGGGTGGTCACCTCTTACATTCGGCTGTGACACCTGTGGTCATGGTGCAGTGGGGTGGTCACCTCTTATATTCGGCTGTGACACCTGTGGTCATGGTGCAGTAGGGTGGTCACCTCTTACATTCGGCTGTGACACCTGTGGTCATGGTGCAGTGGGGTGGTCACCTCTTATATTCGGCTGTGACACCTGTGGTCATGGTGCAGTGGGGTGGTCACCTCTTATATTCGGCTGTGACACCTGTGGTCATGGTGCAGTGGGGTGGTCACCTCTTATATTCGGCTGTGACACCTGTGGTCATGGTGCAGTGGGGTGGTCACCTCTTATATTCAGTTGTGACACCTGTGGTCATGGTGCAGTAGGGTGGTCACCTCTTACATTCGGCTGTGACACCTGTGGTCATGGTGCAGTGGGGTGGTCATCTCTTATATTCGGCTGTGACACCTGTGGTCATGGTGCAGTAGGGTGGTCACCTCTTACATTCGGCTGTGACACTTGTGGTCATGGAGCAGTAGTGTGGTCACCTTTTATATTCAGCGGTTACCCTTATGGTCAGGTGTGTGACGTACAATCGTGGACATTCCCTGGACATCTCTTCACACTAGACAGAATGGTGGCAGTATAGCAGGTTTAGGGTCAGGGACAAGGGCATTCGTGTGCCTGCAGTGTGCCCTCACCTGTGCACAGCTTTTCCCATCTTCTCCCTGGCTCTGCTGCCATCTTCTCCCTGTACCTGGTGGCCCCTCTCCTTTCCTCACCTGTTCCCCGCCCCCTGTATCCGGGCCCCGGACTCCCCGTACACCGCAGCCCCCCGCCCGCCTCCCATGGTTTGGGTTGGGCTCTGTCCGCGGTGCTGAATCGGGCAGCGTCACGTGACTCCGGAGACTCGGGACCGCCGGAGATCACCGGGACAGTGCGGGGCGAGGGGGAGGAGCCAGTGTGCCAGCACTGGAGGAGGAGGAGTGCGGCGGTCCTACAACGGGGGCTGTACGGGGAGTACCGGAGAGCAGGGCAGCGTGCGAGGAGGAGGAGGGGGCGCCCGGGTGCAGGGGGGGAGCGTGGGCGGGGGCCACAAGATGCAGCGGCTCCGGTTGAACGAGGCTCATGCCGTGTACCTGGGGCAGCTGGCGAGGAAGGACGGGACGCGGAGGGGGACGCTCAGCAAGCGCAGCTCGGACAACAGCCGCTGGCAGAGCCGGAGCTTCTCTCTGCTGCACAACCTGCTCTTCTGCTTCGAGAGCGAATCCAGCGGCCGCCCGTGCGCCCTGTACCTGCTGGAGGGCTGCAGCTGTGAGCGGGGCGCCAAGGGGGGCCCGGAGAGACAGGTATGCGGGCCAGAGGAGGGGAGGTGGGGGCATACACAGGTGTGCAAGAGGGGAGGTGTTCAAGAGGGGAGGTGGGGGCATACACAGGTGTGCAGGGGGGGCCAGAGGAGGGGAGGTGAGGGCATACACAGGTGTGCAGGGGGGGCCAGAGGAGGGAGGTGAGGGCATACACAGGTGTGCAGGGGGGGCCAGAGGAGGGGAGGTGAGGGCATACACAGGTGTGCAGGGGGGGCCAGAGGAGGGGAGGTGGGGGCATACACAAGTGTGCAGGGGGGGCCAGAGGAGGGGAGGTGGGGGCATACACAGGTGTGCAGGGGGGGGCCAGAGGAGGGGAGGTGAGGGCATACACAGGTGTGCAGGGGGGGCCAGAGGAGGGGAGGTGAGGCATACACAGGTGTGCAGGGGGGGCCAGAGGAGGGGAGGTGGGGGCATACACAAGTGTGCAGGGGGGGCCAGAGGAGGGGAGGTGGGGGCATACACAGGTGTGCAGGGGGGGCAGAGGAGGGGAGGTGGGGGCATACACAGGGTTCAAGAGGGGAGGTGGGGGCATACACAAGTGTGCAAGAGGGGAGGTGGGAGCATACACAGGTGTGCATGGGGGGCAGAGGAGGGGAGGTGGGAGCATACACAGGTGTGCATGGGGGGCAGAGGAGGGGAGGTGGGGGCATACACAGGTGTGTAGGGGGGCCAGAAGAGGGGAGGTGGGGGCATACACAGGTGTACAAGAGGGGCCAGAGGAGGGGAGGTGGGGGCATACACAGGTGTGCAGTGGGCGAGAGGAGGGGAGGTGGGGGCATACACAGGTGTGCAGGGGCCAGAGGAGGGGAGGTGGGGGGACCGGAAAGACAGGTATGGGGACCAGAGGAGGGCGGGTGGGGGCATACACAGGTGTTCAGGGGGGGGCCAGAGGAGGGGGGTAGGGACATACACAGGTGTACAGGGGGGCCAGAGGTGGGGAGGTGGTGGCATACACAGGTGTGCAGGCGGGCCAGAGGTGGGGGCATACACAGGTGTACAGGGGGGCCAGAGGAGGGGAGATGGGGCATACACAGGTGTGCAGGGGGGGCCAGAGGAGGGGGGTAAGGGCATACACAGGTGTGCAGGGGGGGTAAGGGCATACACAGGTGTACAGGGGGCCCAGAGGTGGGGAGGGGGGGCATACACAGGTGTACAGGGGGGCCAGAGGAGGGGAGGTTGTGGCATACACAGGTGTACAGGGGGGCCAGAGGAGGGGGAGGTTGGGGCATACACAGGTGTACAGGGGCCAGAGGAGGGGGGGCATACACAGGTGTACAGGGGGGGCCAGAGGACGGGAGGTGGGGGCATACACAGGTGTACAGGGGGGGGCATACACAGGTGTACAGGGGGGCCAGAGGAGGGGAGGTGGGGGCATACATAGGTGTACAGGGGGGCCAGAGGAGGGGAGGTGGGGGCATACAACAGGTGTGTAGAGGGGGCCAGAGGAGGGGGAGTGGGGGCATACACAGGTGTGCAGGGGGGGCCAGAGGAGAGGGAGTGGGGGCATACACAGGTGTGCAGGGGGGGCACAGAGGAGGGGAGAGTGGGGGCATACACAGGTGTGCAGGGGGGGCCAGAGGAGGGGAGTGGGGGCATACACAGGTGTGCAGGGGGGGGGCCAGAGGAGGGGGAGTGGGGACATACACAGGTGTGCAGGGGGGGGGCCAGAGGAGGGGGAGTGGGACATACACAGGTGTGCTGGGGGGGCCAGAGGAGGGGGAGTGGGGACATACACAGGTGTGCTGGGGGGGCCAGAGGAGGGGGAGTGGGGACATACACAGGTGTGCTGGGGGGGCCAGAGGAGGGGGAGTGGGGACATACACAGGTGTGCTGGGGGGGCCAGAGGAGGGGGGAGTGGGGACATACACAGGTGTGCTGGGGGGGCCAGAGGAGGGGGAGTAGGGGCATACACAGGTGTACATAGGGGCCAGAGGAGGGGAGGTGGGGGCATACACAGGTGTACAGGGGGGCCAGAGGTGGGGAGGTGGGGGCATACAGAGGTGTGCAGGCGGGCCAGAGGTTGGGGCATAACACAGGTGTGCAGGGGGGGCCAGAGGAGGGGGCATACACAGGGTGCAGGGGGGGCCAGAGGAGGGGGCATACACAGGTGTGCAGGGGGGGGGCCAGAGGAGGGGGCATACACAGGTATGCAGGGGGGGGGGCCAGAGGAGGGGGCATACACAGGTGTGCAGGGGGCCCGGAGCGACAGTTATGGGGGCCAGAGAGAGGGGAGGTGGGGCGTATACACAGGTGTACAGCGGGCCCAGAGCGAGAGGTACCTGCATGGGACCAGAGGGAGGTGGGGGGGGCATACACAGGTGTACAGGGGGGGCCTGGAACAACAGGTACCTGCATGGAGCCGGAGGGGAGTGGGGGGCCCGGAGCAACAGGTATGGGGGCCTGGGAGGGGAGACGGGGGGCATACACAGATGTACAGGGGATCCGGAGCGAGAGGTACATGTGGGGGGCATACGCAGGTGTTCAGGGGGCCTGGAGCGACAAATATCAGCATGTGGTTAGAGGGAAGTGGGGGGCCTAGAGCGACTGGTACCTGCATGGGGCCACGGGGAGGGAAGGTGGTGCATACACGTGTGCAGGGGGGCCCGGAGTGATAGATTCTGGCATGGGGTCAGAGGGAAGTGGGTGGGAGGCATACACAGGTGTACAGGGGGGTCCAGTTGACAGGTACCTGCATGGGGCCAGAGGGAGGGATGGTGGGGGGCATACAGGTGTGCAGGGGGCCCTTGAGCAACAGGTACCGGTATGGGGGCCAGGGGTAGGCAGGTAGGGGTCATACACAAATTTACAGGGGAGGTCGGAGTGACAGGTACCTGCATGGGGGCCACAGAGAGGGGAGGTGGGGGGCATACACAGGTGTACAGGGGGCCCAGAGCGACAGGTACTGGCATGGGGGCCACATGAAGGAGTGGGGGCATACATGGGTGTCCAGGGGGTCCGGAGTGACAGGTTTCAGCATGGGGGCCACAGGGAAGGGAGGGGGAGGTGGGGGTCATACACAGGTGTACAGGGGGCCCGGAGTGACAGGTACCTGCATAGGGCCAGAGAGAGGGGAGGTGGGGGGCATACGCAGGTGTACAGGGGGACCTGGAGTGATGGGTACCGGCATGGGGGACAGAGGGAGGGGAGGTGGTGGCATACACAGGTGTACAAGGGGTCTGAAGAGACAGGTACCCGCATGGGGGTCAGAGGGAGGTGAGGTGCATAAACAGGTGTACAGGGGGGGCCAGAGGGAGGCAGGTGGGCGACATAAGCAGGTGTGCAGGGGGCCCCGGAGTGACAGGTACCTGAGTGCCAGAGGGTGGGGGGCATACACAGGTGTACAGGGGAGTCTAGAGCGACAGGTACCTGCAAAGGGGCCAGAGGGAAGGGAGGTGTGGGCATACACAGGTGTACAGGGGGGCCTGGAGCGACAGATATCTGCATTGGGGCCAGAGGGTGGGGCGTATGCAGGTGTACAGGGGGCTGCATGCAGGTGGGGAGTATATACAGGTGTACAAGAGGGACCCAGAGCGACAGGTACCTGCATGGTGGCCAGAGGGGGAGATGAGGGCTGCATATATGTGGGGGGCATACAAAGGTGTACAGGCGGCAGAGCAGGAAGCTGTGTGCAGGGGGCTGAATGCAGATGGGGGGCATATCCAGGTGTACAAGGGGGACCCGGAGCGACAGGTACCTTCATGGTGGCCAGAGGGAGGGAGGAGGGTGGCATGCAGGTGGGGGTTATACACAGGTGTACAGGGGGCTGCATGCAGGTCGTGGGCATACACAGGTGAACAGGAGGATGCATGCTGGTGGAGGGCATACACAGGTGTGCAAGGGTCTGCATGCAGGTGGGGGCATACACCGGTGTATAGAAGGATGCATGCTGGTGGAGGGCATACACAGGTGTGCAGGGGGCTGCATGCAGGTGGGGGCATACACCGGTGTACAGGTGGCGGAGCAGGGGACTACAGGACTGGTGGGGGGAATATACAGGTGTACAGGGGGCTACATGCAGGTGGTGGGCATACAGTGGTTTACAAGGGGGGGCCAGAGCGACAGGTACTTGCATGGTGGCCAGGGGGAGGTAAGGGGGCTGCATGCAGGTGGTGGGTATAGACAGGTGTGTGAGGGGCATACACAGGTGTGTAGGGGACTGCATGCAGGTGGGGGGCATACACAAGTGTACAGGGGCAGAGTAGGGGGCTGCAGGACAGGTAGATGTGAAGGGTTAATGTACTGCACAGGTAAGTGATGGCAGCTCCATAGTATCACACAGGTAGGGAGTGGGTGGCATTACTGCTTTACAGAATTACTGCAGAATATGGGCACATGTGAATTTGTGCAGTTAGTTCCATTGGAAGCACACAAAATCACCAAGTTGAGCAAGGCCCATAGTGACCCATGTACAGTATAGTACAGAGAGTAATATGATTCTAAACATTTGGGGGGGGTGGAGGCACCTAGACAGGTAGGTGAAGTAGCTAAAGGGGTACCCTGGGAGAGGAATAAGGGATTGATAGCACTATCTTCTGGCATTTAGTCCATGGAGGTTGGGAGACATGTACTGATGGGCACCATGGTGTGCCAATAGAGGAGACAGGCAGGGAATTAAATTTATGTACAAGGTACACGAGTGTATATTATATGTGTGTGTGTGTATATACATATGTATGTACAGTGAAGTAAATAACTATTTGATCCCTTGCTGATTTTGTAAGTTTGCCTGCTGACAAATACATGAACAGTCTATAATTTTGTTACGGTAGGTTAATTTTAACATTGAAAGATAGAATATCAACAATAATATTCAGAAGATCACATTGTCTGAATTTATATATATATATATATATATATATATATATATATATATATATATATATATATATATATATATATATATATATATATATATATATATATATATATATATTTGCATTTTCAAGAGAGAAATAAGTATTTGATCCCCTACCAACCATTAGGAGTTCTGGCTCCTACAGACCAGTTATTAGACGCTCCTAATTAACTCGTTACCTGCATTAAAGAAGGGTGTCTTAAATTGTCACCTGTATAAAAGACTCCTGTCCATACACTCAATCAGTCAGGCTCTAACCTCTACAACATGGGCAAGACCAGAGAGCTTTCTAAGGATGTCAGGGAAAAGGTCCTAGATCTGCACAAGGCTGGAGTGGTCTTCAAAACCATAAGTAAGACGCTGGGTGAGAAGGAGACAACTGTTGGTGCAATAATAAGAAAATGGAAGAAATAAAATGAATGTCAATCGATATTGATCTGTGGCTCCATTCAAAATCTCACCTCGTGGGGTATCCAGGATCATGAAGGTGAGAGATCAGCCTAACTCTACACGGGGGGAACTTGTTAATGATCTCAAGGCAGTTGGGACCAATGTCAACAAGAAAACCATTGGTAACACATTACACCGTAATGGATTAAAATCCTGCAATGCCCGCAATGTCCCACTGCTCAAGAAAGCACATGTGCAGTCCCGTCTGAAGTTTACCAATGAACATCTTGGTGATTCTGAGAGTGATTGGGAGAAGGTGTTGTGGTCAGATGAGACAATAATTGAGCTCTTTGGCATTAACTCAACTCGTCGTGTCTGGAGGAAGACAAATGCTGCCTATGACCCAAAGAACACCATCCCCACTGTCAAGTATGGCGCTGGAAACATTATATTTTGGGGGTGTTTCTCTAAGGGCTCAGGACTACTTCATTAAATCAATGAGGCAATGGATGGAGCCATGTACCGTAAAATCCTGATTGTCAACCTCCTTCCCTCCGCCAGGACATTAAATATGGGTCATGACTGGGTCTTCCAGCATGACAATGACTCAAAACATACAGCCAAGGCAAGAAATGGCTCAAACAGAAGCACATTAAGATGATGGAGTGGTCTAGCTAGTCTCCAGACCTATGGAAACCTATGGAGAGAGCTGAAGCTCCAAGTTGCCAAGCGACAGCATCAAAATCTTAATGATTTAGAGATGATCTGCAAACAGGAGTGGATCAAAATTCCTCCTGACTTGTGTGCAAACCTTATCGTCAACTACAAGAAACGTCTTGACTGGTGTGCTTGCCAACAAGAGTTTTGCCACCAAGTATTAAGTCTTGTTTGCAAGAGGGATCAAATATTAATTTCTCTCTTCAAAATGCAAATAACGCTATATAATTTAGACCATGTGATTTTCTGGATTTTATTGTTGATGTTCTATCTCTCACTGTTAAAATTAACCTACCCTTAAAATTATAGACTGTGGCAAACTTACAAAATCAGCAAGGGATCATATAGTTATTTCCTTCATTGTAAATAGATCATAGGAAAGCTCTATAGCCAATTACCACTGACCGAAAGGACTAAGGGTGCTTTCACATCTGCGGTAAGGTGTAATTGGCTGCAGATATCACCGCATCTGCTGGATCTGCCGCGTAACGGCAGCAGCAATCCGGCAAGCCCCATTGATTCTCTATGGGGCTTGCGGCGAGTGCGGTTTTGCTGGATCCAGCATGTGCAGCACTGCAAAAAAAAGTTGGTGTGTACAAAATCACCCGTAGTTAAGTGCAACATGAAGGTAAAAGCCCAGACTCATACATAGTTTATGTATACACCTGAGAAAAAATGCAAGTAAGCAGGTCATTTAGACAGGATTACACAGTCCAGATCTGCACCTGCCCTGTGCCCTGGACACAGCATAT
The DNA here is from genome assembly GCA_033576535.1 of Allobates femoralis. Classification (NCBI taxonomy): domain Eukaryota; kingdom Metazoa; phylum Chordata; class Amphibia; order Anura; family Aromobatidae; genus Allobates; species Allobates femoralis. Next base: position 112,285,724 of record JARQOC010000004.1, read on the forward strand.
ATAATCCCCTCAGTGCCTGTACACAACCGATGATTGACATATGTACAATAAATGGCAGTATATGCATATAGTAATCTAAAGCAAGGGAAGAATGAATACAGCAGTTCCAGAAATAAAACTGAGAGATGGGGTATAGGGTCTTGTTGTATATAACTACAAACTACACCACCCCACATCAAGGTAATAAGTGGCAGTGTAAAGGAAGACTCCTAACCTGAGCCGCATATATTCCAGAAGGGTTGGCTGAGATTTCAATAAGGGTGTTACAGTTGTGTTACCCCACAGACCATTCTACATGTCACATAAAACGGTAGGATCTAGAGGTAATCCTGGGAATTCTGTCTAGGTGCTGTGATGTCATTAGTCCTAGATTGGGGACTACACTGAAATTGACTGGAGTTTGACAGCACACAACTTTAGTTTCATATAACATCCTAGGTTCCCTGAAAAATGCCCACAAGCAACCCTAACAACTAACCCCAGCCTTGTGGCTGTTTTTGTTTTGGGCATATTTCTGGTCACCGATATCCTATGATGACAGGTAAAGTAACTACACTTAAAAACAAAAAGAGATTTAAAAAGATAAAGTATTAATAATCAAATAAAGTGCAGGTGCAAGTCTGAGTCCATCTACTGGACTACTGTATACAACGTAAAATTAAAAAATATCAGCACTCCCATTTCAAAAAGGTGAAAAGTATATTTATTCCAAGGCCTTGTACCTAAAATTTTGGCTCTGGCAATAACCTTTCTTGATGTACTTTTTGTAGATGATGCCAAGCACTTTGTGGTGTTCTTTGCTGCTGATCTCATCTCTCTTAAAGACAACCTGTTAGGTGGTTTATGCCCCCCCAGCTATCGCTGTCTGCACCTTCAGCTTTATAGTACTATTCTAATTATCCCTGTCTGAGCTAATAGTATAATGTTAAAGGTGAAAAAAAGCATTTATAAACATTTTCATATGTGAATGAGGCAGTGACTACACCTTGGAGGACGTAGTCACTCTGGCAGGTTAATAGTTAAAGGGAACCTGTCAGGTCGTTCTACCCCTCTCTCTAATCACTACCTGCCCTGAACCTTGGTAGCTGTACCCTAACCATCCCTGTCTGACCTAAAGAGACCCTATAACGATTATAAAAAATGACTTATAACTTACATACAGTTTCTATCTAGGAGACTGGATAGGCGGGCTCCATTCTCCCCTCCTTGCTGTGTCCTAGCACGCCCCGCTGGGCGTCATCACTCCTGGTGCTTTGCTGCCTTTTTGTATTTTGTATTGAAGCTGGGCTGATAACATGATTAGATCCACAATGCACCCGGCCAGATATGATTTTCCGGTCGGGCATTACAGGAGTAGAGATGGCGAGAAATACAAAAAGGAGGCGGCAAAGCACACTGCCTCATTTACATAAGAAAATGTAAGTGTATAAATGCTTTTTTTTCCACCTGAACATTACACTATTAGGTCAGACAGGGATGATTAGAGTAGTACTATGAAGCTGCAGATATAGATAGTGATAGCTGAGGGGGCATAAACCACATGTCAGGTTCTCTTTAAAGAGGACCTGTCACTTGCTCAAACAAATTGATCTTATTACTTAGTATGGCTAGGTTCACATGTTGCATTTTTGCTGCTGTTGTGTCCCACGAATTGGAACAACCTGTTGTATATATTTCTCTGCATTGTGTATTTCCTCAAATCAGGAAATTCCCTGTTGTTGCTAGGTAGACTTATGAATTGTCCCCACTCTCTTTCCTTAGTTGTGTCTGTAAAAGACGCCCCTCATTTCTTCCCCAGTTAGGGCGCTTTCACATTGGCGTTTCCCGCCGCAGCGTAGTGCGGTGTGTGAACGCGAGCAGACCGCATGCATCGTCCATCCCCATGTTTAACATGGGGACGCACGGTGTATGCAGTGCCCTGCGGATGGCCGCGTTCACGTCCGCATGCGCTGATTCTCGGCGCTCAGAAACGCAACATGTTGCATTTTCTGTGCGGCCGAGAATGTATGATTTGTACGCACGGCTCTGCAGGCGTACAAATCATACATGGAGGGCAATGAGACCGCACGGCCATCCGCAGGACACCGCAGACAAACTCTGCGGATCACATTGGAATCCATTCTCTCAACGTCTGGGCTCTGAGAGAATGGAGCTGCTTCGGGTCCCCTGTCTCCCCTCTTGACAGCCGGGCTCATCAGGCAATGCCTTCTAGGGGCATTTTCATGTGACCGCATGCAGACCCATCACTGTTGCGTCCACATGAAAATGTCTGCGTTCGGCACTGCAAATGCGTATGCAGTCCATACGCTGCGGTGCCGAATGCCAGTGTGAAGGCGCCCTTAGGCTGCGTTCACACATTGCGTATTTTGCTGCGCTTTTTTACGCGCGCTTTTCAAAATACGCAATGTGCCTTTTGTCTGCCTGCAAAGTGAATGGGAAATTCACTTTGCAGTGCAGACATTGCGTAAAAATACGCACTGCGTTTTCCGGGAGAAAACGCAGCTCCGTAAACAATTGATATGTCAATTGTTTACGCAGCTACTTCTGCGTATTCTCCCAGAGGGCAGGAAGAATCCTGCTTCCTCCTCCCCTCTGTGACAGTTGTGGCCGTCCATTAGATTTCACAGTGTATTAATATACACTGTGAAATCTAAATTAAACAGAGGCAAGTGAATGAAAAATAAAAAAGAATCAATACTTCACCTGTCCGACGCCTTCTGCCGCTGTGCGATCCCCGGTTCCAAGTGAGATCTCTTCTGACAGGACCTGTGGTGATGTCAGAGGGGCGTTCCCGGGCACTCGCGGTCATGTGATACATATCACATGACCGCGAACAGCCAATCAGCGCTGGGAACGCCCCTCCTCTGATGTCACCACAGGTCTTGTCAGTACACCTCTCACTTGGAACCGGACAGTGGGAGAAGGCACCGGACAGTGGGAGAAGGCACCGGAGAGGTGATGTATTCATTCTTTTTTATTTTACATACATTTGCCTTTGTTTAATTTAGATTTCACAGTGTATATTAATACTCTGTGAAATCTAATGGGGCTGTCACAGAGGGGAGGAGGAAGCAGGATTCTTCCTCTCCTCTGTGACATCACTGCGCTTTCTGGAGTAAAGAAAGCGCAGTGTGTGAAAGCCCCTGCGTATTTTGTTGCGCTATTTTGCGCGGCCGTAAAACGCGGCAAAAAGCGCAGCAAAATACGCAAATGTGTGAACGTAGCCTTAGATTGCAGAAGCCATTGTTGATCACACATGTCTGTAAGCCCTGTACAGATTATATCCTTTTACCTGCTGTTACGTTGGATTTAATACAAGATTCTGGAAGAAATTTACAGCATTTCTCCTTTCTTATTACAAGTCATCGTACTGGCCGAGTTGAAATCTATCTGTTTTCCCCTGATGGGTAAGTGTTCTGGGTTACTATTATCTAAGGGACTGATAACTGCAGCACCGACATTACAGCCATCAGAAGGGGACAGAATAGGTGCGCTTTTTCTGCATCCCAAACCTGCTCCCTTGGCAGTAAAAAAGCTACTTCCAAAAAGAATGTTTTAGGCCCCATTCACACACTGCTTTTTTTTTGCTGTGTATTTTTAAGCACAAGCTCATCACAGACCAGGAGTGGGTGATTAAACATGTAAGTGGAGCACTTGTTTCTATTATGGTGGGTTTACACACACCAATTTATCTGTTCAATCTCTGAACCAATCTCTGGTTGCAGTGAAATCATGGATACATTGCTCCATTTTGTGGCTGTGTACAACATGGAACAATGTATCCATGATTTCACTGCAACCAGAGATTGGTTCAGATATTGGATACAATGATTGGTGTGTGTAAACCCACCATTAGACCTTTCCTCTGAGTGTGCCACTCCCGGTTTTGATTGTTCCACTCCTGGCTTTTTTTGAGCTTGTACGTAAAAATACGCAGCAAAAAAAGCAGTGTGTGAATGGGGCCTTACTGCATTTTTTAGCTGTGTTTTTGGTGTCTTTTGCATACAGTACATGTTTAATAACTTTAGTGTCATTCACCACAACCGTTGTGTTTTTGCACTTGGTGAAAAAACACTGAAATAATTAACATGTGGCTTCTTTCAAAAAGGTAGCATATTTCCATTTCAGTCATGAAAAAAAAAGCAATCGTGCATGCGCTTTCTGAAATCTCACACCTTTGCTGGTACTGTAAAAAGAAGCTTTTAATTTGCGTAAAACTCATGAAGAAATGTAGCAAAAAAAGCAGCACAAACGCAACATGTGAACATACCCTAAGAATTCAGATCTCCCCTGATTCAGCCATTTATCTGTTTTGCGCTGCGTCACTCCATTGCAGTGATAATCGCATTAGTTGCTTTTGGAGCACAGTATGTGAAAGCTCTGCTTGAAACCACTGGGTGTTTCTTCAGAATCCCCTGTGCTTTTATCCCTCCTTCCTAGATGCTGCCAATCACAGCTTGGCAGCTGATAAAGCAGTCTTGTGCACGTGTGTAATCCTTCGCAGATAGGAAATAAAGCCTATCTCTCAGCTGCCTCACTTGCACCCTACTGGTTCCTGTACAGGCTAGTATCCTTTGCTGCACAGCACCTTAATGGCTCCTGGACAGACGGAGTATCTGTAGCCGTACAACCAGAAAATTACAACCCGGACATGTTGGCCTAAAAGGCCATCGTGTTGTATCACGTACCTCCTTAGGAACCACAGGGGAGTTTGCAAAGCATTACAAACAAAGATAAAGCATGTGTGCAGAGATACACAAGAACCCAAGGATAGGAAACATAAAACACATGCACAAATGGGCAAAGGAAAAATTTAAAATGCAAACAAGGGATAAACTCCTAACGACCCTAAAAGAAAACAAAAGACAGGTATAGGAGAGGCAGATAAGGGTAGACAGGAAGACAGCACTGGTCTCTACCTAAATCCATAAATTGAAGGACTGGAACTCCTTAACAGACATCCACATAGAAGTATGAGAATGGCTGAGATAGGTGAGTATAAATAGTCCCACCCCGAATGTGATGGGCCAGAGAGAATGAGCAGTTTAGAACGGGTGATAACCGCACAACATAGCAAGAGAAGCAAAGGTAAAAGTAAATAAACCATCAGCAGTTGGATAGGGACTGCCCAGGCTGTGGCTAAGTAAGCGAGGAAATTGACCTTGCAGTACAAAGTCACTGGATTAAGTCCCAAGGCATGACAAGCAGTTTCAAATGTGATTGGCAGCATCTGAGAGGGATGAGTGAAAGCGCAGGAGACTCTGAAGAAACACCCAGGTTGTCTTCAAGCAGAGATTTCACATAGTGTGCTCCAAGAGCAATACATATGAATATCTATTCATTAGAGTGACCCAGCACAGTAGGTAAAAGATCTGAATGATCAGGGAGAGCTCAGGAAAGCTTTATGCAGTTTTTCATTATTTGTGACGTTCTCTTTAATGTATAAATCTTCTTCGTAACTAGATCATTGAAGGACACTCTAGACATGAGCATGTTTGGAAGCTAAACCACAGCTGCATAATGGCATTTTTTTTCTTAGTAGCCCCAAACTTATTGACAGGGTTACTTTTAAGAGTTAGGACTATGTCAGGTGAGAGAAATGTATTGTTGCACATGAAGTACTAGTAAACATGGCAGGAACATTCTGCTGAAGGCAAAACTCGTGTGGGCAGCTCATTACTTAATCTTTGTGAGTGAACAGATGTGACTGAAATCTGAAAATGGATACAGTATAGAAGGAGATGGAGGGAGAGTTATATATTCAGCATGATATGGTAGGAACACATGGACGATAGGATGATTATCATGTAGTTGTGGCCACGTCTGCAGCAGGCACAGATCAATACACCCTGCATACAGGTAATGCACTTATACCAAAGCCAGATAGTTTGTGGGATGAACCAGCAATTACTGTAATACAGCCGGGAGACTGATGGTTCTGAGACCTAATTCTTTATCTCATTATCTGCAGTATAATAACTACTGATGGCAACCTATGGTGCTGGTCATTTTGTGGTCGCGTAATGCACATATATGCCACAGTGCTGTACAGAGATTGCTATCACATTTCAATGGAAAATAAGCATCTGTGGGGAAACTCTCCTCCATGCTGACTGTTTCCTTTGTGGAGTTTAAAGTCAGCACCCCTCTTCTGCAAGGCCACACTACCATCCACTGAGCGACTGCCCTGCCTATGTATAGTGCCACCAATGTGGAAATACAGATCTAATGATAAGCTACATACACCCTGGTCATTAATCACTTAATAGTCTGAGATATCTATATATGTCCTCAATACATATACTCAATATATATTCAATAGTTATCATACATGTGTATATAAAGCAGGTGAAATAAGTATTGAACAAGTCACCAGTTAAAGGTTCTATTGTCACAAGAACCTCACCAGATATTGGCGACAGTCCACACAGCCAAACAAATCAAACCATAGGTGTTCATAAATTTAAGCTGTGTATAATAATGAGAAATCACAAAGGGGAAAAGTATTGAACACACTTACTGAAATGTATTCAATACTTCGTACACGGGCCTTTATTGGTGTTGACAGAAGCCTCCTGTATGTAGAAACTAGTCTCATGCATTGCTCAGGTGTAATTTTGTCCTATTCTTCCTCACACTCTTCAAATCCTGCAGGTCCTGTCTGTTCCTTTGGCTAGAAACATACTGTCCGTGTGATATACCAGTCACTCGGACAAGTGTCGGATCATTAACCCTGAACGACCTCTCCCTGTCAGGATCACACGGACAGTGTGTTTCCTGCCTTCTATGAACTCTGAGCTTTAGTATTTTCCATTCATTTTCTATTGGATTCAGGTCAGGTGATTGGCCTGGTCATTCTAGCAGCTTAATTTTCTTTCTCTGAAACCATTTGATAGTTTCCTTCACTATGTGTTTAGGATCACTGACTTGCTGAAATATCCACCCTCATTATCCTGGTACATGGCAGCAGATTTTTATCAAGAATGTCTCCATACATTGTCCTCTTATCCTTCCTTCAATAACATGATGTTTGCCAGTGCCGTATGATGAAATGCAGCCCCACACCATGATGTTCCCATCTCCACACTTCACTGTTGGTATGGTGTTTTGGGGATGATATGCAGTGACTTTTTGCCTCTAAACATTGTGTGTATTATGGCATCCAAAGAGTTTAATTTTGGTCTCCTCTGACCAGATTTTATTCTAGTATTTCTCTGGTTTATCTAAATGTTGAGCAAACATTAAATGCCCTTGAACATGCTTTTTGTTCAGCAATGAAGTCTTGCTTGGTGAGCACATACAGGCCATGGAGGTTGAATGCGATACTTATTCTTTTCTTTGAAACACTTGTACTTGCTGATTACAGGTCTTTCTGTAGCTCTCCACAGGTGGCTCTTGGCTCCTGGAAGACTGTTCTGATAATTCTTTTTACTCCTCTGTCTTAGGCTGGGTTCACATTTGCGGACCCCTCCGCAGCGTTCTGTGGAGGGCTCCGCAATGTGAGCGCAGCGGCCGCGAGCTCCTATCTTTATAATGGGAGCGCACGGTGCTGCGCTTGACAGCGCAAGACCGTGCGCACCCATTCACCCCCACATGTGATCTGTGCGCAGGCGGATGCCTGCGCACAAATCAGTCTCGTCCGCACCAGGGACGCGACATGTTGCGTCCCTGGTGCGGGCGGGAGTGTGTGATTTGTGCGCAGGCATCCGCCTGCACACAGATCACATATGGGAGTTAATGGGTGCGCACGGTCCTGCGCTGTCAAGCGCAGCACCGTGCGTCCCCATTCTAAACATAGGGGTTTGCGCTGGCTGCGCACACATGGCGATTCCCCTCCGCAAATCGCTGCGGAGGGGAACGCCAGTGTGAAGGCAGCCTTAAATCTTTGACAGCACCTTATTCTGGCCTGTTTATGGTGAAATTATGTTATTTCCTCTTCCGGATTATGGTCTCAACAGTGCTCACTGAAACCCTCAGCAGTTTAGAAATTCTGTTACCAATGTCATGAGTATGTTTTGCAACGATAAGGTTGCAAAGGTCTTGAGACAGCTCACTGGTTTTATTTATCATGAGATGTTTCTTGTGTGGCACCTCGGTAGTAAGACACCTTTGTGTAGGCGATCAGTTGAACCAGCTGATACTATTTTTCAATAAGTGGCAAGATTGCTTTTTAATTACTGATAGATTTCATCTGCTGTCATGACTTTCTATGGCTTTTGCACCACTTCATGTGATCAATACTTTTTCCCTGCACCATGTCCCATTATTGCACATAACTTATTATGGACATCTATGGTTTGATTTTTTTTTTTTTGCCTGTGTGGATTGGATGGGTTGTTGCCAACATCTAGTAAGAAATTCATGTCAATTGCTTCTTTTTATGACGTGTTTAATACTTAGTTCATCCCTCTGTCTATGTATTCGTGGTTTGGATGCGGGTGTGTGAAGTGGTGCCCACAAGCATAGCCTGCTCCATACACAGTGGGTGCTGGGTGTGTTATTATTGTTATACACCTGCCTCTACCAGCAGTGAGCAGAGCTACCACTGATTGCCGCTGTTTCACTCTTTTAGTGCCACTGTCAATTTCTGATTGTAGACTTTACATGGCTTGACCGTCTGTTTGGAAGCCTATGACCACGTGCACACGCTGAGTATTTGATGAGTTTTTTTACCTCAGGATTTGTAGCCAAAACCAGGAGTGGGTGATAAATACAGAAGTGGTGCAGGCTATTAGACTTTTCCTCTGATGGTTCCACTCCTGGTTTTGTCTACAAATCCTGAGGTAAAAAACTCCTCAAATACTCAGTGTGTGCATGTGGCCTATCACCTTCCTCCTCTTTAATACAATTGTGGCGTGCCAAATATGTTATCATGGCCCCCTTTGAAGCCATCTTGGTGGTTGTAAGAGCCTATGGCTTTGATTCATAGGTGATCGTTATTTTTGCAATGTATTGCAATTCTAAATGATTACAGTCTATAGTACAAGCAATCAAACTACTGCAAGGTTCAGTGTCCTAGGGAAATTAAAAATATATACATACTAACATGGAAAGTAATAAAATAAAGAACACAAATGTTTAAGGGGATGAGAAACATTGCTCACTGGAACTCAGTATTGAAAAATCCTCCGTAACCAATTCCATTAGTATGTTGTTGCAATATAAAGGTTGCAGAGGTTTTTGAGACAGATCATTGGTTTTACGCCATCATAGATTTTCTTGTGTGAGTCTTGGAAATGAGACAAACACGTTTTTATACCCCATAAGTTAAACCCAGCTATATTAATTTTTTCACTAAAATGGCAGGATTGTTTACTGATATGCGGATAATTTTGGCTGTGTCATGACTTTTCATGCTTTTTATCCCTCATTTCTTCAGGTGTTCATATTATTTCTCTATTCAAGTTCTCATTATTACACATAACTTAAATTATGGACATCTCTAGTTTTGATTTATTTTTTTTTTTGCCTGGTTTATTATTGTTATTATTATTATTATATAGTTATCAGCCCATATAGTTTCCACTGTGCTCTTAGCTTGAGGATTAAGGGAGACAAAACAAGTTACACTAAATCTAGAGCGATCAGACCGTACAGAGGGGCAGGGAACTGTATGATTGTTACCGACATCTGGTAAAAACTTCGATGATTCAAATAGGCTCCATTAGAAAATATATGAACTTAAAAATTGTGACGTTTTCAATACTTACTTCACACCCTGTAATCTGTCCCTAGAGGGCGACTATAATCTCAAATACAGGCTATACTAATATTTAGCTGGATATGGGTGGATACGGGTTTGCATTTCCCCAATCGTAGAGATCTATTAAAAAAAAAAAAAACTCATCTCTATACAGTATAATCCTTTTTGCTCCTGTTTTCCCGGGTATAATACCTAAAATGATTATTTTAATGTTAACTTTTCAGCAGTTCTAAAAGTCGTAGATATATTCTCCTAGAGAGTCAAAAATTCAAACACAATTTAGGCATATGAGGAAGTGGTGAAAGAGTCACTCCCTTAATCTTAATTTCTTTTTTATGGCGGCTGACAACTTTAGCGAGAAATTAGACGAATTGTGCCCTAGCGTCACTGCTATGTTACCGATGCGTCTTTGTTTTTATGGAACAATTCTGAATATTGTTATTTATCTTAGGGAATTGCTATTTCGTGAGTATTTGCACCTTTAACATGCTTTTTAAAAGTTGAAGGCAGTGGTAAATGTGATGAAATCTATCTTACCTTGCACCTCTGGAGTAATGTAATCCCCTATCGGATGCCATGCTGTTCTTTACCAGCCGTATGGCCATGTGTAAGCACTCACTTATCTGACTGCTCTGTCTCATCTCAACTCCTCCACATACAGAACCCTGTCACCGAGACAGCGAGGCATTGAGTGGCAGAAATACTCTTACATTTTACTGCAATGATTGTCAAACTGAGAAGAAGTTTTTGCCAAACAATTGAGACAACAGGGATAGAAGATGGAGAAGTGGAGGTCTCGAGCTGCACTCAATCTGATGGTGGGGCTGTATTCATATAGATAGTAAATGGTCCTGTAAAGAGCATTTCCAGTATTTGAGTCCTTGATCCACCTCCTGCAACTAATAACCTACTTTTTAGTACAATATAACAATAATATCTTAATCTACCTGTTCTCTTATTATAATATAAGGTGCATAGATCTGACAAAATAAACCCCATAGTTATGCATAACAAGAAATACTGGCAAAAAATAAATAAATTTGCCTGATTTTTAACAATAACTTTGTAGGGAAAAATTAAATTTATAAAAATCCAAAGATTCCCACTTATAATAGTAACCAAACCAACCTCAAGATTAAAGGGTGATTCAATAAAAGTCGACCTGCTATCACATCAGCGGCCTCTCTGCACTTGCGTTAATCCAGCAAGGAACACTTGTGGCAGACTGCGTTCAACTAATCATTCCCCATGGCAGCTATCCGATCAGGTGCTGCCACTTCAGTTTTGATTGCCGCGATCCATCCAATCCGGCACTTGTGGCAACAGACATAAACTGCTTCTGTAGACAGCGTTTGCTTTTGCTAAGCTGCAAGTGCCGCATCGTTCCCAAAATCCCCATATGGAATGAATTGGGCCAAACGCAGTCTTGCAGCAATGTTTTTGGCAAACCCAGATGTGGCAACAGAACGGGATTCGTTCCAAAAAAGGCAGAAGTGAAAGCAGCCGTAACCAAATACTCCTGAGCTCCTCTATGCCGGTAGCTATTAGCACGCTTTAACACGCTGCAATAGTCGTTCCGATATCGGCATCCAAATTCACGAGCACACACTTTTTGGGCACTATGTCCCAAGATATGCAATAGAGATAGATTACCAGGGAGATATCAGCAGGCAACACAACTCACGATGGGTGTACGCCCCTTTTCCACGCTCTGTATTAGCAACCCCAGGGAGACAACATTAACAAGGCAATTGAATTGAGAAGTTGCAGGTACGCTCCAAATCGTAGTTGCGCTGTACACACAGTCCGATCATGCTGCACACGGCATATACAATATCGTACGTATGAAGGGCTTAGCCACCATCTTCTTGGCAATATCGTAGTTAGGTTTTTTTTTGCTTCGCATTGCCCATTTACACGACACAACACAACGAACGAGTAGTCAACTGATAGCAATGGCACACCATTGACTTCTTTTATTGATGTTGATTGTGATATCGCTACGTTGTAAAAGCGGAGCCTTGCAGTGCAATATATAATACGAAAAGATTTGTGTGAATTGACAAAAATCAATGAACAATGAAATTAGTATTTTTTTAAGATAAAAAGACTCCTCAAAATCTTTCTTGTCCTAGAATTGATCTCCTCCACTGTTACCTAGGAAATTAATCAACGTCTCCAACTTAAATTGACATATAGGTGGAATGCCCCGTAGTCGTGATTACCAGCCGATATTCCTAATTACGTTAGTTGTTTGCCGTTTTTTCAGATTCCAAATTGCAGCACATACCCGGCACTTACGCAGTCTTGATTGACTAGCTCTATGTGGCAGGAGGTCACGGGGCTAAATTGAAGTGATTTATTCCTTGGGTTTTGGTGCTCACACCGCACCTGTCTAACCAGGCTGTGGAGTCTGAATCCGTGTCCATTTTGTGGAATTGATGTTTGGCTTACTGACTTCACAACCCCGGCCATGGCCATGGAGTCAGAGTCGCGGTGTCATTTTTGTGATGGAGTCCTGAGTAGCATCTTTAGTGGAAAATTAAGGACTCAAATGTTGTGCTTAACGACACCACAGCCCTGTTGTCTAACCTCCCCTCCGTATAGAATCACGTAACTGTAATATACAACACTTATGTTTCTTCAGCATACTTAGTTTGCTGATAGCTATGAGTCACTAGAGTGATGCTGCCCTAGTTCCCCAGAGCTTCGACTTAGCGTGGATATGTGCATAAATTACACTGTGTGCAGAATTATTAGTCAATGAAATTTTGATCACATTATACTTTACATGTTGTCTACTCCAAGCGTATAAGGCTTGAATCCACGAACCAATAAGTTAAATCAGAGTTATGGTGCCATCTGCTGTAATGAGGAGGCGTGGTTAATGACATCAACTACCCTATATAAGGTTGCTGAATTATTAGCAATCCTTTCCTTAGGCAAAATGGTCATAAGAGAAGATTGTGACCGGGCTCTGAAAGCCAAACTTGTGAGATTCTTGCAGAGGATTCAGTTTCTGCAGTCTGAAATTAGCCAAAACTTTGAAGCGTGAATCACCGAACATCAAGCTTTCATGCAAATAGCCAACAGGGTAGCAAGAAGCGTCGTGGGTAAAAAGTGCACAAAATAATTGCTCCGATGAATTAGTAAAATCAAGCATAAGGTGACCAAGATGCCCTTAGCCACCATTTTTGCCATATTCATAGCTGCAACGTATCTGAGTATCAAAAAGCAAAGGTGTGGCATACTCATAGACATGGCAAAGGTAAGGAATGCCTGAAAAACGACCACCTTGAACAAGAAACTAAAAAAAGACTCAAGAACTGGGCCAAGAAATATCTGTAAGACTGATGTTCAAAGGTTTTAAGGGTGAGCTATGAAATTGAGAGTGACGTCTTAGATGACAATGGATGGGCCAAGGCTGATCAGTAAGGTGCGAAAGAGCGTCCACTCCACTCAGACGCCAGCAAGTAGGAGGTGGGGTACTGGTATAAGCTTTTTCATTCAAAGATAAACTGGTGGAACCTTTTAGGTTAGAGAGAGGATGTGAGTAAAAGCTCACTTCCCTAACCAACTGCCATTTCTAGAAGACGAACTTCTTCTAACCATTGAACAGAAGAAGTCGGTATGCGGTCCAAGAAAAACAAGATTTTTCTGCAACAAGATCCTCCATCACGTTGCATTACCAACTACTCCACACGTGGCTGCCATTAAAGTCTAAAAGAAGAAAAAATAAGTGACATGGCCCCCTAAGTTTCACGCTGATCTGAAACCACCTTATCTAGAACCTGTGTCCCATCCCAAAATGTGGATCTACAGGATAGGTAAAATAGTACTACCTCTGGAACAGTTCTGTAGCGTGTGGCTGCGCACGCAATGTTATCGAAAACAGATCAACAACTGACAGAATCTATGGATGGAAAAGGCTGGTTGACTCACATACAGAAAGGGTGGCTAAATTGTTACATTTTTTGTTTTGTTTTCCATTCGATATGTTTTTTTTCTAAATGTTGTGCTATATTGGTCTTTATATTAATTGCCAATAATCCTGCAAGCAATCATAAGTAGTTTACCTGCACAAACAGATATCCTCCTAAAAGTATCCAAATCTAAAAAAAACCCACTCCAACGTCCAAAAATATTAATCTTTTAATATTTGAGTCTTGGTTGATTGAGGATCATAGTCTTTTGTCATCAAAAATAAAAATAATCCTCGTACAATACAACTTGCCTAAAATTCTGCCACACAGTGTATCTCTATGCTTGCTTCCATCGGAGCTCTGCTCCTTGGTAGTGAAAGAGACGTTTGTGAGTTATCCACTTACTTTCAGAAGCTTCCTTCCATCTATCAGTTCACCAAAAGATACGTGACGAGTCTTTTTTGTTTCTCAAATAAACTATTTTCTGTGTATTTAAGATTTTTTCGCGTTCCATACTAAATCTTTTTTTAATTATAGTTTGCATGTGAAGCCCACTTGTCCCGGAACACATCAATGTGCATCAGGCTACTTCTACAGTATTTTTTATTCAAATGTTGTCTAATGATTTGTATGTGTCATATCTTTGGATGTTATACATTAATATATCTCATGCCTAGAAAGTTATTGTAAAAAAGGCAAATTTCTATTTTTATTTGCAACATTCTTAGCTACTGTGTGAAAGGAGACACCAAAGAGCTTGTTCTAACATCATGTTCATATGGTGGTATACTTATAAATAAAGGTATGTATGGGCTTCATGGCAAACTATGGGCAGTGTATGGCGAAAATAAACGAAATTTATCCTGCTTGATGCCCTCCTAAGGCAGATATATCACTATAAGACTGTAAAGGAGAGCACAAGAAAATTGGTACTGTAATAATGGAGATTGTCACACGCGTCATTGTCCCACGATCCTCCTTTCTGGTGAACTTCACACCGCAGACTCACCAAGATCAGTACCAGCGAGATGCGCTTTAACCATGGATAAACATTGGTAACTAAGTCCGTAGGCCTTAGTTACCCCTGTTTACCATGGTTACCACTCCCAGATTCTTTGCTGAGATGCTGGGAGGCTGGTCTTCTTCCGGTCGTCTCCCGTGCGTCACTAACACGCAGTGGATGCTGCATTTCCACGCTCTCGAACGGTCGCTCAGGTTATGTAGAGTCAGGTTCTAAAACCTGGCACCCATCAACCAGCAATTTATCGCTGGTTGAATGCGCCCATCACATTCACGTCAATATCGGCTGCAACGTCATGTGCAGCGAGCAATAGTTGGCAACGCAGAAAGATGCCATAATTGAACACTGTTACGTCCCGCATTAGGGTCTGCACAAACCCATATGTCGCCTCTAGAAAACAGTCCAACTATGCTTATCAGGATCTGAATCAGAAGTTGTCCGTTTTTTTATCCCTCTGAAAGTGAAAGAATAAGGCCCTTTACACACACCAAGCATTATCTGTCCAACTTCATAACAGATCTCTGGTTGCATTGAAATCAATGGAAACATTGCTCCATTTTTGTGACTGTGTACAATGTAACAAGGTGTCCATATTTTCTCAACCAGTATGTTTTGTTCATAATTGGGACAGAGTAAGTTAGTGTTGTAAAGTTGTCCAGTATAAAAAAAAAAATCTCCATCTTTCGCCATTCTAGGATCCATGAAATCTGCACCTTCTGCTCTGTTTGTCCATCCAAGTGAAAGTATCATGATTTTTTTTAACAGACCCATAGACTTGAATGGCAAGTGCCATCTGATCTCAGAGGCAAATCATGCATGCTTTGATTTTTTTTTTTTCTCGTGACATGTTGTTCCAATAGGAGAACTTTCAGACACTGCGATCTCATTTGAATAACAACATCCTGAGGTGATCTGATTTTTTATTTTTTTGACAGATTCGAAACAAAGTCATCTCATTACTTACTTCACATACGAGTGCAAACAGTGTTTTTACGAGACAGCATCCCAAACCTGTAATTGTCTATGAGCTGTTCACATTGTCAGCTTTTTTTTCCCTTGGACCAATTGTCCTTGCAAATAGTGGACACTTCCAATATTGACTCAAGTGGTCAGATCAAATTGGCAAAACAATTGTATGGGTCAGTGAAAAATCTCGGTTGCCATCCTTGTGCTTCGTATTTTCCACTGAATAGATAGTTAAGGTGATAAACTTTTTTTTTTCTTTCTCATCTATGAAAAAAAGCTGATAAAACTCTGACGCGAAGTCCTATATAAAAATCCCGGAAAAACTCGTCTGTTTTCTTTGTTTGTCAAAAAATCGACATTCGATGAGGCCATAGAGAGATATGATCAAAGGAGGTTTGTTCCACTAATAATGATCTTCTTTTATTTGTCCTAATTAACACTTTCCTAATATAATTTCTGCTACGCTACCCTCCGCCGTAAGCTTATCACTTTGAGCTCTTAAATACTCTATTTTGTCTATGCTTTGATCCATCCATTTGGGAGACCAATTGTAGCCAACTTGAGCAGGCACGTTAACTGTGGGTAGCTGAGATGGAGAAGCGAAGGTGGTGATCTGGACATCCGTGCCCAAACCTGCGCGGTCACTCACAAGAGACAGCCCTCCCCCACCATGACTGCCCTGCTCATGTCTGACTTCCGGTCTCCAGACTTGATAGATCAAAGCTAAAACATGTTCCCCTAACATTCCCGCCCTCCCCCGCCGACATCCCCACAGTCACCTACACCCCAACCCCACCTCCCATCACAAAACTCTCATAACCCCACCATTCACCCACCCTCGGCAACCTGACCACCTTAACCCCTCCCCCCCACCCCTACTCCACTAGCATCTCCCTTGCCAGGTGCACTCTGTAATGCCCCTCAGTCTGGTAATAAGGCTCACAGACTATCCATGAATCTCTTTATTTCCGAATAAACTCACATTTCCTTGAATCACAGAGACCTGGCTCACCCCCTCCGACACCCTCCCTGGCGGCACTATCCTACGCGAGATCATTCTTTCCCAAACAACCTCCCCCCTCCTACAAACATTGCGAGGTGTCCGCATACTCCTTATGCCGGGACACCTTCTCTTCGTCCTATTCAATTAGCCCGCCGACTGTTACTCTCCAACCTTCTTTTCGAAGCCCACTCTGTCCGCATCTATCTCTCCCTGTAACGCTCCATCTAGCCGTCTCTACCGCCCCCCTCCCGGATACTCCCCACGCACCTGACCACTTTACCAACCTGGCTACTCATTTCCTCTCTACTGACGATCCCCACCATCATTATGGTGATTCAATATCCCCATTGGACACTGGCCCACCCAACCGGCCTCTCAACTTCTTTCCCTGACCTCCTCCTGCGGGCTCTCCCAATGTCCTACCTCCTCCGACCCGCACAAAGATGGTCCACGGATTCACCTGGTTCGCATCATTACCCGTCTTGTCTCCCTACTAATCTCACCAACTCAACACTCACGCCCTGTCTGACCACAAAACGCTGACCTTCTTTTATCTCCACCCTCTCTTCCCCTAATACATCACCTCCCTCCTTCCCGCAAACTTATCAACCCCGCAGAAACACTAAACACAGTGATCTACACTCACGCTCATAATCCCCGTTCTCCCTCCTCGGCCAACATAACATCCTATTATCGTGACCAACAGCTGCCACCACCCTCTTAAACAACACCACATAAACCAAGGCACCTCGACCTAGCAGCCCCCCTCACACACCTCACTCCACCGCACAAATAGACAACCCTTGGCACATCTTCCACCCTCACAAAGACCTAGACGGTCATCCAGGATCGCCGAGAGGCGATGGAAAAAACTCACCTTCCACTGACATTTATGCACTTTCAAACAGATCCCCATCGCCTTCAAGTACTGCACTTGCCACCCGCAAACAAACCTCTCCTAGTCCGCTAATAACGCATTTCCCTGTGCCCCACAATCCCAATCAACTTTCAAGACATTCAATTCCTTACTCCGCCCGCCTTCGCCCCCCTCCCTCTCCACTTATCTCTACAGAAAACTGTTGCCTTCCTTCTTTCAAAGAAAAGATTAAAGAATCATAGACAGCTTTGACCCCTGTCCCCTCAAACTCCTCCCCTCTGCACCTATACTGCCCTCTAGTAGTTCCATCAACTGCAACCCCCCCATAACTGGAGAACGCACTCTCCTCCCCTCCTGTCAAAATCACACCCTCACCACCATGCCCATCCCACTCGCCATGCCCACCTCAATTCCCAACACGTACCTCCGCGTTATCATGACCCAGCCCTAGACTCATACTTTTCAACCGTATCACGTATACCACATGGCACCTCCCCTCATCCTTCAAACAGCGCCTTGATCACACCCCATCCTCAAAAAACCCTTCCCTCAATCCCACAACTGTCTCCAACGACCGCCCTAGATCTCTCCTCCTTTCCGCCTCTAAACCCTACTGAAGACAGCAATGTCCACTCTGAGCTTCCATCTCACCTCGCCTCTCGTCCCCTTCTTTGACCGCCGTGCTATCTGGCTTCCGACCCCGTCCACTCTAATACCCCAGACGACGAGCCATGACGCAAAGTCACAAATGACCTGAACTACAGCCAAAACAAGCATAACACTCTGTGCGCCCACCTCCCGACCTGTCCAGCCAGCCTTGCGAGACACTGTTGAACACTCCCTTCTACTACAATCCTGAACCCCTTTGCATCACAGTCCGTCCCTCTACTTATGAATCTCCTCATACTTAGACTATACCGCCCCTCGTCAGCGTCACCCCACTTCCTCACACCTACTCCTCGCCCTACCCCCTATCTGTCGGGGCCCCCAGGCTCGGTTCTTGGACCAATACTGTCTCAATCTAACACGCTATCGGTCTATGTCAACTCATTGAAGTCCCCAATGGCCTCCATATCACCTCTTCGTACGACCGACGACACCCAAAGTCTTACCTGTCGTCCTGACATCGTGCTCCCTTCTATCCAAAATTTCCACATTGCCTGTCCGCCATCTCTCCTCTATCTCCTGCTCGCATCCTTAAGCTGAACATGAACAAAAACCGAAGTTCCATAGTCCTTCCCCCCAAATGCTCCCCCTCACTACCAGACCTATGCCATCAGTTGTCAACAGACTCGTGCTGCCGCTCTCTCCATCCCCCAAGCCAAGTGCCTCGGTTATCCTTGACTCTCCCTCCTCCTTCAACCCCACATCCAGGCCCTCGCCAGCCTCCTGCCCGACTCCAGCTCAAAAACTTCTATAGATTCGCACTTCATTGACCACCGAGACACTAGACGAAAAACCCTAGTCACCTCTCATATCATCTCCCCATCGATTACGCAACCCTCCTGCTCACCCGGCCGTCCCAATACCCACCCTTGCCCCCCGCCAATCTATTTCATGACTCGCGGCTGCCCGCCTAAGTCATCTTTCACCCCCCCTAAACCTTCCACTGTCCTCCCCCCTCATGCCAAGCCCTTTACTATTTGCTCCTTTCCCAAGATCCCGTTTAAAACAGTTAACATGAACATTCATAGCCATTCACAACCAGATCCCCTCCGATACATCTGCTGACATGTGCCTGCCCATTACCCTACGCGCGTCACGCAACCTGCATCCTCCCAAGAGTCTCGCTCTACATCCCCCCTCATCTCCTCTGTCGCACAACCCATACAGAATTCGTCCGTTCTCACCCAACTGCTGGAACTCACCTGCCCCAACACATCAATCATAACAACACATCAGACATTCTCTACCTCTGGAACCTTCCAAAAGAAGCCGTAGACCCCCCTGTTCCCCCAATTGCCTACCACCGTTGCAATAAGACCCACAGTCCACGCACAGAATCTACCTAGCTCAAGGACTGTAATTTCCCCTCCCACTGTAACCGCACCCGCCCCTCGAAACTGTGAAGCCTTTGTGGACAGTATTCTACTCCACTGTTCTGTAACAACTGAATTGTCAACATTTTGTTTATTGTTTAGTTGTATTCTACTATGTTACTTGTCCTAGTCTGCCCTTTTCTTAACTGTAAAGCGCCATGAAATAAGTGGCCTATATAAATTAATAATATAATAATAATAATAATATATAATAAAAAACATCAATAAAGATATTGGCAGTAAAGTATATTAGGAAGGTTAGGAATAGTTAGAGACAAATAGAATGACCACTATATATTATGAAAACCTCGTTTTAAGTATTCCTGATATATAATGTACTATAAGTACTCTACAATTAATATTTTGATGTTCGAAGCAATAAGGCAATTGCATAACATTATTTAATATTATTATTATAATTATTATTTTTAGTTTATATAATGCGCCATTAGGTTCCATGAGCGCTTTACATAGTATTAGATGTAGACCAGACAATACACTAAATCTAGGCATCATGACGTTACAGGTACAGGATGGCAGGACCAAGTCCACGAGGCTCACAGTCCCTAAAGTGGCGGTTTAAGATACAGTAGATGGGAATATTTCAGTATGGGGCGGTCGCCTGGGTCACATGGCATTGTACTTGACGAATAGTGATCCCTTCAGGTACACTTAAGCTATTTATCTCAGGGTAGGAGAAGTGGTCTGAACGTGGTCTCTTAATAGGTTCCAGAGTAAGAGGCAATGCCCAGAAGTCCCTGGACGTTTCCGGTTGTGCGAATAGGAGATGAGGGGAGCAGAGAGAGTTCTTGAGACGAGTTGCTTGAGATAGTAACACACCTTGGTCGTATGAACGAGACAGTGATGTCCAACACCTCAAATGTCCCGACCCAAATTGAACATCTCATAATCCTATAAGGAGGGCATATTAGCCAGAGAACGCTCATGCCGATCCAGACATGCCCATGATCCTACATGTCGGTCCATAACGTAAGGACTGTGAGGTCAGTTTTTCGAAAATGCCTAATTCTCACATCCCAGGACGAACCTTCCTTCCAGGCTACTGGAATCCTAGAACTTAGAGGATCCTGGCATGTGTGCATTATCCCCGTATTCCCAATATGCCGATTAAAAGTAAAGTGTTAATCAAAATCCCTTATTGTGTATTTTATGTTTTTTGTTTTTTTTTGGTTTACGCTAATGTTATAGAAAATATTTTGCCACAGTTTGTACAATCACAATCTTTTTAACCCTTTGATCAGTAGGCTAGTTTTCAAATTTTTTATTTCCATTGACATAGACCTTATGATCTTGTTTTTTGCGGACGTGTACTTGGAATGACTTCATCTTTGTGGATCTGTTGCTTTAAAATTGGTAAAACGAGAAAAGAAAACTTTGTAGAAAATGAGCTAACAATGTTTCTCCAGGTCACCTCAATTACAGAGATGACCAACGTTTGCGCATGTCCTAAAATTTGAAAATTTAATTTTTTTTTTTTTTTTTTTTTTTAATATGAGGACTAGTTTGGAGGGTTTGAATATTATAGCACTTGTGAGCGAAAAAGTGGTTTTAATGATACAATATGTCGTTTTACATATGAAGTTTATCATTTTTTTAATCTTTTATCTCTTTTTATGTGCATGTGTACTAGCGAAAAACATAATTCCTGGAGTTTAGCTTTATTTTCTTATTATTTCATTTACCAATCTGTCAATTATTTAACATTAGAAGACTTGGACTATTATGACGTACAAATAAGATATTTTTTGTGATTTATTTCTTTTATGATGAGAAAATGGGCTGATGGTTTTTAAAAGCATTTTACTTGTATATTCAAAAAGAAAAATTTTTTTCATTGTAATTTGTTAGTCCCCTTGTGGGAACTTACAACCCTGCGATCATTGTCCAATGTTATCAATAATAGTAACCCCAGTATCGATGCTATTTCATTGCATTAGTAGATCATCGCAAAGTTAATTTATTTGCAGTAATTCAATACGATAAAGTGTAAACGCATGTATCTATTAATTAGATTCATTACAAACAGAGTGATCTTAGTTTCAAGTGTTAATTTCTGTAAATGTTAATGATAAGGCTCAGCCAATGAAACGCCTAAAGTCTTAGCATCAAAATTAGTCAGGAAGATGAAAGTAAAAACCGCACTGTCTATCCACAGACATCAAGAGGCTTCAATATAATTATTGGTTATTTAATATCAATGCATTCAGGGCGCCCAGAAAACCCCTGAAACATGCAGGAATCGATTTCTGATGACATTCTAACTCAGTGAAATGCACCATTGTTTATGATTATAGTATTTATGTAGTGCATGTACGTTTTGTGTAATGTAGTGTGTAATAAATATGTGTGTGTGTGTGTGTGTGTGGTGTATGTATATAAGTATGTAATATTGTGTGTGTATATATATACTATAATAAAATATATAGTGATATATAGTACACTCACTCAATAACATACACACGGCAGCATTGCTGTATATACAAGTTCACCATCTCCTATGAACACCACCGTGAGCCGCATACACAGAACACAGTCCTGGAACAGCCTTGTAATATAAAAACTAAGAAACAATGTTTCGCCCAACTGCTGATAGTTTATTGGCAATGGAGCGTTAAATAGATCTAGCCACCTGCTCTAGTTGTGCTGACACACAACAACTAGTTTAACATTATTTACCCCAAAGGTTTCCACAACATCCGTGTGCTGAAGCAGGATTACTTATTTCCAATTGCACAACGCTCTGATATCTCGTCTTGTTTCCAAGAATAGGTGAATAGCGTCGATGCGTCCTGGTTCCCAGTCTGCTGAATAACACACTCCCAAGTTGGGAGAGGAAGCTGTCTTCAAATAAAGATGTGTATCTTGATTGAGCGCGTACAAACCACTCCAGGGCGATCGTTCTGTATAAAATTACCTTAAAGCTTTCAATCGATGAGTAGAATGCCCATCTCCACAAAACGCGTTTCGGCGCTAAGGACACTTGAGAAAGGCGCAATTAGCGCCGAAACGCTTTGTGGAACTGGGCGATTCTACATCGATTGAAATAAAACTTTAAGGAATTTATACAGAACATCGCCTGAGTGTTTGTAGCGCTAATCTAATACACATCTTTATTGAACGCTGACACCCATGTAGTATTTAATAAGATCGTTGGCCGTACGTGCACCCATCTGTACCCGTTGATTTGTCAAAACCGCCAATAGACCTTCAAACAGAATCCCCCCCCCCGTCCCACTGTCACACTGTAAATGCTGCTGTCAGAAAATGTGCGTCCACGATGCGGCTGTTTTATTAAGCAGAATAGGGCTGAAGCAATCATCAGCCATCACCTGCCTGTAAACTTTATGTTGCAAGTGTCCTTCATCCCACATCAATAGTTAAAGGAGGCCAAATGTGACATGAAACGTACACCATCATATGTCGGTATGGAGGGTTAATAAACAAATAGTAAGTCTTGCAAGTCTTCACACTAGCGGACGGACTTTTTAAGACTCTTTCTCCTGTTGTTTCAGTATGGCGTCACTACATCAGAGGTAAGAATAACAATGATTGTGAGACAGCCTGTATACACAGCAGTAACACGGAATCCACCAATATACAATAGGTGACCTTTTTCCACACCCATTAATGCTCCATACATTGGATATCAGGAATCTGTTTTGTATGTGATAAAATGGATCACCTCCTGCGCAGTGCAGATGGGCACACTCTAATCCGGGAGCATCGAGTTCTCTTGGGATGTCACGTGCTCACCCGAATCTGTAGCCCGGTAGTAAGCACGATGCTAACAGGAGCGAAACAGCCGTGATAAGTGCTGCTCCCCGTCCTCCCTCCCTCAACCACCGACTATGATACAGGAGACCCCATAAGGAAGAATAAAGGCTGCAAAAAAAATTCCTGTGTGCAGCTCCTACCTGATGACTGAAACTAGAATGACTTTTGCTCAGACAGAGCCAAGGCGCCAGGATACCAACTGTCTAAAAGGAGTATAAGTTCTGAATCCAGGGGTCCCCCCTGAAACACTGGATATCAGCGTAACGTTGATAACCACACCTCTGCCACGAACTGTAATAGTGATGTTATCCTAAGTTAGTGCAGGGCAGGTGAAGCAGTAATAAATTGAAGACACTGCGAGCTCAGTCTTAATTTGCTCACAGTTCTCTTTCACAGATTCGCATTTTTACGAACGTGTAATGCAGTATGCACGAGATACAGTCCGGTGAATGACCAGCCAACTCTCAATTAATTTGTGACACGTTAAACCGAATCCCCATCCGAATTTCCCCTTTTTGGGTTGTCACGCTCTCTCCTGCTGCTGACCTCGTCCTCCTCCCTGCGCTCTTCACAACACCGCCTCGCACCGAGTGGCCTGCGGCCCTGTCAGTTACCGTCCTCTCATTCCCTTTTGACGCTTTATGGCCACCTTTTTCAGCAGTTGTTGATTGTGGATAGTAGCCTGAAGTCACCGCATCCCCGCTTAGCTATTCTGATCTGACGGTCCTCTCACTAGTCTTGCGCCCCACCCTCTACGACCTGGTCCCGTCCACCCGACTCCGTCACGATCACGTGGCTACGGGCACCACAGCTGACTCCCTCAAGTCCCCATGTCCCTGGACCCCTACATGGTTTTCAGACTTCAATCTGACTTCTTCTCCGTCACTTGGTCCTCCTTCCTCCGGTCTTGGGACGATTTCACTCAAACCCGTCGAGCTCAGTCCCACAGGACTTCTTTTTCTTCCCGTCCGATTCTATCCTGGCAGGCGTCCTGCCACGCTCCAACTTGTCCCACTCCGCACGTCTCTCCTTCGACTCAGTCGCCTGTCTCCTCTAACTCCCTCTCCTCTCCAACTGTCATCTAGACTAACATCAGCTTAATTCGATACCACCACATTCGCCGGACTCCAAGAACTTCTCTCGAGCTGCACCAAACCTCTGAATGCACTACCCCAGAGAAATAGACCATCCATCAATTTAGCATAGCTTCAACACTCCCTGAAAACACACCTCTTCGGTCGGCCTATCCTTTCCCTATCATAGTCATTTAGACATAAGATATTCATTGTTATTAATAAGCCCCTAGTACTTTGTGTTCCATCCCGTCGTTAGATTGTAATGCTCCTTCGAGCAAGTTCACCTTCATTTTTGCCTTTTATGATATTTCCTAAGGTGATTTCTATGTTATTGTATGTAACTACTGTTTCTGCATTACCTTTCTGTTCGTAATATTTATTCTTATTTTACTGTTTATCTGATAAAGCTGGGATTGCTAATATGTGTGGCGCATACAAATATTTTATATATTTTTTATAGATGTGTTCTAACCGTCCATTTTATACTTTGTCAGTTTGACGCCTCTGACACCTGTGCGTTGTTCGCACTTCCTTCATCCTTCCTGGTGGGCCCCTTTAAACCTTCTTCTCCAGCCCGACCACCCTACTTGGTTCCCCCCTCCAGACAGATCAGGCTGTGGCTTACCTCAGAGCAATTCACACCTAACCCCTGGCCGTAGAGTGGGTAGGCTGACTAGTGGGTCCTGGAACGGTCATGTCCCCTCCTTACCTGAATGGGGTACTCACACCACTGCTGAGGGTCAGTTACCTCGTGGAGCACTGGATCCCAAGGGCGCCACAAATGTAACAGTGATGATTTCCCTGAAAAAAATTTACAACTGGCCACATGAAAGTTGCTAGATTTCTATTTTTAATTTAATTCAAATTTTAGAAATAAAAGAGCCCTGAAAAGAGTAAAAACATAAAAGTAAAAAAAATACAAAAAAATAAAAAGGTTTAACACATAAGTGATTTAAACAATAGGTCAATTCTGATGACATAATTCCCATTAATGCTCCATTGTTGGCAGTAGTTAGTGCGCGCAGTAGTCTGCACTTTTTTCATGTAGTGTCCTCCCTTGGTGTGTGGAGGATAAATGAGGAAGGGCTCTTGTCAATGGGATGGGTTGTCGGTGCACAGCTGCTATCACTTGGATTTTTAGATGAAATAATTTGATATTACAAGCTAAAAAACCTTGAATATTTATGACTAATAATTGGTTGCTTTTCATAAACATTTGCCATCATTACCACTTGATACTGAGCAGAGCAACCACTTTTCAGTCAACCGAAATTCTGAAGGCCCCAAGTGAAGTTCAAATGGATTCCTGGACTAAGCTGACCGTGGATCACACATGAAATTGTGACGAATACAGCTCGGGTGTGGGCGCGTATCTGCAATATGAGTAATGCACTGGTCTGTAAAGTGGACCATATTACGGTAAACTGCAATTTTGTCCCGTTCGAACCTAGGAGTCCCTATGTGCTAAATACCCCCATATGCTGTCTGCGTCTTGTGGCCTGCTGTGTAGACGGACAACGACAACACAGACCCTAAAGTACGTCACGTGGGATCTTACTGTCAATCACTTCCCATAAGTGTATAAAACATTCATTTCTTTCTATTGCGTTGTTTTTCTAGCAAGAAGCGAATTGTGTGCTTGCTTTTGAAAGGTCCATTCACTAAAATTGTGGTACAAAAAAAATATATAGTTTCCATTGAAAGTGCAGATCATTGATCAGAGCTGGTACAATATCAATTGTGGGGAAATAGTCAAAATACATGCTCCATTTGGGTATTACTCCACTGAAAAGCATTCTGTTGCCCTTAGATGCATGGAATACATATAACCCACAATAGAATTCTGTGAGAAAACTCAGAATATCCCCACTAAAAGAACAAGCCAGTTTTACATTACGATCACACCCACTGGACGCACACTAATTCTCATTAAAGGGGCATCTGTCAGTTAATTTTCAGGTATTATACTAATTATTACCCTTGACTAGTGCCTTGGAGACCTTTAAAAACATGTAAAAATCATTATTTACACTTTATAGTTTCCCATGCTGTAACATTTCAGAGAGCCTGCAGGAGCTCCTGTAACATCTGTGTCATAGCCACCAGTGCCAATGTTGTTCTCAGTCCATAGGTGGGGCAGAAATGTAGTAGTAATGACTTGTAGTGTTTTGAATGTGCTGCAATGCTGCAGTCCATTAACTCTAAGCACTTACACACACAATATCGGTGTCCAACTTCTGAACAGATCTCTGTTGCAGGTGAAATCATGACACCTTGCTCCCTTGTTTTGTACAGCCACAAAATGAAGCAATTGTCCATGTAATTCTCTGCAAGCAGATATCTTTATCAGAATTGGACACGATATCCTGTTTTTATTAACTGTGTCCCTTTAGACGTTTCAGAGCCAATTAGAGAAACTGCAGTCTATTTGAATCCTCTTTGCTCCTGCTGGTTGCCGAGATAGTAGTCCCTGATTTGCTTGGGATGTCCAGCGTTGTATATTGATTCTTCCTGATTGACCCTCTGCCTGGATTTTGTGCTGGTTCTCCACAACACGTTTTGTTACTTTTCTGACCTTCTCCGCTTTGACAAGCTGGCACTTTTCTATTCCTTGAGTTCAAATCCATGCTGTTGCAGGCAACCCCCAAGGACGCTGTAGAGGTGTTAAAGGGTGTCTTGTAACTCGGGTTCTGCCTGAAGGTGCTTTTTGCATTTAGGTACCCGGGATTCCCTTCTTTACCTGGATAACTTGGATGGATGTACGGGTCCGACAGTCCAGTTCGCTCCATTAAGTTTCCCTTTTTATAGGAAAGTTCATCTTCTAAATGTTTAAACAAGCAGTATGCAACACAAAGCAGCCAGACTGAGCAGAGAGAACACACTGTTTTGCTTCCATCTGTGAATAGTGGGTCCATTGGAAAATTACATATACATAGGGGATACGCGCCAATGTTTTAACTCAGACTATGCACACAGTGGTGAACCTCAACCGAACTCCTTTGATCAAGAAAACAGCCAGTTCCTGATTACATCATAAGAAAACCATCAACTGATATGCAAAATGTCTTATAGCATTTTTTAACTGTTTATCCTCTATTTAGAATTCTTTTTCCAATTGCATCATATACTGTAAAGGACTATGAGCGGTATCCATGCACTCCGAGCTCGGAATCCACTGAGGACACTGACATCCAGGAAATCAGAAAAGGTAAATCATTCCTCCTGTCTGATCAACAACTGTGTCATCATATAGAGCAATAGAGAGTGCTTTCACATTCAATCGTGTGCGCTGTCTGCAGTGTGCTGAAGTTCTTCACGTGGTTGGCCTTGCCTAGCGAAATAGGAAGAGCAAATCTCAGATTTACTCAAGAGTCTCCGCGATGCAGATAGCATCGCAAGAGTAACTCAGTTGGTTAGTTCAGCAGCTGTAGAGGCCGACAAGAGTATGTGCAGCAACCTGCACACTCCTGTCACAGCTTCCTGCCCGCATAACGTATGGCGCGCACGTTCAAAGAAGCGCACCACACGCTCATGATATGATCACAGAACAGCATCTTCTCCAAGTAGTGGTAATAGCATTTTTAGGTGAAGCTTTGACGATTTTTCTGTCTTATCGTAACATGTAAAAAAAAAAAACTCCTCCTTACATTTATTGACTTTCCTTGTTTTCCATGTGGCAGTGAAACCATCAATGTTTTTTTGCACCAGATTCTTCTATCAGGCCTGAAGCGAAATCTCCAGCTGCCACACATGGTTTGGGTGACGTGTATACTGCTTCTGGTCTTCATTTCTAGATTTTTCATCCATTAAACGGTTGTCTCTTTTTTCTTCAAGCGGAACTATTTGACATACTGTGTGCCGATAGCTAAAACATTACCAAGAGGTTTGTGCGAACCATCCAGTACAGTCTGCAGATCCTGGTCTTCACTTGCAAGCAAAACCGAGACTTCTTTATAAGTTACTGAAACAATATGAGCCAAACCGGGACTGTGAGAGGAGCGGACTCTGAAACCTTCCCTCACCTATCCCATGTTCATCTCTAACAGTAAAAAGAAATCTGTAACCCATTTTATTTTAGCAGAGAATCTTCACCAAGTGCCTTCTTTATTCCAATTTGAGAGCATAATAACATTATGCATAGAAATCCAGATTACAGCACTTGGTCACTTTTGGCTCCGTGCTTTAGTTTTGATAAAAACAAACCGTTTTTTAATCTTCTGCAGCTCCACTCGTTGCTCTAGATGAATGATCTCTCTCTGTGTACATCCTCAATAAGCATAAGCTCCTTAGAGGACTATTCATACTGTAAATCTAAAACAAGAGCAAACACAAGAGCGCCAAATGGGTCCTATCTGTCTGCCAAAGCTTGTCTGCCAGCAAATAGAAGTGATTGGTCACTTTGGCTGTTCATGCCCATGCATTTTTTGGTGACTGCTCTGTTAGTGGTGAAGAACGCCATCCAGAAAATTAATAATGCATTTATAATCAATTGCTTCCTATTTTCCGTGTGCCTTGTTTCATTCTTCACTAACTATCCAATACATAGCCCTCGCCCAGGATCCACACAGTGATCCTATGGGATAGTCTTCCACCCGTGCATCGCAGCACCTGTTGGGTATAACGTCTTTCCAGTACCTGTCATGTACTCACTCAAATGGGGCAAACCATGGACTCGTGCCAGGGGGTGTTCCTGAGGAAGCACCATACTATGCCACAATACCTCCTAAGCCTTGGATGTTAGACATCTCCGGGATCACCGGTGGATTGCGGGGTGGGGTAAGATTAGTGTGTGTTCTGTCTGTGTGTCTGCAAGTTAGCTCCTAATAAGCAAAATCACCACAAATGGATGATGCAGTTGAATTCGTTTTTGCAAAAAGATATCTGTTACTTGGTTCAGAAACTGCATAAAACGGATCAATAAAAGAGAGAAACAAACGCTCTGTTGAACTTACCGAGCTCCACCTACTCCATTTGATTGTGACAGGTTTCACTGTCCCACCTTGTGTATTACTAAATGAGACCAACCAAATAATGGTTTGGAGAGGATATGCGTTGAGCTCCTGACTATCAAGATCACATAGAAGAACTCGTTCAATAAAGACCAACTGCTGTATGCAGGTTAACGTACCGTCACAGCACACAAGCGCAATTTTTGCTATCAATTTCACTGCAATTTGCCTGGTTGCAGTGAAATCATGGACACCTTGTTCCATTTGTACACAAGCAACAAAATAACAATGTGTCCATGATTTCCACTGTGCAACCAGCAAATTGCCATGTAAATTCCTATCAAAATTGCCGCGAGAACGTACTTTTAGGATGTTGTGGTTTTCATTCCTAATGTTATGCTTGCTCTCTACATGACAAACAAAAACCTAGTGGCCCAATTTCTTGGTCATCAGTATGCTAGCTTGCGCTGAAGGAGCAGATGGTATGATTACAATGTATACTTGCACTAAGCACGTCTGAAGTTTTACATCCATTACATTCCCGCAC
Organism: Allobates femoralis; assembly: GCA_033576535.1. NCBI lineage: Eukaryota > Metazoa > Chordata > Amphibia > Anura > Aromobatidae > Allobates > Allobates femoralis. The sequence continues at coordinate 112,315,623 of JARQOC010000004.1, forward strand.
ATGTATGAGATGGAGTTTATTGAAACTATCCATGATTAACATCCACATATATTCTGTATAAGAAAATTTTTAGTTCACAAATTACTTGCAGATTGTTTGTATTTTACAAGTTCCCTGAAGCTCATATAATGATTCACCATATGTGTTTTCATTGGGATTAGAGATAAGTATTTGATACATTGTCCATTTGTGCTAAGTTTCCCACCAACAAAGAATGGAATATCATGTATTTTATTTCATAGTACACTTCAACTAAGACAGCAGATTCCTCCCATAAATCATGAAAATCAGCTTGTATGATTTTAGATACCTATATTAAGTGTGCTTCTTATTGCATTAATAAGTATTTGATATATACAGCAGCATAACAAGAACATATATAGACAGAAATATTTATCATTCAGAGTCAGATTTTTTGAGTTCTTACCAAGTTTTGCAACCACACTGGCAGCAGGATTTTTTCCCATTTCCTCCATAACAGATCCTCCATATCTTTGAAGGTTTCCGGGCTGTCGTTGAGCAACATTTGACTTTTTCGAGCTCCCGTCAAGAATGTTCTATTGGATTCATTGTCCGAACTGCTAAGCCACTCCAGGATCTCAGAATAATTCTTATGTAGCCACTCTTTAGTTTGCCCTGGTTGTGTGTTTTGGGTATTGTTCATGCTGGAAGATCTACCACACCTGATTACAATGCTTCTTACTGAGAAGTGATTTGTTGCCAAATGCCTCACAATACATCACCCATGCCATCCATCTTCATATGGTGTCGTTGGCCCTGTCCCCATTGCTGAAAAGCAACCTCAATTGTGTGTTACCAGACCCAATGCTTCCCAGTTGGGATGTGTTCTTGGGGTTGTACTAACCTCCTTCTTCCTCCAAACAGTGAAGATTAAGTTATAAATTTATTAAGTAAATTACTAAAAATTCTATTTTGGTCTCATCTGACCACATGACTTTCTCTCATGCCTCCTGCATGATCTTCCAATGAGGCCGAGCTAAAACACATGGACAGTGCGCCCGTGAGCATAGATATTCTTGTGTCGCCAAGGAAATTTTTAATACATGACTGTGTAGTGTGTTAGCTAACGGGGTAATTCCCCCATTTTTTTAGACTTGGTCCCAGCTCCTTCAGGTCATTGACCATCCTCATGTGGAGCCCACTGACGGGTAGCTCGGTACGTGACCGGGTATATCTGGGGTTCACGGCAGTCTCTGGTCTCGACCGTATCCTGAGCCTCACAAGTAATGGGGGAGATTTACAGGGGAGTTTATTTGTCCATGAGCCCAACGCCACGGGTTTTTGTCAGGGTGACCGACCGCTCTGCTAGAGCCTCTGGGGATGATGTTTGGCAGCTGTAGATGTAATGGCTTCTGCTCAGGGTAAGCCTGATCCCCGGGCAAGTGATGTAGTTAAAGTTCCTATGATGAAGCAATGGAATGCTTGCAGATAGGGTAATGAGATTGTAGAGCGATGGCTGCTTGTGAGAAAAAGTAGGGCTTGAGTACAAATCACACACACGTCACCGGTTTGAAGTTTTCCGCAAACCATTACGCAATGATTCATTAAGCAGAGTACATGTCCACGGATTCAGATCTGGCCTGGTTTGCTCCCACCGCTGACCTTCATCACTTCCCACTGCTGCGTTGTGTGTGTGAGCCCCTGCTGCTAGCTGCTTTAGGCTGAGCAGCTGGCATTGTCTCCTCCTCACAGGTCCTTACTCTTTGCAAGGGAAACTTGAGTCTTTCCGTTTTGCTTCTGACCCCGGGACCGTGTTTCTTCGCTGAGGTACAGAGTAAGATCTAACATAACCTTCACTATCCCGGTGTTTACTGTCTCGTGGTCAAGTCACCGTTTCGGAATCCGTATCCTGTCTTTCGCTACCTCCCGGGGCAAGTATAGTTAAACTCAGAGACCGCGCATGTGTGTTTCTTCTGTTTCTCTAAACACTTTCCCTCAATTCCCTGGGCTATGCCTTGAATCGAGTAATTCAGATGTGTGGAGTAAGCCTGATGCATCCTCTTTACAACCAAAGCTCACCAGTCTCAGTTCTCCCTGAGGGGATGCCCACGGAACTGAACTAACTACTTCCTCTTGACAGTCCTAGGAATATATAATGAGCTGCTTAGCAGGGAGTTAACCCTTTGTTGATGGCTATTGTGAGGCACATAAACCCCTGGGTGCCACACCACATGCAGATTTCTGAGCAATACTGACCTTTCTTCACAATCCTCCTTAACCCTACGAGGTGAAATATTGTCAGTGGAGCCCCAACTGAGAAACTGACAGTCATCTTTTGTTTCCTGCCATTTGCTCTAATACGATTGTGTCCAACAGTTGCTTCTTACAAACTGCTTGCATATTATCCTGTAGCCCAGCAGGTGGCGAACGCAGGCCTTGAGGGCCGCACACAGTCCATTGTTTTCTGTTTCCTGTATCATTGACCAATTGGTAAATTAATCTCCTTCACAGGGATGATTGTTAAACTGATTAAATCAAAAGGAATTCCAGAAACCGACTGTGCTGCGGTCCCTCGAGTCCTGGAGCTAGCCCACACCCTGCGTAGCCATCCAGGCCTTGGCATGTCTAAAAACCTTTATCCCTGTGTCCTTAAACCCTTTAACATCCATAGGATATCGCTAACAATAACTTTGCATCGACCTCTGAACAAACCCTGCGGTACAAGTTCCAAGCGACCATCTCGCGCGAGTCTATGGTAATTGGCCTAGTACCAGTTTCCCTCATTGGACTCCCAGCGTAACCCCGGCCCAGGCAATCGTCGTGGTGTGGACAGCGGAGACCAACGCTCAATTACCAGTCCAGCGCCACACATTACATGGTAGGGAGATGGTGAACCCAGGGTAAACATCATAAACAAGCGCAGCACTCTGCTTATTTTACCCGATGTGTACCTGAGTTTACGCTAGCGTTGACGCTTGAACTGCGGTGTGAGGTCACTGCCTGAGAAATAGTATCAGATAGCGGATTTATCCCAGCGATCCCCGATTGGTATTGGAAATTGCAGCAGCTGGATTCAGGGCCTTTAGACAGCAGCCTCTTTGGGGTCATTGGCCAATATGAAGAGGTTATGCTTGTGTGTTTGATGTGATGACATTCGGTTTATATACAGTAACAAGTTCAAACAGGAGCAATAATACAGTAAAGGTGACAAAGGTAGGATGAGTAAGAACTAACATTCTTTGAAGCCAGATTGCCTATGTAGTTTTGGACATGATCAAATTACTTATGTTATTCACAAAATGCAAATAAATCAAATCATACAATTTGATTTAAGGAGTTTTTTTTATACTCTGTCTGTCACAGTTAAAGTGTAGCCTACAATAAAAATGTAACAGACCTCGTCCATTTGGTTGCCAGGAGGAAAACTTATTATGTAAGTAAACTATTGGGAAAGAAAAATAACTCATTGACTCATTTCACTCTCTGACACACGTTAAACTAAGGAAAGTTAGCTTTTATGTTTACCTGCCCAAGAATTAGTGAACTGACACATGAAAATTAGCATATTTTAATGTAAAATAAGAATTTCATATGCGTCAAGCCGAGTTACCCGCAGCACTATTTACAATTCAGAGGGGAAACATGTTACAAATAATGAGAGACATATTAAAGAAAACGTCAATACAAATGTAGACACCACGAGAACTACTTGGATTTTGAAATTCTTAAAGGAACACCGTGTGAGAGAGCTTTAGAGCTTTCGATTCCTAGCTAACATGATGAGCAGAGTGATGTGCACTGCCATTCTAGATCTATCGATCATCTTTTTAATATGATAAAATCATACCTGCTCCTCAGCTCTGAGTCCTCCCCCCCCCATGGGACCTGGAATCCTTCAGCTTGGCAGCTTCATGTAGGAGCAAGAGCTAGATGTGTGCAGGTAGTGGATGCTGGGAGCTGCATGATCAATCCTACATTCCAACTCCACACACACTGGTATGATAGATAGGGGAGGGGCATGGCCGCCAGCCCACATGCTCACTACACAACGCCTTCCCTGATAATAGCCTTCCATTGATGACGGGGTCCCAAGCTTTAAATCGCATCCAGTCACTAAGCAGATACAAATTCATGCAGTGGATCCTCTTGCATTAATGATAGATGCATAAATTTAACTGGTATTGTTAGGCTATAGCACGAGGCAAATCATTACAATTTGGATTCGATGTCCAGCTCTGCATTCCTCCAATCCCATGAAAGACATGGTTGCTTCCTATCCTATCCCCAACGTCAATGGATCACCTCTATCATCACCTGCTTCTCCACTAGAAAAGTAAGATAAGATCTATGCAAGCACCCATCATCCACCCCCCCACACCCCAACCTGGTTTTCACTGGTTTCCTGCTGCAGCAGTGAACACAGGCTGTGAAATTTATTCCAATCTAGAGGGTTTAGGGAGGGTGAGAGCAAAGTGGGTAAAGAGCATGTATGTATTTAATTGATTTACCAGAATCTATAGATCCCAGAACTGCGTGTGAACTGCTCTTTCATCATTAGGTGCAGGAACGGTACTAAAACTTTTGCTCCTCCCGATTCCCATTAATTCGATGATAACTTTTTATAAATTTTGCTAATTAGTTGTAAATTGAAGATAGATAATATTAAGTTACATAGACACTGACACTATTAAACCAATAGACACATCGTCCAAGTGCATCTCAATGAATTAAAAAATTATCAAAAAAGTTATTATTTTAGTAATTCAATGCTAAAAAGGTGAAATACATATATTTTAGTAGTTCTACAAACAGAGTGATCTATTATTCAAGTTTTTTTTCTAGTACAATGTGATGATTAATGCTTACAGCAAATTAAAAACCAAAAGTCATTATACTCATCAAAATTAAAGTAAGGATAAATTTAATTTAAAAACCATCTCACGTATTCCATGAGACATCAAAGGTAATATAATATTATGTATTAGTCGAAACCGTGTTTCACAGCTTCCTGAAACACACTGAAATATGCCTATATTAAATTGTATATGTCCTGAAGGAAGTGGGCCTAGGACCCTGAAACGCGTTGTCTAATAAATCAATATTTATTCAACACCTTTTATTGTCTCATGGAATATGTACACAGTTTTTACACCTATATCCATCCCCTCCCCTATATTCTCCACGCTGGGGTCTGGCAGCCAGCGGTTAGCTTTGAGAATGGTTTGATTCGCACAACCACACAAGAGTAAGCCCTTGAACCAATCTAGGTAATATTTTTATCCTCTCAAGACCCTTATCCTTGCCTAGCTTATAACGAATCTTCTGAAATAACGACCATTGAGTTTTCTAGTGCGTAAGATATAATCATCAAAACGATTACATAAATAAACACTTAACTAGAGGCACACTGTGTGTAATACTGTATAAAATATTTTTTCACTTTTTGTATTGAATTACTGACTTTTTGATGACTAATTCATTGCGGATGTACCTGTAATCCACTAATTTTGTATTTGTCGACATTGTTGAACTCTGGTTTCTTTCCTAGGATTTCTACCAATAAAAATCAAATTTTTAATGCTACCGTAAAGCCGCCCTTTGAAAATGTAGGGGCATAATATTAAATTCTCATTATAGCTATTATGTCCAAAAAGAGCTGGTAATTGATCCTTTGCATAGATTTAGTTAAAGTCCTAATAAATTACGAGCTCTTATTAAAGAGTTTTGCACCTTAATTGGGAGAAAGTTGAAAGAATAGATTTTATAATACTGCATAATGTGAGTAATGTATTTTGTGCACCCGCAATTCCCTCTTACAGTCCTCACATTACAGAGTTATGGCTCATACACCTACATGAACATGTGGAGCGGAAACAGACTTGAGTACTCCAATGAAGTTCCGAAACTAGAAGAGTCTGTCGAGTTGAGCCCCATCTTCCAAATGCTATAACCCTGCTTTGTAGTACATTGTGTCATACATATACATGTAAAAAGCACGCGCCCGGGTACAGAGATTTCTGCATTCTTCCCCAGATAATGCCATGAACGTCATGAAACGAGAAATATCCGGACAGAATTGGCAATTGAGAGGATGATTTTGAGAGCTTGATATGAGCTGATGACCATCAGAACCTTGATGTACGCAAGATGATATATAGGGTCTTTGTACCATGACCCTTGGGTTTTATCACGCAGTTGGTTTATTGGTTTGGCATCCTTGTCATGTCTCAGATGAATGACTATGGATATTGTTTGACCAGGGTAGAGAACTTAGCTATAAAGCTACACAGTGGCTGAACCATCTTCTTCATGTTTTACAACTGCCTTCTATGTGTAAACGTTTGGAATCAAGTGTTTATATTGAGGTGAGAGAACTTGCAAAGATCCATTGACTAGCCCATACCTTCAATATTAAATACATCTCACTTGTGGAATCCAAGATATATGAAGGCACCTCATTATCCCATAATATAACCATGGCTAAAAAGCCAATGGTAGCAATCCAAAATATAATGGACTATAATGATTCAGCTTGAGATTCAATTGGAAGGCCTGCACATTACATCATACAATAAAACCACAGAGCTCGTAAGTTAAAAGGGTATTCACAAAATCAAAATGTGTGTCTTATAATTAATGAACACAATACACGGGGTGCAGAGCGTAGGCATACAGGGTAAAATAGTTTGAAATTATAATCATCTATACTTTCATGAATATATCTATGATCTTTAAAAACTCCCCAAAAAAGAATCCTCAGTAATGTCTGTGTTGTTCCTTTTCGTGATCAACCAGGCCTCGTCTACCTACTCACTTTAGCAAAAATTTTTAAAAAAGCTATAATATAAATAGAATACTGCATGATCAATATATGCACCCCTCCTGTATATTATTATTTTTATGCACAGGTGTAGAATCATTTATACATTTGCGAACATATCACCCCTCAAAGATCACTAAATGACCACCATAGTCAATTGAACGTCTTGCCATAGTACCAGTGCTCCTAGTTGGTCATGTGCAATGCAGCTCCCCAGACTGGCAACCATGTCTAGCAATAGCACTCTCTGCCTACAGCACTACATTGATGTGTAATCAACCGTCTTACAATACACTATTTGCCTGTCACTCGTCAGTGGCTCCATGCACACACCCTGTGTAAATATAAATTCTTATCTCTGCCATCTACATCTGTATATACCCGCTTCTGGTTCTTACTCGTTTTATTGTTTCTCTCAAAGCTCAATTCTCCTTACTGCCTCCCAAATAACGAGTAATTACCATGCAGAGCGGAGCTGTATATTGTTTGCCGGCTGCTGACAAATCAATTATGGTGAAACTTCAATTCTTCACTGTTGACTGCTTAAGGCAGAATGATTATCTTCTTCAGTTGCATGCAAGTAGAGCGATCATGTGCATAATCACATCAACTGCATCCGAGCAGTAGCAAAAAACAACAAGCTCTATCTGTGCACTGCTTTGTTTGTAAAAGCTCCATTGTATAGAGTGTACTGCGTTAAGCTCTAGAGAGAAATCCAACTCAAGATATCAGCCTAGCCGATTGCATCTATAACATGATTAAATGGTAGCAAAATAAAACGATTAGCAGTATAGGTGCAGCAGAAGCATAAGGTAAATTCTACACTTAGTCTGATGCTAATTTAGAGATGAGTTATCTTTTGCATGCACTAAATGGGGCTAGAAGTCTGTATCAGTAAGATCAAAGGATGTTTTGTCACTAAATTAGGGAATAGCCTACAACTATGTAAACTGCATGCATAACGGAAAAAAAACGCAGGCACGAATAGATAACCCTTCAGTTTAGCTTACTCTGTATATACTATAGTAAAGGCAGGTTTAACATGTGTAACATCGATACTGAATCTCTGCAACTTGTGACTTGCTAGCTACGCCTAGCGATGTATTCTATTTGTGATGATCCTGCAACGATCAGCAGATCAGCTCGCTGATCGTTAGCGGAATGGCCCAAGCTGTTTTTTGAGTCGTTGGTCTCCTCTGGGTAGAGCGGCCACATCGCATGTGACAGCGGGAGACAATGATCAACAGACCTCTACCGCCAAGTCCAGCACCACACAGTTAATGGCTGGAAGCTGAGAAGCCAGGATAAACTCGTAACTAAGGCGCAGTGCTATGCTTTACCGCCTGTGTACCCTGGTTACAGTGTGGTTGCTATCCTGGTCTTGAGTCTGCCTATGTGACAGCTCATACGATTAATTTTGGGTCGTGAACATTCGCTGACATCCCGAATGTGTAAACCGTTCCATCATATGCATATACTGTCTTTCAAAAAAATAAAGTTGATTGTACAAATACCCTTTCTAAAACAGATTCTTTCACTAGAGTTCCCAAAACAAACGTATACTTTATTAAAAGAAGGTGTATAATAGACCTGATAGGATTGTTTGATTGCAGAAAGCTTCATAATCCCTAAGTACTAGTGATCAAATATTTTTGAGTCCAGCGACAGAGATAGACAGTGTCATGAGTTTCAAGTATATTCAGTCTCTTACAACCACTAAGACTGACTGAACTGCACCTTGTACTGATAGTATAGATCCAAGCATCAGCAGGGAGTAGGCACGCGAGAGCTGTCAATTAGGAAATTGACGTAAACTTGTAATAAGCTTACACAATCATTTTGACATGAGTTGTTGCAAAGTAAATACAGTATCTGAATCAGATCTAAGAAATTCTAATATGGAATGGCTTTAGGTATAACTCAAATTTAGGTGGACATATCTTGCTGTTAAGAAATACAATACGCAATCCCCCAAGGATCTACAATCTACCAATGCTGTGATTAAAGCTTTACTTTAGCATTTACTGGTGATGCTGCCAGCCTGCTGGTCTGTAGTTAATGAGTTAGTTATCAAACTTCTCTGCGATATAGGGCATGGGTTGCCTTAGGGGTACTAAATGAGGCTTCTATGTGGCAAGCCATTACCCACCATTGACAACGACCACTAAATGATCAATTAAGAAAGTGTATATCCTATGATATTTTATACAGATTTTTTTTGTCTGAGCACGAACATTTGCTTGTTAATCCCACTTGCTGACGTTTTTTAAGATACATTAGGAAATAATAGATGTTCTCTTTAAAACGGTAGTTGCCTGATTCAAGTGCAATGTCTAAAAAAAGGAGATATGACCCAGGGCGCTGGGACCTTATTCGTCTTACGGAAAAAAGGGACCCATGTTAACCTGTCTCCAAACACCTTCTAATATGTAACACCGGAGCGCAGAGAAGCTGGCCCCTCACAAAGGTAAGACACACCTCCATTCGCCATAACTGTTATGGGGTGTGCATTATTACAAAATTCATTTGCTTAAATTGTGAATTCACCTTTTAAAAACTATTTGACCAATTAAAATTGAAGATACTACAGTACACTACAAAAAAGAACTACCTAAGAGTTTAACACTGTGTGGCAGAATTATATAGTCAAATGATTTTTTTTGATCGAACAAGATACTTTTTTATACAGTGTGTCCGACTCCAAGCTTATAGGCATGAGACCAAACTACCAATTAATAAATCATGCGTGATGTGCATCTCTGTAATAGGAGGTATGATGTACTGACATCAACACCCAAATAAAGGTTGTGGCTTTAATTATAAGCAATTTGCCTTTCCATAGGCAATGGTCAAAGATGATTTAGACGGCCTCGTAAAGAGTCCAAAAATTGTGAGATGTCTTGCAGAGGATCACGAGTCCTGAATTGCAAACTTTGAACGTGATCACTGAACACTCAATGCGTTTCATTGCAAATACAACAGGGCCGCCAGAAGCGTGTTTGGGCAAAAAAAGCGGCAAAATAACTGCCCATGAAATTGAGGAAAAGTCAAGCGTGATGCTTCCAATATTCCATTTGTCCACTATTTTTATTGTCATAGTTTCATAGCTGCAGAAGTATGCAGAAAAGCACAAGGGTGTTGCTATACACCAGGACATTGCCAGACGGTAAGAAAGGCTGAATAAAAGCGACCCTACTTTTGAACAAGAAACATAAGGTAAAGACGTAAAGGACTGGCCAAGAAATATCGTTAAACTGAATTTTCATAGTTTTTAGTGGACTGAGAAATGAGAGTGATTCTTGATAGCTAGATTGAAGTTGCCAGATGCTTGATCGAGAAAAGAAGTCAGAGAGCTGCCACGTCCGGACGTGCAGACTGCCAGCAAGGTGGAAGGCTGGGTTAACTGGGGGGGGGGGTAGTGGCTGTATCATCAAGATGAACATGTGGATACCTTTTTTTCGGGTTAAGTATGAAGTGAAACCAACTCTCTTGACTGACTGCCGAACTTCGTGGAAGACACTCTCTTCAAAGCATGGTACAGAAGAGAGTTCGTATTTCAAAAAATCATGAGATTTTCATGCAGAGACAATGCTCCATCACATGCATCCAACTACTCCAACAGTGTGGCTGGCCAGTAAAGGTCTAAAGAAAGAAACAATAATGACATGGCCCCTCCTTGTTCACCTGATCTGAACCCATAGAGAACCTGTGGTGTCCCCTAAAATGTGAGATCTACGGGGGAAAACAGTACACCTTTTGGGAACAGTGTCTGGGGGGCTTGTGGTGGGCTGCTGTCGCACATGTTGATCTAAACATATCAGCAATGACAGAATCTATGGATGGAGGCTTTGAGTGTATCATAAAGAAAGGTGGCTATATTGGTCACTAATTTTTTTTGTGTTGTTTTTCCATGTCAGAAATGTTTTTTTCTACATTTTGTGCAGTTATATTAGTTTACCTGGTGAAAATAAACAAGTGTGATGAATATATTTGGATTTTATTAAGTTGCCTAATAATTCTGCACAGCAATAGTTACCTGCACAAACAGAAATCCTCCTAAAATAGCCAAATCTAAAAAAAAAAACTCCAACTTCCAAAATATTAAGCTTTGATATTTGAGTCTTTTGGGTTGATTGAGAACATAGTTGTTGATTAATAATAAAAATAATCCTCTACAATACAACTTGCCTAATAATTCTGCACACAGTGTATACAATGTGCTGAATTATTTATGGCACTGGTAAATGAAAGGTGTGTCTGACTGGCAGTGTCTGGTGGCTGCGCAGTGTTTGGTGGCTGCGCAGTGTCTTGTGGCTGCGCAGTGTCTGGTGCTGCGCAGTGTTTGTGGCTGCGCATGTCTGGGTGGCGCGCAGTGTTTGGTGGCTGCGCAGTGTCTTGGTGGCTGCGCAGTGTCCGCGGTGCGCAGTGTCCGGCGGCTGCGCAGTGTCCCGGCGGTGCGTAGTGTCCGGCGGCTGCGTAGTGTCCGCGGCTGCGTAGTGTCCGGCGGTGCCAGTGTCCGGCGGCTGCCCAGTGTCCGGCGGCTGCGCAGTGTCGGCGTGTGCAGTGTCCCGGTGGCTGCGCAGTGTCCCGGTAATTGCTTTCTGTGTCATTATTGATTATACGGTATAATAAAGGTTGATTAGTGCTTCAGTGAGTGCAGGGGAGTCCAAAAGACTGCATAGTGTTTCAGTTATTGTATGTTATAGTAGATATTGCATTGGTCCAAGTGATTATTTGGTGTAATATTGAGTGTTTGTTGCCCCATAGATTGCATAGTGATTGTATGGTGTCCCAGTGGATACATCATCCTTCACTCCCATAGAGTCCCAGTGACTGTGACTCAGTAGATGACATTAATATGTTTGGACAGAAATGTCAGAGGTGATGATGGATGTGTTCTGACTGAATTAAGAACGTACATATTACCAAGTCCCCGGCGTCAGTGCTGGGCCTCTCCGCTGATGGTACATCCAGTCCCACGGCTCTTTTCACATCCTAACAATCACTTTGCTGATGCCACCACTACTTTAATGAAAGAGATTTCCAGTTGTTATTTCAGTGTCTGGCCTGCTGGCACAGCTTCGTGGTACAATACCTCTGTGATTTCTGTGAGATAAGTGACCATTTGTGTTTGGTCAGTCGTTGCTGGTTTGGATCCCAGTATATCTGTGTTGTGTCTTGTTCTCATGTTGAGAACATATCTGTCAAAAAGTTTTTTCACACATTAGATATTAGAAAACCTGTTTGACAGGGTGATGAGTGGAACAGGCGGGCACGAGAGGTGGTGGGTTCTCCTTCAATGGAAGTCTTCACACAGAGGCTGGACAGACATGTCTGGGATGATTTAGTGAATATTGCTTTGAGCAGAAGGTTGGACCAGATGACCTGGAGGTCCTTTCCGACTCTACCATGCTATAATTCTGTGATCTGCTGAACATCTCTGAATCCCAGATATGTGTCTGATTACTATCTTTCTCTGTGTCTCTTCTAGAATGGGGTGATCTCTCTGATGGACTGCACCTTACTTGAAGACCAGGATGATGATGACAGTTAGTACAGCAACTCATTCGACAGTTAACCTTTATTTTGCTAATTCACCCCATGACACCAATTACTTAGCATTAAAACAAAAAGATGCCGTCCCGTAAATCATCTTTTTACTGTGCTCTATGACATTGCATGCAGGCTCCATGCATACTTACCATTTTGTCCACTGTCTCCTGTTGCAGACAGACCTCCCACACAGGATGGGGATCACTTGGACTTTAAGATCTCAGTGGAACCCAAAGATTCTGCACCATTTGTTGTCATTCTGCTGGCATCTTCCAGGCAGGAGAAAGCAGCATGGACCAGTGACATCAGCCAGGTCACCACTGTCATCACTGTGTCATCTCCTAGCCACCATAAGTGACATGATGTCTTTATATCTCCATGGTATCATCACCACTTCCATTTATTCTTCCCTATCCTATTACTCAGTTTATCCAGTCTTGTGGGCTTAGGTTCAGTGTTTCTTCTTTGCTAGACCAGTCTTTCAATGGTTCTGAATGTTATATTTTTTTGACATTACACAATACTCATAAATCTTCCCAATCTTCAGCTGTCAATACATATTAAAAATACATAGGCTGAACCCAGTGATTGTGTCCAGACCGGACGACGATCCATCCTGTATGGTGGCTCCCGACCTCTCCTTGTGGGCGGATGTAGGAGGGGGGAAGGACACTTAGATTTTAGCTGCCTGATTCTTGGGTGATAAACTGAGCCCAACACGTGTATATGGAGGTTGAGCAAGCGAGCTGTTGGCATGAAGAGCATGTAACCAACGGCTATCTTATGTCCAACCATGGTAGCATTTGCACATCTTAGGGCTAGGACCCGATTCTTTCTTGCATTTGCAACTTTTGGTCTAGTTTTTGATGTTTATTCTGTTAATTTGTGCCTTTTTTTAAAGTTTATTTTATATTTATTTACCTATTGATGTTTTGTATTTTAAGGGTATGTGCACACGTGTTGGACGCAGTGCCTCCAAACCTGTGGGTGAACGCCGGGAGACCGCAGCCGCGGTCCACGATCTGCGTTGGGTGCAGGGCAGCTTCTCCCTGCATTCACCCGCAGGAGATCTCTTCCGACTCCGCAGCATGAAATTAACATGCGGAAGTGCAGCAACACGTACCGCAGGTGAGATAACGCTGCGGAGGGGAGGAGCACAGTGAGCATGGGATTTCTAGAAATCCATACTGTGCTGCAAGAGGCTGCATCCAAAACGCTGTGATTCCTGATCGTGTGCACACAGCCTTAAAGGCAAAAATACACAGCATTTTTTCATGTAAAATTAATCAACCCTGTTCACTGTTGTAAAGAGTTTGGCACAAAAGAAATCAATATCCCAAAAAAAGGTGTGTTTTTTTATCATTTAGTGCTTCCTGCACCTTCTAGAAGTGTATGTCTTCTATAAACGCCAACCCACATACATGGCCATTAGAAAGTACAAGAATAAGAGGGCAATCTCTTTTTGTTAGAAGGCCTCTTTTTGTCTCGCTGACACTCTAGCTGTATTATCTGGGTGAACCCAGCTGCAAGTGTTCTTTGTTCTTACAGCGCCTCCGCAGGGAAAGTAGTGCATTGCACAGATTAAATCAATGTGCTGTCCATAAAATGCTAAGACTTGGTTGGGTCTCCAGAGCGACAGTCTCTTTGTAGCTGATAAAGGAGTGTCCTGATCAGTGGATATGCCTATTTTAATTCAGAACAATCTAATAATGTATTTGAAAATGATTTTTTTTTTGCAAAATCAGAAAACCTTCCTGGTTTGATAGCACAGATATAAAATATACCATGCCTTGTTCATACATACTGTGATATACTCAGCCGCTAGCGGTTTCTAATTGCCGATAGACTGGTGTTGGGTTGTTCTCCATTTGTCTTTGTGACTGCCCCAGTGTTTTCTGTACCCCATTATTCCCTTCCACGTTGTTCTGTTGTGTGTCAGCCGCTCTCTACCTACATCTGACCGTGAGTCTGCTCTCTAGTGTGTGGATAACATTCGCTGTAATGGACTGATGATGAACGCCTTTGAGGAGAATTCCAAGGTCTCTGTTCCCCAGATGATCAAGTGAGTGAATCAAGAATAGATACTGTTCTATACTGATAGAACATTACATTTCCAGTTTAGTTCCTGTAAAGCTTGTGACTATAGGTGAGAATAAAAGTGACGCAGGGAACACTGCATACATTTATTAGTTGTACAGGTGCATCTCAATGAATTAGAATATCATCAAAAAGTTAATTTATTTCAGTAATTCAATACAAAAAGTGAAACGTATATATTATATAGAGTCATGACAAGCAGTTTGATCTTTTTCAAGTGTTTATTTCTGTTAATGTTGATGATTATTGCTTGCAGCCAATGAAAACCCAAAGTCAGTTATTCTTCCACTCAGCTTTCCATTAATATGCTTGGATACAGCACACTGTGAACAGCCATCTTCTTTAGCAATGACCTTTTGTGGCTTACCCTCCTTGTGGAGTGTGTCAATGACTGCCTTCTGGACACCTGTCAAGTCAGCAGTCTTCCCCAGACTAAGGGACCGTTTTAAACACTTAAGTAACACAAACCATCTGCAAACGCTTACTATTTTAATTTTCTGAGATAATGACACTAAAGTTTTCATTAGCTGTAAGCCATGATCATCAACATTCACAGAAATAAACACTTGAAATAGATCACTCTGTAATGACTCTATATAATATGTGCATTTCACTTTATGGATTGAATTACTGAAATAAATTAAGTTTTTGATGATATTCTAATTCATTCAGATGCACCTGTATGTAAAAGGGGTTTTCAATTCTTGATATACTGGTAAAATTGCAACTTAGCAATGTACCTCTTATTAAAAAGAATTTTTAATTTTCAAGAAAGGAGGGAATTTTTTTTAATTTTGCTTTTATACTGCTCATTGCCTAGGTCAGAGGTCCACGACTCCAGTCCTCAAGGCCCACACACAGTGCAGGTTTTCAGGATTTCTTTAGTATTGCAAAGGGTTTGGAATCATCACTAGGGCAGGTGATTAAATTATCACCTGTGCAATACTAAGGAAATCCTGAAAACCTGCACTGTTGGGTGGCCTTGAGGACTGGAGTTGGGGACTTCTGGCCTAGGTCACTGGCCACTGAGGCAATCTATCTGGGTGGCCAACTTCCTAGGCAAGGAGTGTGTGCTTGCATGCTGTATGCTTAAGGGGTTGTCTGATCTAAAACGCATTGTGACTGCAGACTTCTGAATGCACGTATGCACTGTGTGCTCAAGGATTCACCGTTTTCTGAGCTGTGAACGGCAGTCATGTGGCTGCAATTGTGCGATATGCATGTTTGCAGACAAAACCCGACAAGTAGGTGCAGCCTCACTCAGTACAGTGTATGGAGTGAGTGTGCCCCACTCACTTTTCTCACTACTTTTATATTGAGTGGGGTTGCACCCACTAATCGGGTTCTGGCTGGGACATGCATATTGCACAATTGCAGCCATGTAACCGCTGTTCCCAGCTTAGAAACCGGTGAATCCTCGCAGCGCACAGTCTGTACACTAGGAGGATTAAGAAGTCTGCAGTCACATAGGGGTACTGCAGACTTATTTTAGACCAAACAACCCTTTTAAGAGCCTGCAAGCGCTGCCGTGAAGCTGTCTGGATCAGAGCAGTTTGTCAGTCACTGTGTTTGTTAATCTCAGGCAAATCTGTCAGTGCTTGCAGTATTAGAGTGCGCACTTCAGGTCATCATGCCATTAGTTTGAATTGTACATTTTCAAAACACCGTCCCCAGCAGACGGGAAGCAGAACAGCAGTGTTTTCTACTCAATAAAGAAGTTTATAGAGCCACTTTCTTAAGCAACTACAATATATTAAAGGGGTTGTCCCAACTGGTAATGTGAATGTCAACAGAACTACTTTCTCAAGGATGATTACTGGCAGAATGTGCAGCCACATATTTCTCCTGCAGCTCACATGCAGGTAGTATTACATAAAAAATACCTAAAAGAAATAAGCCAAAGCATGAGTTGGTATACATGCAGCATATAGGAGCATGTTCACACTGTGGTCATTTAACAGACAAAGCCTGAGATAGATACAGAATGAACATATACGCTTTACTGAGTAAGTAAATATTAACAGTATATGTATATATATGTGTATGTGTATATATATATATATATATATATATATATATAATATTACATTAGATACTTAGTACATAAGAAGGAAGAGAGATCAGCGGTTTGCAGGGCGCTATAAAGGAGACGTAAAAGACAGGATTTACTTTGAAACAAGTCTTACATTTAATTCAGGTCCTCACAACGCGTTTCGGCAGCAAGCTCCGCCTTCATCAGGTGATAACCCATACCCCCCCTCCCCAAGTATTTATAGGCTCATAGTAAGATGACATCAGCAGTTCACAGTTTAACTCTTTCCTCATGATTTACTGCCAGGAGGAATAAAGGAGTCAATTAATATTCCATTTTATCATCTACCATGTTAATTCAGATTAAGGGGAAAAGGAAATTTCATGCTAGAGGGGGAGAGAGAATATTAGATACTTAGTAACACTATTTTTGATAAAAAGCGTAAAAGCCATCCCACCATGACAAGGTGTATCCTAATCAGGGCAGTCCTGAGGCAGAGCTGGTATTACATAGTTTCCAATTAAATGAGTGGGAGCCTCTTCGACTTCTTCCCGCACAGACTCCCATCTCAGAAGCAGCAAGTCTCACACAGAAGTTATATAGCGCCACAGTTGAGAGACAATTACAGACTTTTTTTTTCTTATTTCCAGGGCTGTTCTCACTTAAACAGAGGTGTTTATATTTTCCTAATTATATACATTTGAAATTTTATTTTAAGTCTGATTTTTAATTTTTTTTTGGTTAGTATCATATGAGTTCACTTTTTTTCTATATACTATGTCAAGTGACTTTTTCTGACAACGTGTTCCCACAGGTCAGACAGCAGCTTGTATTGTGATGATATCGACATTCGATTCAGTAAAAACAATGAACTCGTGCAAGGTTCTTCAGATACGCTACGCAAGTGTGGAGCGTTTACTGGAGCGTCTCACGGACCTGCGCTTTTTAAGCATTGATTTCCTCAACACCTTCCTTCACTCGTACCGGGTCTTCACTACTGCAGATATTGTTCTTGACAAGCTCATCGCTATCTATAGGAAACCGGTCAGCGCCATCCCTGCCAGGTGGGTACCAGTAACCGAGACCAAAGCCAGTGCAACAAGCTCAAAGAAATCCATATCCAAGTCTATGGGGATGCGTTCTAATTAGGTATGTGTTTTATGTTTCTGTATGCCTGAGGGTACAGATACGAGATTAGATGGTTATTTAATCCACTCTCGCCAATCGGGCTTCTTGGAATCCCAATACTGTAAAACCGCAGCTCTGAAGCACAAATTGCTGCTCGAACAATTGAAACCTATGTAGGCAAACAGAACATAAACATTCATGAGCAGATGTTAAGTTTTACCAACGGAAATAGCGCACGGAAATGACACTACTTACAGTCTTCTGTAGAGTAATTCCTCAAATTTAGTGGAGTTCCTTAAATCACCTCCGGAGCATCAGTTGCCGCTTGAGGAAATATATAGTGTTCACAATCCAGGAAAAGGGGTATCAGCAGGACTCATGTCCTGTGTTAAACCATCCAACTGGATGAAAACCACATTAGGGAGAGGTGTGGGATGTGAGGGACGACAAGCTTGTGTCACACCACCAGGTGCTTTAGCTGGTCCCTCCTCAAGCTTGCCATCCCTCACATCCCGCACCTCTCCCTGATGTGGTTTTAATCCTGTTGTAAATAAAGTTGGATGGTATAACACAGGACCTGAGTGCTGCTGATACCTCTTTTCCTATATGTTAAGTTTTACACTTTTTGGGCAGATACCAAAACTGATGCCCCACCTGTCCATGGGTTGTGTCTGATGGATGATATTGCATCTCACTCCATGACTGAACAACCTGCTGAAGTTATGTTTTTCCAAGAAAGCAGGAAAACTCTACAGAACACAATTTCCCAGTATTAAACATTTTTTTTATTATTTCTAGATAAATCATTGTGAATTTGCCTTCATTTTCTTGCATGTTCCATTGTGATTAGGGCATCACTATTTATTTCATATTTTGTTTGCATTTTCACATCTTTAGATCTTTAGAACTTCTGTTTGCAAGTAATCAGAATAATAAACTTCTGTATGGCGAGCCACCTAAGTCTCCTAGAGCAACACGCAAGTTCTCATCCCCACCACCCCTCTCCATCACCAAGTCATCATCCCCAAGTCGTAGACGCAAATTGTCGCTTAATATTCCCATAATCACTGGTGGAAAAGCATTGGACCTGGCCGCCTTGAGCTGCTCTTCCAATGGATATTCAAGTGCCTGTCCTGCTCCTCCTCCATACAGCAAGACGAGCCTGGACATCAACAAACTCTATGTATCTGGAAGTTTCCCAAGCAAGGTGGGAGAAGGTGAGGAGCCACCTGCTGAGAAGGATGAGGAGCCGGTTGCACCACGCCAAAATAAAGGTTTGTGGATGCTAATCTCTGCTTCTTACAAAAAATTGTACAAAAGTACCCAGGCATTGGAGGGGCTGAGATATTTTTTTTATTTTATTCAGAGCGCCAAGTGCCATGCAGAGTTGTGGCTTCATGCTTGCTACTTTCAGCCACCAATAGGGGGAGCTGTGGAGCTTACAGCATACTGATTTGTTAGTCAGTTTAATACATCTGATATATAAAGCTGAATGTATGTATGGCCACTATATGCCCATATATGGCAATATCACCCATATATGGTAATAGTACTCTGTGTCCCTCCATTGTAATAGTGCCCCCTGTGCCCATATATGGTAATATGACTCTGTCCCTCATGGTAATAGGGCCCCCTATGCGCATATACAGTAGCGGTGCACTATTACCATGAGGGACACAGAGTCCATATATGGTAATAGTACTTTGTGTCACTGATGGTAATAGTGCCCCCTGTGCCAATAAATGGTAACTGTGCCCATATATGGTAATAGGACTGATTCCCTCATAATAATAATGCCTTCTGTGCCCATATATGGTAATAGTACTCTGTGTACCTCATAGTAATAGTGGGAAATCAGATTTATAAAACTACTAGCTGTAGAATCGGTGTTGCCCGGGCTTAATACCCATATATTGTTATAATGCTCATGTATGGTTATGTATGCGTGTATGTATAATAGCCCTGCCCCCTCCCAGTAGCCCCGCCTCTTCGTAGCTTCGCCCCTATACATAGCCCCACCCCTCCCAGTAGCCCTGTCTCTTTCAAAGTGCCGCCCCCACATATAGCCTTGCCCCTGCATAGCTCCACCCCTCCACATAGTCTTGGGGGTAGGGCTATGTAGAGGAGGTGGGGATATATGGAAATGCAGGCTGCGAAGTTGGCGTGGCTATGTGGAGTGGGCAGGGCTTGATGCATACCTACACCCACCCACACACATACTTACTCAGCTTTATATATTAGATATATTAGCCAATGCACAAAAATGATGCACGCAGCCTCCAGTATACACGGGAGGCCGCACACAGACCCTGGTATACAGCAGGAGGCCACCCACAGCTCCAGTATACAGCAAGAGGCCGCACACAGCCTTCAGTATACCGCAAGAGGCCGCACACAGCCTTCAGTATACCGCAGGAGGCCGCACACAGCCCCAGTATACAGCAAGTGGCCGCACACAGCCCCAGTATACCGCAAGAAGGCAGTACATGGCTCCCAGTAGAATTGCAGGAGGCCAAACACCGACCCCATTATACCTCATGAGGTCGCACACAGCCCCAGTATATCTCAGAAAGCTGAACACAGCCCCCAGTATACCGCAGGAGACCAGATACAGCTCCCAGTATACAGCAGAAGGCCACATACAGCCCTCAGTATACAGCACCGCTGTCGTATCTACAATCATGAATCTTTGCACAGTCACCTCATTTGACTCAGGGAACATCACAGACTATGTTTTGAGGGGTAATTTTAAAGGGAACCTGTCACCCCCTTTGGGCATTTTAAACTGTGCCCACCAGCTTAAAGATAATGTAATTGGGGTTCTTGTAACCCCTCTGTGCACAGATGTCCCCCTCATACCTAAAAAATTTACTTTTATTCTGTCCCGAGCTGCATCCTATTAGCTCTGGGAGGTATGCTCTGTGGTCCTGGTGGATTAGGTCCTCGCCACCCCCCTGGCTGCAAAACTCTCCTTGCATGTTCAAAATTGCTGCCGCTCCTGTGGACAGCCGCTGAGTGACAGGCACACTCGCGCCTGCGCAGTGGAGCGAGTCACCGTGCTCTATTGAAGATACTTCACAAATCTCGCGAGGCTTTGGTACTATCCAGCACTATCGTCAATAGAGTTACAAGAACCCCCCTTACATTATCTGTAAGCTGGTGGGCTCAGTTTAAAATGCCCAAAGGGGGTGACAGGTTACGTTTAACTCCACGTTTTACAGTCAGTTGTCAAAAATAAAAAGGCTATTCACTGTTTGAATGCGTTTGTACACTGCGAGCTCCGCTCCGTTCACCTTGAACATTCTCGGCTTGCTCTGTACACCTTGTACACACTCGGCTCCGCTCCATACACCTCATACAGACACAGCTCCGCTCCGTACACCTGTACATATGCGATTCCGCTCCGGACACCTTGTACGCACTTGGCTCCACTCCGTACACCTCGTACACACTCGGCTCCACTCCATACACGTCGTACACACGCGGCTCCACTCCGCACACATCGTACACACACTGCTCCGCTCCGTACACCATGTAAACACGCTTCTCTGCTCCATACACCTCGTATACACATAGCTCTGCTTCATACGCCCTGTACATACACAGCTCCACTCCGTACACCTAGTACACACGCGGCTCCGCTCATACACCTTAGTACATGCTCACCTTTCGGCTCGTACACCTGTACTCGCGCTTTGCTCCGTACACCTCGTACACACATATCTCTGCTCCATACGCCTGTACATACACAGCTCCGCTCCGTACACCTCGTACACACATAGCTCTGCTCCATATGCCCTGCACATTCACAGCTTTACTCC
>JARQOC010000004.1:112337134-112401214 GCA_033576535.1 Allobates femoralis
TGGAGGTGATTTATATGCATGCCGTGTTTGGAAATCATTGATTTGATAGCTTTGTCAGGCAGAGGTCCTATTTTTGCTGATCTCTACTTTTTCGTTATTGACGGATGGAAATTTCACCGCATTTTAAAGGGCCATTAGTCTGATGTCATAACCCCTTAATTAATATCTTCCTTCGTCTTTTGTTAGTCCATGTAGACCCTGTTTAAAGTAGGTCGGGACAAAACCGCCGCCTATACACGATTCAGTAATTTGAAGAGAAGTCTTGTTTCCCCGGCCGATGTGACTGTAATGTGTATGGACAGCTCGCAACAGTCACATCCAAAGTTTACCTGCTCAGACATGATATGGGCAGGATGGAAAATGAGAACTTTCATGGTTTGTCCTAAATGAAGGAAATGTGCAGGTTGTGTGGTTTCCTCCCTAATGAATGTATAAAGTGTACCTGTCAATTGAGCTACATTTTGAGTGTGTACTTGAGGAATAACAGTTTCTGGCCATTATATGACTTGTATCCTGCATTTTGATTCGATTACATGCTGTGATGTTTCCCAATAGACACGGACATGAGGGTTTCCTGTCTCTATGTAGCACATGATCAAAAGCAGCAGCACAGAGGACATTATACAGCAGTACTGAGCATATAGTTGTTGTTTCAGCTTTGGGTGAGATAAACACTTACTATACTGAACAAAAATCTAAATGCAACACTTTGTTTTTGCTCCCATTTTTCAGGAGCTGAACTCCAAGATCTAAGGGCCACGTCACACACACAGATATCTGTGCAGAGATTGTTCTCAGATCTCTAGTTGCAGTGAAATCATGGACACATTGCTCCATTTTGTGGCCTTATACAAATGGAACAATGTGTCATGATTTCACTGCAACCAGAGATCTGCCAACAACATCTGCACAGATATCTGTGTGTGTGACGTGCCCTAAGGCTGGCTTCACACCACGGCACAATCCGATCAGGGCTGTCCGGTGTAAACGACAGCCCAGATCGGATTTTGGCACCATAGTATCCTATGGAGCCGGATGGCAGCTCTCTGCCATCCGGTTTCCATGTGTTCGGGAGAATCCGGGAGGAATCAAATTTTTCTCCCGGACACAAAATCGGACCATGCACCGTTTTTGTGTCCTGGGGAGAAAAATCTCCCCAAATTGAATCCTCCCGGATTCTCTCAGATCCTCCCGGATCCGCTGCAATCCAGCGCTCCCTAGCATGGGAGCCTGTGGGGCTGGATTGCCCCGATCCGGAAACCAGACACCTGCGCTAGCATGCTGATGTAATTTCAGGCCCATGGCTAGCTCTCCGCGAGCCGCGGTCCTGAATTATCAGCAGAGGCAGCTGCATCCGGCTGCACACCGGACCGGAGGGCATATTAGGCCTCCGGTTCTGTGTGCTGATCCAGTCCAGGGCTGTCAGGTTCACCCCTGACAGCCTCGGATCTGATCACACCGTGGTGTGAAGCCGCCCGAAGACCTTTTCTATGTACACAAAAAGCCTTTTTCTCTCAAATATTGTTCAAAAATTTGTCTAAATCTGTGTTAGGCCTATTTCACACATCTGTGCAAAACAGGCACATGTGAGACGGGCCATTTTTGTGGGTGGTGCTTCCATGTGTTGCGCATCGTGTGACATATGTATGCTATCCAGATAGCACACAGACAGCTGTGTGCGGGATGTTTTTGCACGGACTTGACTGGAATGGATCTGTGGGTCTGTACTTCTGCTGAAAAACGGATATGTCGCTGTGTGGAGCACACGGCGACACGGTCATGTTGCATAATGGACATGTGAAGGGGTCCATATGGGATCATGTGTCTCCGTATGTCATTGCCTCCGGCATGTGTCGGCACGGTCCGCATATGTGCCTGAGGCATAGGTGTGTGGAACAGGCCTTAGGCTGGCTTCACACTTGCAGACCCCTCCGCAGCGTCCTGCAGAGGGGATCCACAAGCTGACCACAGCCACTGCAAGCCCCTATGTTTTATATAGGAGCGCACGGTGCTGCGCTTGACTGCACATGACCATGCGCTCCCATTCACTGCAATATGTGATTTGTACGCAGGTGGATGCCTGCGCACAAATCAAACACTCTTGTCTGCACCAGGAAAGATAACAAAAATAATGGACATGCTCATTCTTTTTATGGATCCATTTGTGAGCCCAAGAACGGATCTGTAAAAAACGCAGTGTGTGAATGCAAAATTGTGAAATGCATTGACTTGACTGGGACAGACAACATCACTGCATTTCACTGCATTAGCAGATCCATACAAAACAAGACACTAGCGAAGCACTAGCGTCCTGTGTGAATGTAGCCTTAGGCTATGTCCCAAAACATTGGGAGCAATACCTTAGTGCAGTATTCCTCAACTCCAGTCCTCAGGACCCACCAACAGGTCATGTTTTCAGGATTTCCTAAGTATTGCACAGGTGTTAGTTTAATCACCTGCAGAGGGGATAATTCTAACACCTATGCAATACTAAGGAAATCTTATAAACATGACCTGTTGGTGGATCCTGAGGACTGGAGTTGAGAAACACTGCCTTAGGGGTTTGTAGCAACTCTTCATTTCTTGGTAGTAGATTTTCTGTGTTTTTACCGCATTTTTGCCATAGAACGCTGCAAAAATGCAGAAAACAATTGACATGCTCATTCTTTCAAAAATGTAGCAAAATCTGTGTAGCTGCAGGAAATTAAACCATTGCGTGTGCACAGCTTTTCCCTAAATCACATAGGTTTTGCTGGGAATCAAAAACACAGATTTAGATTAGCATAAAACCAAGGTAAAAATGAGCTCAATAATGCAGCAAAAACGACCTGTATGAACATAGCCTGACTCTTGCTTCTTATTCCTCCCACTGCTCATTCCATTGACTTCACTAAGGACCTGTATTCTGATCCTCAGCTGTAATGGTGGGTTTACACGTCCCAACGTCGGTCCGATATTGGATCCAACGCCGCGGGAGCGCGCTTTTTTTTGGGCAGAATTCCAACATCGCATAGGAGCTGTCACACAGCGCGATATCGGCATACAACGTCTCTTTGATGTCTACGCCCCCCGGCCCAGGAACAACCATTTAACATGGGAGTGAATAGGGGACGTTGTAGTTCACATCGGAGTTGGGTGTTGACACAGCGCGATCCGGCTCCGACCTGCATCCGATATCGGGCCGTTGAATAGCACGCAAATTAGATCCCCGATATCGGTTTGACATCGTTCGTGCATCGCATTGGTCATTTACACCATACAACGCACGAACGATATCGGGTCCAACGCACGAACCACGTGACTTTTGGTCGGAGTTGGACGCCGATATCTGGACGTGTAAACCCACCATGAGTCTGTCTTTTCTTCAGCCAGACAGATAAAGGCAGTTTTTCAGAGTAAATCAGGAGGCAGGGAGATGAAAATTAGTGGTGAAAGAATCATATTTTTTCTGATATATAACAATTTCTTGTGTCCTCTTGTACTTCTGATTTATGAAAAGTTTGAAATGTTGGTGTGTTCTAAAAGGGACAAAATAAAGCCACTAAGACTTCTAGCTACATTGCTGACCAGATCTACACCTGTGGTATAAGCTTGTCGCGAATAAGAAGTTGCATCTGCCACATTGTCATTTGTTTGGCCATCCAAAAGTTTTTTTGTAGAAAGTGGCAGCTAAAAATGTTTACAGAAGTTGATGTTTCTGGAGGCAGTGACCTGTCGACGTGGTTATTTGTGTGTACGGATTTGTGTGACAGTAAAATTGGAGCATATTAGAAGCCATAAGTTGGTTGAAGGAAGATACGTGCTCCAATTGACGTGTAGGTCCTGCCCAAAGGTCCAATAGCCAAAAGGAGCCCACCAGCCTTTCTTCAGTAACAAAACTTGGGGAATGAAATAATCAGCAAACAATTCATGTCATGTGTTCCTCAAAAGCATTCTATCCAAATCATGCATATTTGATCATGATTAAGGTTCCACATACCCGAAACGTGTTGATAACGCTAGTTATGTAGCCCCGTGTGTACCTTTTATCTGCACCTTATTTTCAATAAAGAAGATTGTGTGAGCCGGACCTTTGTGTATTTCTTAGGTGGCCGTCACACGCATCAATTTCTTGAACGATATCGCTTAAGCGTCTCCTTTTTTGATCGCTTAAGCGATATCGTTTGTGCATCGCTGCGTGTAATCAAGCGATTTTACCATGTAAAATCGCTTGATTGTTTGATCTCAGATTTGTGACGAGGAGCTCAAATCAAGCGATAATATCTTGATCAATCTGCATCATCGTGGTGTGTGACACCACAATGAACGATCTCCCAGCGGCAGAGCCTATGCTGGGAGATGGTATCTATGGTAAACGTCGTGTTACTAAGCGCCACGCGGTGCCTAGTAACCCGATGTGTACCATAGTTACCAGCGATCTCGCTGCTCCACATCGCTGGTGAGTCTGTCTGTGTGACAGCTCACCAGCGATGTGAACGATATTGTTAGCGATCGCGCGTGCATGTGATCGCTAACAATATCATTCACAAGATTGAAGCGTGTGACGGCCGCCTAAGGGCCCTTTCACATTAGCGGTATTTTCAAATTGCGGCATCTGCCGCGATTACCGCATAACCGCAACACTTGCGGCACACTTGCGGCAAGCCCCATGCAATGTCTATGGGCTTGCGGTAAGGGTGCGGCAAGTGCGGTTTCGGCACTTGCGGCAGGTGCGGCCGCGAAAAAAAAACGCTGCTTACAGCGATTTTTTTTTTTTTCCTTGCCGCACCTGCCGCACCCTTACCGCAAGCCCCATAGACATTGCATGGGCTTGCCGCAAGTGTCGCGGTTATGCGGTAATCGCGGCAGATGCGGTTTTTTCACGCATCTGCCGCGATTTGAAAATACGCTGATGTGAAAGGGCCCTTGGATATCTAAATCATGTGTATCAAAGATGTAGTAGTTAATGGTAATGGGTCCGTGACCTGTAATGCCCCTTACCCAGATTACTGTCAGTCGCCCTGATGGTTAATGATGCTGCAATTTACATTAATAGTAAAGGGCTGCAGTGAAAGTAAATCTGATTCTGTGTAGCGCCCTAAGACCAGGGCACAAGTGCCAAGTTACTGAGGGAGAGCCATCTGCCATGATTCAACATGTATACTGAAGTAGGGGGATGAATCAGAAGAAAAGCTCTAACCTTCACTCCACAAAGAATACATTGCACAAATTCTAGACTGTTTAATAGATTTGTCCCATTTTATTATCCGCAATATGTAAAGAATAAACTCCAGACTATCAGATACTCTTCATCTTAAAAGCCAGGCTGGCTTCACACCGCGGTGTGATTAGGCCGGGGCTGTCCGATGTAAATCGAACAGCCCCGGCCCCGCCCTCCGGTCTTTTGCAGCTGGATGCCACTGATAGCCGCAGCTGCTGCAATTTCAAGATCGCGGCTAGCGGGGAGATAGCTGCGGTCCTGAAATCACAGCAGGGGACAGCCGGTTGTGCTGAAGTTTAGCAGCGCTCGCTGCTATACTTCAGCCGTCAGTGTCCCGGTTCCCCGATCCTCCTGGATCTGGGCAATCCGGCGCCATAGACTCCCATGTTAGGGAGCGCCTGATCTCCGAGGATCCAATTTGGGCATATTTTTCGCCCTGGACACAAGCAACATTTTTGTGTCTGGGAGGAAAACCCGAATACACTCTGATCCTCCCGGACAGATGGAAACCGAATGGCACATAGCTTCCATACGGCCCCATAGAGCAGCATAATCGCAAAATTGGGTCCGGGGCTGTCTGGTTTACACCGGACAGCCCCAGACCTGATTCTACCATGGTGTGAAGCCGGCCTCAGTAGTCTTATAGCGGAGCACTAAAAACGCAAGGAATAATATATTTTCTGGTGTATGGCAAGATACTTTTGGCAAGGTCACTTTATATAAGGCCTCTTTCACACATCCGTGCAAAAAACACGTGTCTGAGGCTGTTTTTTAATCCAATGTGTCCGGCATTGTGTGCACATCCGGATAGCATATGGGCAGCATGATTTTGTATACCTACCTGTCTCTAGCGCTGCCTGTTCCTCTTCCTTCCGGTGACGCTGCAGCTCCAAATGAAGTGAATATTCATGAGCTTAATGAGCGGCCCCAAAAGTGAGAGGAACAGGAGCATCGCTGGAGTCAGGTAAGCATAAGTTATTTTTAAGCTAAAAATTCTTTGCTCCGATCCGAGCACACAACGATTTTGGCACAGACCCGTTCACTTGTCTGCTCCACACAGAGACATGGTCTGTGTGGATTCCCGGACATATGAAAGAGGCCTAAGGGATTTATGCATAAGCTGCTAATACGACATATTTCATAAACTGGCACAGTCTACTTTGTGTAAGTTCACACACCGCTTTTACTGTGGATTTTGAAGTAGATTAATTCCAAAACTGCTTCAATCACTCTTTCAAGAAGTTTTCTATTGATGACTATGGGATTTCAATTTTGTTGCTCATACAGCAAGTTTTTTTCCCTCTGAGTTTCTCAAATCTGCACCACAAAAAAGAAGTGACCTGACATTTATTTACTCTACATCAAACTTTACATTGAAGGGCACGGCCACACTGACGTGGAAAAAAATCAGCCAATTCTCATCCAGGAGAGTTGGACGAGTGACATCCATTCTTTGATCCGTGTGCTGTCTGTGTGCAATCTGTTTTTTTTCTCGGCTGCTATTGCTGTATAATCATTTACAGGAACATTTTACAGTTTTCTGAGCTACAGAATTGTAATGTATCAGTGAAAAATAGGATGCCACCAGGATGGTCCGTGTGTGGTCCGTGATTTTGTCGGACCCATAGACTTGCATTGGTGAGTCTCACGCGTGAACTGTAGCAGCACGTTGCAACTTTTTTCTCATCCAGAATCTGGATGAAAAAAACAGTATTTGAAGTAAATATGATGTGAAGTTTGGAGTAGAATCTGCTCGGAAACCAGAATAGAAACAATCTGTGAACTACCCTTAGTTGTTTTTGTTTTGTTTTTTTTAATCATGTTTATTTTGTGACTTTTTTAATGACATTTTAATTTGTATCTTCTGGTCAGACTTATTAACTTTAAAGTTTGGTATTCATGCTGAACACAGACTTTACAAAAAAATTGGAGTTCGGGAACATTCCATATGATAATTACTGAAGTGAGCATCGTGATGCTCGTCTACACTCTGTGCTCGTCTACACTCTGTGCTCGTCTACACTCTGTGCTCGTCTACACTCTGTGCTCGTCTACACTCTGTGCTCGGTCCAGTGCAGCCGCTTGCTGTGTTTGGCTCATATTGGGGGTAAAATCAGTGTTATCAGAAGTAGTGTTGACTTCCTTCAGAAGTGCTTTGTCTATGGCTGGCCGTATGTGGTCGGAGAGCAGAACTGCCCAATCAGGGACTTCCAGTGCAATTCAGGTCCAGAACAGAAAAGTCCAGTTGAACCCCAGAACTTCCACGGGTCCACTAATTTCTATTATTAACTCGTAAGCAGAACAAATAGTGAATTGCATAATATAAGGGTTTTACAGGGTCGTCTGTTAGCAATGTGAGCCGTCACATAAATGGTAGAGGAATTGCGCTTTTCCCATTTCCCTCCTATAGTATTTAGTATTGTGTGTTTTCTGTCTTTGTTGGGTATTCTCTGTGCGCGGCCTCTGGTTGTTTCCACTGCACTCAGGGTATTTGCTGACTTTGTCTTTTTTTGACAGCATTGTTTCATCATCAACTTTAATCATGAGAATCAGAAGCCCTTGGAGCTGCGAACAGAGGACTCCAATGACTGTGATGAGTGGATCAACGCTATCTCACGGGCAAGGTAACGCAGACAGCAAAGCTGCTCACACCACACATACTGCAGTAGTGCATGGTCTGTGCACAGGTTACTTGTATAGAAATGTAGCAAGATGCCAGATTGTAATTTAATTTAAATTAATTACAATATTACATTTTTAACACACAGTGAATATGTAGAAATGCAAAATCCAGCATCATGAAGTATCTACAGCAGTCTGGTGCTTTGGGAGAGTCTCCTTGATGTAGCGGGTCAGTCTGTTCTGGTCTATTGTGCACACAATGTATAAGAAAAATAATATGGATTAAAATATGCACAAAAGTTTGAAGCAATATGAAAACATCTAATTTCTATTAAAAGGAATCTGTCAGCGGGTTTTTGCTGCCTCATCTGAGAGCAGCATGATGTAGACAAAGAGACCCGGAATCCAATAATGTATCACTTAGATTACTGGGTACAATAATTCTGATACAATCAGAGATTTTAGATTTAGCCATGCTGCAGAGGGGAGTGAAGTGCCCCCGCCCACACCAGGCTCTGTATGTACAATCTATAAACAGTGAGAAGCTGCTAATCACGGCTGGGGCGTGCCAGACAAGTGACTGCACCAGCTAGTCACAGCTATGATAAGCTACTGATGCTAAAACAAACATTGCAGCTGAGCAACAACACACAATGCACCTCGGTGTCAGCCCTTACAGCCTTCTATCTTCAAACCTGCTGACAGATACCTTTAAACTAGTTCAGGACGGAGCTATTTACCCTTGTTCCTCTTTAGGCACATTTTCTCTTTCGTACATGCAGTTTAAAGACCATAAAAAAAAATTTTTTATCTGGATAATTACATTTTTTTTTCATGATATTCGCTGCCTAATTTTTGTTATTTTAATACTTTCCTTTTTGTTTTTGCAAAGGACCACTAAAATACACTATAAAATCAGTGGCTAGTAAAAGTGATTTGAATTGGCAGCTGCTTTTTTTTTTGGCGCCCCCATAAGGTCATAAAAGACCTTTCAGGAGCATTTCAACTTTGAATTCCTTTTTTTTTTTTTTTTAATCTGATACTCCCTGTAACTGGGGCTGTTATATAAGCCCCAGTTTACAGTAGAAATTCAGCTATGTGGCTGTATAGCAGAGCTACATTGGTCTTTTAGGACCCAGTAGCTTCTGCTTCCCCCCGATACCTAGTGAATATGACATGACACTGTAAGGAGGAGGAGGTGCTTCTTATACTATATACACAGCGCTTGTTCAGCACCATGCATATATTGATCTGGAAGGCAGAGACGGTAAAAAGCCATTTCTGCATTCTATTTCAGAAGTTCAGCTATGTCTCACAGCCAGCTCCAAATGGTCTGGAAATGGTTTAGACTCCCTAGTTAAGGTGTTAAAAAGAAAAACTCAGTCATTACCCATCCTTGTAACCAGATGTATAACATAGAGATTGTGACCCTCAATGAATAATTAGCATCGGGGCCCCAAAGATCATTGGGATTTCTCAGTATTGGTCTGCAGAATGGTCCAAAGAGGCCATGTGTGATTGCAAGGCTTGTACCCACTATTATTATGCTTCTGCCTGTATCTGAGAGTAGAGTGCTTTATTAGCACTCCAGGGGCATCCAGCACCCAGACACATGTCCCATCAGTCATTACCTGTAGTTTTGACTCTATTCTACAGTAAGGTCCCCGTCACACATAACGAGATTGTTGGCGCGATCGTTGTTAAGTCCCAAATTTTGTGACGTAACAGCGATCTCGCTAACGATCTCGTTATGTGTGACACTTAGCAGAGATCAGGCCCCTGCTGTGAGATCGCTGATCGTTACAAAGTGCTCTGGGCCATTGTTAGGTCGTTGGTCTCCCGCTTGGAACGCTGCATCGCTGTGTTTGAAAGGGACAACGACCAACGATCTCAATACTACGCCCCAGAGTGACAATTCCCAACGACCTCCTATCATTCTGGATCGTTGCTGAGTCGCTGGTGATATCTGACTGTTTGACATCTCACCAGCGATCCCAAAGTGACGTACCAGCGATCCCTAAGGATCGTTATCATTGTCGGTATCACTGTTGCGTCGTTGTGTGTGATGGGAGCTTAAGATGTCGAGTGACAATACGTTATCGCCTATCTGTGATATGGATGCTGACTTATTGATAGGTGAGGACCGACTGCTGAACTGCACTGATTTTCAGGATTGGCTCGGTTATCTCCATTAGAATAGAATGACAATGCACGTGATCCACTATTTTAGGCTGCCTTCAGATTTGCAGATGCCTCCGCAGCGTTTTGCGGAGGCATCTGCAAGCATCTGCATGCAGACGGCAGCCCCTATGTTTATAATGGAGCGCACGGCGGTCTGCAGATGCTTGCAGACCGCCGTGCGCTCCCATTGCCCGCCATATGTGATCTGTGCGCACAAATCACACACTCCCGTCCGCACCAGGGACGCGACATGTTGCGTCCCTGGTGCGGGCGGGGAGTGTGTGATTTGTGCGTAGGCATCCACCTGCGCACAGATCACATATGGCGGGCAATGGGAGCGCACAGCGGTCTGCAAGCATCTGCAGACCGCCGTGCGCTCCATTATAAACATAGGGGCTGCCATCTGCATGCAGATGCTTGCAGATGCCTCCGCAAAACGCTGCGGAGGCATCTGCAAATCTGAAGGCAGCCTTATTTTCACTGCACAGGTTTTTTGCAGACTTCTAATACAATGTCACACTGCTGGAGACTCACCCTTAGCATGTGGAGTCTTTGTAGGGGTTTTCTGGCCTATTCGTACGTAAACTACTAGAAAATAAGCAGCATCAAAAAACCTTACCATCCATGCCAAAAACGGAAACTAAGTGCACTTACAGGATGCAGTCAGAGCCCAAATGTAAAGCAAGCCCAGGTGCAGGCTGATAAATCACCTCAACCAGCAAGGTTTAGGAGGCGACTTGCCATGCATACAATGGGCCTGCATAGAGCTCCATTCACACTGGTACATATGATGCAGAGTGGCTGAAAGCTACCCAACCACTCCGCTGCCTGAGCATTGGGCTGCACAGTACGATGCTTCTGCACCACTAGATGAATGGCGCCCCTAGGGGCCCAATTGCACCCTGGATGGATAAAAAAGTGCAAAAAGTTTTTTATATGATAAACAAAAAACTTTTATAAATGGGATATTGGTTCATGTATTGGCCAAGACATTTAAGCTGATGATCCACGTCACGGCTTCCCATGCTCATCAGTCCTATCTAAATTGTACGTAAACTACTAGAAAATAAGCAGCATGGAAAGGTTTTCTGGCCTATTCCTCAGCAGAAATCCAATACATGTAAATATAGCCTAACCCTGGAAACGTAGCAACTAAATATCAGTGTTTGGTTTTAAAGGCTCAAAATATCTTGTTAGTGAAATGGTTAAAAAATCTTGGGAGGGTAAATAATCCAACATATATAGCTCCTGACTGCTCCACTGCCTCTGTGTATGTACTTGTATATTACAGGGACCCGTCCATAAGCAGCAGCGCCCGGCAGTGGGGTCAGGAGCGTCAGTTTGTATTTTCTAGATGTCAGATATCACATGAGATTAATTCTTTGGTCACTGAAGTGAAAAGGAATTAAAAAGCTTCAGGCAGAGCTTTACTTGCTCTTATTTACTCCTCTCAGCACTGAGGGCCACATAGCGGAGCAGAGGAATTAATATGGGGTAATGGAGCAGACTAATCACACTATGGGACCTGAGGTTCATAAGTCTGCTGCTCATTGTATTCTGTCTTTGTTACTACCAATATTTTGGTGTTAGCCGCGGGTTAAGGGGGTTTTCCCACAAACAAAGTTAATTTAAAAGCTCATTTTAATCAATAGATCTTGGTATAATAATAATTTCCACAACTGGATGTGTTTAAAAAAATGTTCTTGTGTGGAGATAATCTTATATGTGTCCCTGCTATGTACTGTGTAATGGATGTGTCTGACTGTACAGGGAGATGGTCTGAGCAAACCACATCTCCTGTGCTGAGATCCTATATACAGTATGTGTCCCTACTATGTACTTTGTAATGGATGTGTCTGACTGTACAGGGACATGGTCTCATCATACCACATCTCCTGTGCTGAGATAATCATATATGTGTCCCTGCTATGTACTGTGTAATGGATGTGTCTGACCATACAGGGACATGGTCTGATCATACCACATCTCCTGTGCTGAGATAATCTTATATATGTGTCCCTGCTATGTCCTGTGAAATGGATGTGTCTGAGCGTACAGGGACATGGTCTGATCATACCACATCTCCTGTGTTGAGATAATCTTATATATGTGTCCCTGCTATGTACAGTGTAATGGATGTTCCTGAAAGTACAGGGACATGGTCTGATCATACCACATCTCCTGGGCTGAGATAATCTTATATATGTGTCCATGTTATGTACTGTGTAATGGATGTGTGAATATTTTAACACATCCAGTTATGGAAATTTTTATTATTCCAAGATCTGTTGAGTAAAATGAACTTTCAAATTTACCTTCGTTTGTGTGTAAACCACTCTAAAAATGAAGGAGGAAGATTATGAGGGCCTTTGTGACCATTTTTTTAGTATAAAAAAAATGCAAAATTTGTCAATCACCCTGCAACACTTTCATAAATTTTCCATAAATTAGGACAACACAATCCCATTTAAAAAGATTCCACTTATGATAAATTTCCCCATATTTCTCTCTTAGGTGGAGCTCGAAGGTCTTGGGCCTCTATATGAATAATATAGTTGTACTATGCGATACTAAATGAATACTGTATTAAAACAGACCATTTATCAAAATAGGTTTCCAGGACTTTAAGAAGAAGGCCCACAAAAATGTTAATGTCTTAAGCCATCCTAATTACTTATGTTAAGAAGTGTATTAATCGCCGTCTTTTCCGGTCCAGTTTCTAGCACAGTTTCAGTCCCACGTGACTGTTGTGTGGGATGAAACGAATTCCTCCTATGTAAGCCTATGGAGGTTCAGAATGAGGCTCCATAGACTTACACAGAGAAAGCGACTTAATGTGTTTATAGGATATGTGGGCAAGAAGACCACCAGAGTGATGCAGGAATCTGGGGAAGATGGCGATCAGTATGTAAGAGAATGTTACAGCTAATGCACAGTCCGCATGGACGACATCACCGTCTTCATTGTGTACACAGCCACAGCATCATACATATTTCTGTGTCTGAAGCTTAGTTCTGTTTACTGGAATACTAAGGATAGGTCCTAAATCTTTAGAGTAACTAAACTTTTTTCTTATTCTGCATGCATTGCAACGTTATTAATCTTTGTAATATTCATCATTTCCTTACTTTGCTCCTTCTTTTCAAACACTATATGCTGCACTGCTGCTTCAATGCCCATTTCATGTTCCTTTGGAAGCTGCTTTCAACTGCTGCTCGGCAAAAATCCATGCTGTGGTCACAAACAGTCTGATAATTGTGAATGGGCATTCCTCTCTGACCCCCTTTCCCTCCCATTACTTTCTAACTTGTTAGACCAGAATTCCCATATAAAGGCTGTCTGTAAATAGTACAGGAATTCTTGCTGTGCAGCAGTTTTGAACGTCTTCTAAAAGAACATGAACTGGGCATTGGAACAACACTGTAGCATAGGGAAAGAAGGATGCAAAGTAAGGTATAATGTTAGAAGGAAGTGAAATAAGGTAATGAAATATACTACAAAAAATGTGTAACCTCACAATGCAAAATAAGTTTAGTTATTCTTTAAGTCCCTGAGAAATCGTTTAATATAATAAAATATTGTAATGCATTTTACATAACTGAAATAAGTATTCATCATGTTACCAACTTTCTAAGCAAATATATTTCTAAAGGTGTTATTGACGTGAATTTCTCAATATTTACAGCTGTGCTCAAAAGTTTACAGACAGATTTTTATCCTTTCTTTGCCTTTTTTTTTTTTTTTTTTAGAGAATATGAACGTAACGTAAAAACTTTTTTCCACTCGTGCTTAGTCGTTGGGTGAAGCCATCTATTGTCAAACTACTGTGTTTTCTCTTTTTAAATCATAATGACAACCAAAAACATCCAAATGACCCTGATCAAAAGTTCACATACCCAGGTGATTTTGGCCTGATAACATGCACAGAAGTTGACACAAATGGTTTTAAACAAATAATAAAGGTACCATCATCGCCTGTTTGCTTGTAAAAAGTGTGTACATAAAAGCTGAGTGAGTTTCTAGGATCCAGACAACTCTTGCATCTTTCATCCAGCCACTGACGTTTCTGGATTGTGCGTCATTAGGAAAGCAAAAAAATTGTCAATGGATCTACGGTTAAAGATAGTTGAATGTATAAAACAGGAAAGGGATACAAAAAGATATCCAAGGAATTGATAATGCCAGTCAACAGGGTTCAAACTGTGATTAACAAATGGAAAATCAGGGGCTCTGTAAAAACCAAACCACGATCACGTAGACAAACAACAATTTAGCCACAACTGCCAGGAAAATTGTTCGGCATGTAAAGAAAAACCCACAAATAACATCAGCTGAAATACAGGACTCACTGAAAACTAGCGGTGTGGCTGCTTTCAAGACGCACAATAAGGAGGCACTTGAAGAAAAATGGGCTGCATGGTCGAATCGCCAGAAGAAAGCTGCATGGTTGAATCACCAGAATTACTGCGCAAATGCGCAAAGTATCTCACCT
Organism: Allobates femoralis; assembly: GCA_033576535.1. Lineage (NCBI taxonomy): Eukaryota > Metazoa > Chordata > Amphibia > Anura > Aromobatidae > Allobates > Allobates femoralis. Next base: position 112,351,630 of record JARQOC010000004.1, read on the forward strand.
ACAATACGCCAAACAGCACAGAGACAAGCCTCCAAACTTCTGGAACAAGGTATTTAGGAGTGATGAGATCAAAATTGAACCTTTTGGCCACAACCATAAACGTAACATTTGGAGAGGTGACAACGAGGCCTATGATGAAAGGAACACCCTTCCTACAGTAAAGCACCGGAGGTGGATCGCTAATGATGTGGGGATGTGTCAGCGACAAAGGCACAGGAAACTTGGTCAAATTTGAAGGAAAGATGAATGTAGCACATTATCAGCAAATACTGGAGGCAAATTTACACTCATCAGCCCGGAAGCTGTACATGAAATGTACTTGGACGTTCCAACATGACAACGATCCAAACACAAGGCCAACTCAACCTGTCATTGGCTACAGCAGAACAAAATGAAGGTTCTGAAGTGGCCATCTCAGTCTCCTGACCTCAATATCATTGAGCCACTCTGGGGAGAACTCAAGCATGTAGTTCATGCAAGAAAGCCCAGAAATTTACAGGAACTGAAGGCTTTTTGCCAAAGAATGGGCAGCTTTACATCTGAGAAATAAAGAGCCACATCCCCAACTACCACAAACGACTTCAAGCTGTCATTGATGTTAGAGAGGGCAATACACAGTATTAAGAACTGGGGTATGTGAACTTTTGATCAGGATCATTTGGATGTTTTGGTTGTCATTATGATTTAAAAAGAGAATAAACTGTAGTTTGACAATAAATGGCTTCACCCAACCACTAACCATGAGCGGGGAAAGAGTTGTGTTATCATTCATGTTCTCTGAAAAACGCTAAGAAAGCAAAAAATCTGCCGGGATATGTAAACGTTTGAGCACAACTGTATCAGTTATAGCCCATAGCCCATTTGATTTATAATAATATTAATACATTTTATTTATATAGCATCAACATATTCTGCAGCAGTTTAAAATTAAGCGGGGGCAAGGTACAGACAATACCGACAATATAAAGTAATACATAGTTCACCAGTTGCAGGAGGGGTGAGGGCAAGTTCTAAAGCTTTGAATCTATAAGGACATAAAGGGATAATGTAGGTAGGACGTGCTTGTAGGGTCTCGTTCAGCAATCCAATCCACATAATCAAAGAAATCAAACCAGAGATGGTCATAAATTACCGCAAATAATGTCGAATAATGAAAAATTACACATGGAAAAAGTATTGATAACGCTTACTGAAATCTATTTACATACTTTGCAAAAAATCTTTTGTTGGTGATGACAGCTTCAAGACTTTTCCCATATGGGGAAACTAGTTGCATACATTGCTCAGGTGGATTTTGTCCCATTCTTCCACACTGTTCAAATCCCGTGGGCTCCTTCTATGAACTCTGAACTTTAGTTGCTTCCATAACATTTCTATTGGGTTCAGCTCCGGTGATTGGCTCGGCCATTGTAGCAGAGTTATTTTCTTTCTCTGAAAGCAACAAAGAGTTTACTTGGCTGTGGGTTTTGGATTATTTATTTCCTGAAATATCCACCCTCATTCCATCTTCATCCAAGGATAACGGATTCTTATAAAGAATGTCTTGGTACATTTGTACATTAATGCTTCCTGCAATCATATGAACTTTGCGAGTACCGTGTGCTGAAAAATAGCCCCACACCATGATTTTCCCACCTCCAAACTTCATTGTCGGTATGGTGTTCTGGGGGTGGTGTGCCTTTTTGCCTCCAGACATGGTGTGTAAAATAGCATCTAAAGAGTTAAATTTTTGTGCCATCTGACCAGACTATATTCTCCCAGTATTTTACAGCCTTGTCTAAATCTTGTTGAGGAAACTTTTAAATGCCCTTGAACATGCTTTTTGATCAGCAATGGAGCCTTGTGTGGTGATTGTGCATACAGGCCATGGAAGTTGTATCGTGTCACTTTTATTCATTGAAACAATTGTACTTGATAATTTCAGGTCTTTCTGTAGCTCTTGGAAAACATGTTTGATAAATGTTTTCACTCTTCTGTCTAAAATACTGCAGGGAGCACCTGGTTTGTTGTGAAATTATGTTCTTTCCACTTCCATATTATGGTTCCCAACAGTGCACACTGGAACGTTCAGTAGTTTAAAAATCCTTCCGTAACCAATTCCATTAGTATGTTTTGCAATATAAAGGTTGCAGAGGTTTTGAGACAGCTCACTGGTTTTACCCATCATGACATGTTTCTTGTATGGAGTCTTGGTAATGAGACACCTTTTTATACCCCATTAGTTAAACCAGCTGATATTATTTTTCACTAAATGGCAGGATTGTTTACTGATTGCGGATAGATTTTGGCTGGTGTCATGACTTTTCATGGCTTTTTATCCCTCTATTTCTTCAGGTGTTCAATATTTTTTCTCTGTGGCAATTCTCATTATTACATATAGCTTAAATTATGGACATCTCTAGTTTGATTTTTTTTTTTTTGCCTGTATTATTATTGTTATTATTATTATATATTTATATAGCGCCATTAGGTTCCATGGCGCTTTACGTGAGGATAAGGGAGACAAGAACAAGTACACTAAATCTAGGCGATCAGGACGTACAGGCACAGGAGGGGCAGGGACCTGTATGGATTGTTACCGACATCTGGTTAGAACTTCATGTCAATAGATCCGTTAGAAAATATATGTACTTAGAAAATTGGTGACGTGTTCAATACTTACTTCACCCGCTGTATGTCCCTGAGGCACTATATTGCTCAAATACAGCTATACTAATATTTAGCTTGGTATGGGGGTAGATACGGGTTGTCAGTTCCCCCAATCGTAGAGATCTATTAAAAAAAAACTCATCTCTATACAGTATATCCTTTTTGCTCCTGTTTTCCCTGGTGATAATACCTAAAAGGATTACTTTAATGTTGCTTTCAGCAGGTTAAAATCTAGATTTATTCTCTAGAGAGGTCAAAATTCAAACACAATTTAGGCATATGAGGAAGTGGTGAAGAGTCGTCAGTAATCTTAATTTCTTTTATTGGGCTGCTGACAACTTTAGCGAGAAATAGACGGGAATTGTGGCCCTAGGCGTCACTGCTATGTTACCGGATTGCTCTTTGTTTTTATGGTAACAATTCTGAATATTGGTTATTTATCCTAGGGAATTGCTATTCGTGTATTTGCATCTTAAACTTGCTTTTTAAAAGTGAAGGCATGTAAATGTGATGAATCTATCTTACCTGGGCACCTCTGAGTAATGTATCCTCTATCGATGCCATCTGTTCTTTACAGCCGTATGCCATTTGTAAGCACTCACTTATTGACTGTCTCTGTCTCATCTCAATCTCCTCCAGCTACAAGACCCTGGTCACCGAGCACGAGGCTTTGATGCAGAAATACTTACATTTACTGCAGATTGTCGAAACTGAGAAGAAGGTTGCCAAACAATTGAGACAACAGATAGAAGATGGAGAAGTGGAGGTCGAGCGCCTCAAATCTGAGGTGGGGGCTGTATTCATATAGAGCGGAAATGTCTGTAAAGTATTTCCAGTATTTGAGTCCTTGATCCCCCTCCTGCAACGATAACCAACTTTTATTATAAATAACAATAATATATATTAATCTACGCTGTTTCCTCTTATTATAATAAGGTGCATATAGCAACAAAATAAACCCCATATTTTGCATAACAAGAAATACTACAAAAAATAAATAGAATTTGCGCTATTTTTACAATAACTTTTTAGGCAGAAATTAGAATTTATAAACATCCAAAGATTCCCACTAAAATATAACCAACAACCTCAATATAAAGGTTCAATATACCGTATATACTCGTGTATAAGCCGACCCGTGTATAAGCCGACCCCCCTACTTTTGCCCCAAAAATCTGGAAAAACCTATTGACTCGTGTATAAGCCGAGGGTGGACCCCAGCACAGGTATACAGCCCCCAGCAGTGTGGTATACAGGCCCCCCAGTGGTAGTATACAGCAGCCCTAGTGGTAGTATACAGATTCCCCAGCAGCCCCAGTGGTAGTATACAGATTCCCCAGCAGCCCCAGTGGTAGTATACAGGAGCCCCAGCAGCCCCAGTGGTAGTATACAGGAGCCCCAGCAGCCCCAGTGGTAGTATACAGGAGCCCCAGCAGCCCCAGTGGTAGTATACAGGAGCCCCAGTGGTAGTATACAGGAGCCCCAGTGGTAGTATACAGGAGCCCCAGCAGTAGTATACAGCAGCCCCAGTGGTAGTATACAGGAGCCCCAGCAGCCCCAGTGGTAGTATACAGCAGCCCCAGTGGTATCAGCAGGCCCCCGGGGGTACCCAGCAGCCCCCTGGGGGTACCCAGCAGCCCCCTGGGGGTACCCAGCAGCCCCCTGGGGGTACCCAGCAGCCCCCTGGGGGTACCAGCAGCCCCCAGGGGGTACCCAACAGCCCCCAGGGGGTACCCAGCAGCCCCCTGAGGGTACCAACAGCCCCCAGGGGGTACCCAGCAGCCCCCTGGGGGTACCAGCAGCCCCCTGGGGGTACCAGCAGCCCCCAGGGGGTACCAACAGCCCCCTGGGGTTACCCAGCAGCCCCCTGGGGTTACCCAACAGCCCCCAGGGGGTACCCAGCAGCCCCCAGGGGGTACCCAGCAGCCCCCTGGGGGTACCAACAGCCCCCAAAAGCTGGCACTGTCCCCCCTTGTAAGGCCTCCCCCCCCGCTGCTTATACATTACCATCCCGGTGTTCTGATCGGCGCCGCTCCTCTGTGCTGCGTCTTCATCCTCCCGTCCTCGCTCGCTGCATCCAGGATCTCCGGCGGTCGCGCGATGACGTCATATCGCTGCGACCGCCGGAGAACCCGGATGGATGCAGCGAGCGCGGACGGGAGGATGAAGACGCAGCACCGAGGAGCGGCGCCGATCAGAACACCGGGATGGTAATGTATAAGCAGCGGGGGGGGCCCTTACAAGGGGGGACAGTGCCAGCTTTTGGGGGGGCCATATGCACTGCTTCCCCCGCTGATTGACAGGGGGAAGCAGTGCATATATAATGAGCGGCCCCACGTGACGGGGCCGCTCATACAGCAGCCCCCCCCCGCCTCCTCCAGCCTCCACAGCCCCCGGGACACAGCCCCCCCGTATATGACTCGTGTATAAGCCGAGGCGGGGACTTTTCAGCCCAAATTTTGGGCTGAAAAACTCGGCTTATACACGAGTATATACGGTAAGTAATGCTGCTTTCACATCAGCGTGTCTCTGCACATGCGGTAGATCCAGCAGGAACACTTGTGGCTAGACTGCGTTCAACCTAATTCATTCCCCATGGCACTTGCGATCATGTGCTGCACTTGCAATTTTGCCGCGATCCAGCCAATCCGGCACTTGTGGCAACAGACATAAACCGCTGGTAGCAGCGTTTTTTTGCCTAACTGCAAGTGCCGCACGTGTCCGCAAGTCCCATAGGGAATGAATTAGGCCAAACGCAGTCTTGCAGCAAGTGTTTTGGCAACCGGCAGATGTGGCAACGAATGGATCTGCCAAAAAATGCAGATGTGAAAGCAGCCTAACCTATGCACATGATGCTCCAGCCGGTAGTTATTAGGGCTTCTTTACACATCGCAATATCGTTCCGATATCGCATACAATTTCACGGGAGCACACACGTTTTTGGCACTTGTCCAAGATCGCATAGTAGATGTTACACAGGGAGATATCGGCAGGCAACACAACTACGATGTAGTACGCCCCTTTTCCATGCTCTGTATGAGCAACCCAGGGAACAAGCATTAACATTGCAGTGAATTGAGGAAGTTGCGCTCCAAATCGTAGTTGCGCTGTCACACAGCACGATCATGCCACATCGCATATACAATATCGTACGGTTGAAGGGCTTGCGCAATCTTCTTGCAATATCGTAGTTAGGTTTTTTTTTTGCGTCGCATTGCCCATTTACACGACACAACGCACGAACGATATCAACTGCAATGGCCATACCATGTGACTTTTTATTGATGTTGCGTTGTGATATCGCGACGTGTAAAGCGGCCCTTGCATGCAATTATAATACAAAAGATTGTGTGAATGACAAAAATCTTAATGAACAATAAAATTAGGTTTTTTTAAGAATAAAAAGACTCCTCAAAATCTTCTTGTCCTTAGAATTGATCTCCCCACTGGTACCTAGGAAATTATCAACTCTCAACTTAAAAGGACATTATAGGTGTGATTGCCCCGTAGTCTGATTACCAGCCGAGTATCCTAAATTACTTAGTTGGTTTGCCGCTTCAGATTCAAATGCAGCACCGCACTTTCGCAGTCTGACAGCTCTATGGTGCAGGAGGAGGAATGTCAGCGAGCTAAAGTAGAAGTGGATTTATTCCTTGGTTTTGGTGTCCACACGCACCTGTCTAACCAGGGCTGTGGAGTCTGAGTCGGTGTCAATTTTGGTGGAGTTGGAGTCTGAGTAGCATTTAGGAAAATTAAGGACTCAAATGTTTGGCTTACTGACCCCACAGCCCTGTGTCTAACCTCCTTGCCGTATAGATCACTAGGACTGTATTATACAGCACTTATTTTTCTTCAGTATACTTTGTTTCCTGATATCTTTGACTCACAGAGTGGATGCGGCCCTAGTTCGCAGCTTCAACTTAGCTTGGATGTGCTTTAAAATACACTGTGTGCAGAATTATTAGGCAAATGAGTATTTTGATCACATGGTACTTTTTATACATGTTGTCCTACTCCAAGATGTATAGGCTTGAGAGCCAACTACCAATTAAGCAAATAAGGTGATGTGCATCTCTGTAATGAGGAGTGCTGTGGTCTAATGACATCAACACCCTATATAAGGTGTGCTTAATTATTAGGCAAATGCCTTTCCTTAGGCAAAATGGGTCAGAAGAGAGATTTGACGGGCTCTGAAAAGTCCAAAATTGTGAGATGTCTTGCAGAGGGATGCAGCAGTCTTGAAATTTCCAAACTTTTGAAGCGTGATCACCGAACAATCAAGCGTTTCATGGCAAATAGCCAACAGGGTAGCAAGAAGCGTCTTGGGTAAAAAAGGCACAAAATAATTGCCCATGAATTTAGTAAAATCAAGCATGAAGGTGCCAAGATGCCATTTGCCACCAGTTTTGCCATATTTCAGAGCTGCAACGTTACTGGAGTATCAAAAAGCAGAAGGTGTGGCATACTCAGGGACATGCCAAGGTAAGGAAGGCTGAAAAACGACCACCTTTGAACAAGAAACATAAAATAAAACGTCAAGACTGGGCCAAGAAATATCTTAAGACTGATGTTTCAAAGGTTTTATGGACTGATGAAATGAGAGTGACTCTTGATGGCCAGATGGATGGGCCAGAGGCTGGATCAGTAAGGGCAAGAGCTCCACTCGACTCAGACGCCAGCAAGGTGGAGGTGGGGTACTGGTATAGGCTGGTATCATCAAAGATAAACTTGTGGGACCTTTTTGGGTTGAGGATGGAGTAGCTCAACTCCCAGACCTACTGCCAGTTTCTAGAAGACAACTTCTTCAAGCAGTGATACAGGAAGAAGTCGGTATCGGTCAAGAAAAACATGATTTTCATGCAGGACAATCCTCCATCACATGCATCCAACTACTCCACAGGTGGCTGGCCAGTAAAGGTCTAAAAGAAGAAAAAATAATGACATGGCCCCCTTGTTCACTGATCTGAACCACATAGAGAACCTGTGGTCCCTCCTAAAATGTGGGATCTACAGGGAGAGAAAATAGTACACCTCTGGGAACAGTGTCTGGGAGGCTGTGGTGGCTGCTGCACGCAATGTTGATCGTAAACAGATCAAGCAACTGACAGAATCTAGGGAATGGAAGGCTGTTGAGTGTCATCATAAAGAAAGGTGGCTATATTGGTTACTAATTTTTTTTGTTTTGTTTTTCCATGTCAGAAATGTTTTTTTCTAAATTTGTGCTATATTTGGTCTTTATTAAGTTGCCTAATAATTCTGCACACAGTAATAGTTACCTGCACAAACAGATATCCTCCTAAAATAGCCAAATCTAAAAAAAAACCACTCCAACTTCCAAAAATATTAAGCTTTAATATTTGAGTCTTTGGGTTGATTGAGAACATAGTTGTTCATCAATAATAAAAATAATCCTCTACAATACAACTTGCCTAATAATTCTGCACACAGTGTATCTCTATGCTTGCTTCCATCAGGAGCGTCTGGCTTCCTGGTAGTGAAAGAGGACTTTGAGTTATCCGACTTACGTTTCAGAAGCTTCCTTCCATCTATCAGTTCACCAAGAAGATTCTGACGAGTCTTTTGTTCTCAAAATAACTATTTTACTGTTTATTAAGATTTTTTCCTTCATACTAAATCTTTTTTTATTATAGTTGCATGTGATGGCCATGTCCGGAACATCATGTGCATAGGCTACTTCTATTGAATGTTTTTATTCAGATTGTTGGCTATATTTTAGTGTCTATCTTTGGATGTTTATACATTAATATATCTCTGCCTATAAAGTTATTGTAAAAAGAGGGCAAATTCTATTTATTATTTGCAACTTTCATTATACTTGGTGGAGAGACACCAAAAGAGCTTGTTCTAACTCATTGTTCATAGTGTGGTATACTTATAAATAAGAGGTATGGTATGGGCTCATGGCAAACTATGGGCAGTGTATGGCGAGAATACGAAATTTATCCTGCTGATGCCTCCTGAAGGGCAGATATACACTATAAGACTTAAAGGGAGAGCACAAGATAATTGTACTGTATAATGGAGATGTCACACGCGTCATTGTCGCCAGCGATCTCATTGCTGGTGAGCTGTCACACAGGCAGACTCACCAGAGATCAGTACCAGCGAGATCGCTGTTAACCATGTAAACAAGTGGGTAACTAAGCTCCGTGAGGCGCTTAGTTACCCGCTGTTTACCATGGTTACCAGCTCCCAGCGCTTGCTGAGAGGTGCTGGGAGCTGGCTTCTCGGCTCGTCTCCCGGTGTCACACGCAGTGATGCTGCGTGTCCACCGGGCGACGGTCGCCAGGTTTTAGAGCAGGTTCTAAAACCTGGCGACCATCAACCAGCAATTTATCGCTGGTTGATGCGCCTGTCACACACGTCAATATCGCTGCAACGTCATGTGCAGCAGCAATATTGCACGCGATATTGACACGTGTGACGTCCCCATTAGGGTCTGTGCACACAACCATATTGTCTCCATCTGAGAAAAACAGTCCAACTATGCTTATCAGGATCTGATCAGAGTGTGGTCCGTTTTTTCCTGAAGGTGAAGAATAAGGGCCGCTTTACACACACCAACTTATCTGTCCAACTTCTGAACAGATCTCTGGTTGCATTGAAATCATGGAACATTGCTCCATTTTGTGACTGTGTACAATGTAACAATGTGTCCATGATTTTACTGCAACCAGTAAGTTGTTCAGAAGTTGGACAGATAAGTTAGTGTGTGTAAAGTGGCCATAAGAAAAAAAAAAATTCTCCAACTTTCCCATTCTAGGAGTCCATGGAAATCGCACCTCGCTCTGTTTTCATCCAAGTGAAAGTGAATCTGATTTTTTTACAGACCCATAGACTTGAATGGGCAAGTGCCATCTGATTCTCAGAGGCAAATCATGCATGCTTTGATTTTTTTTTTTTTTTCTCGGATCATTTGGTCAAAGGAGAACTTCAGACACGTGCGGAATCTCATTGAATAACATCAGCCTGAGTGTGATCTGATTTTTTATTTTTTTGACAGATACTGAAAACAAAGTCATCTGCATTTACTTTCTTTCACATACGAGTGCTAACAGTGTTTTTACAGACAGCACCCATACCTGTGATAGTCTATGAAGCTGTTCACATGTCAGATTTTTTTCCCTTGGACCAAGTTGTCCATGCAAATAGTGGACACATGTCCAATATTGACTCAAGTGTCAGATCTAATTGGCAATACAAGTGTATGGGTCAGTGAAAAAATCTCGGTTGCCATCTGTGTGCTGTCTGTTTTTCACTGAATGATAGTTGAAGGTGGATAAACTTTTTTTTTTTCTTCTCATTAGTGAAAAAAGCTGATAAAACTCTGACCGAAGTCTGATAAAAATCCCTGATGAAACTCGGTCTGTTTTTCTTGTTTGTCAAAAAAACTGACATTCGATGAGGCCATAGAGAGATATGATTCAAAGAGGTTTTCCACTATTAATGTGATCTACTTTTATTTGTCCTAATTAACACTTTCCTAATATACTTCTGCTACCTACCCTGCTCCCGTAAGCTTATCACTTTGAGGCTCTTAAATAACTTTATTGTTGTTCTAGCTTTGATCCTTCCAGTTTGGAGACCAGAATTGGACCAACTGAGCAGGGCACGTTACTGGTGGGAGCTGAGAGGAGAGCGAAGTGTGATCTGGACATGCGTGCCCAAACTGCGGTCACTCACAGAGAGGCAGCCCTCCCCCACCAGTGACGTGCCCTGCTCAGTTGGTCTGATTCCGGTCTCCAGACTTGAAAGATCAAAGCTAAAACATTTCCCCTAATCCCGGCCCCCCCCGCCACATCCCCACAGTCACCTACACCCCACCCCCACGTCCCATCACAAACTCTCATAACCCCACCATCACCCACCCTCGCAACCTGACCAACCTTAGACCCATCCCCCCAGCCCCTACTCCTCTAATCTCCCTGCCAGGTGCACTCTGGAATGCCCGCTCAGTCTGTAATAAGCTCACAGACATCCATGAACTCTTTATTTCTAATAAACTCTCATTCCTTGGCATCACAGAGACCTGGCTCACCCCCTCCGACACGCCTCCCCTGCTGCACTATCCTACGGCGGATTCAATCTTTCCCACACACCCCGCCCCTCTGACAAACATGGCGGAGGTGTCGGCATACTCCTATCCGACACCTGCTCCTTCGTCCCTATTCCATTACCCCCCTCTGTTACTCTCCCATCTTTCGAAGCCCACTCTGTCCGCATCTTCTCCCCCTGTAACCTCCAGCTAGCCGTCATCTACCGCCCCCCTGGATCCATCCCCACCTTCCTTGACCACTTTACCACCTGGCTACTTCATTTCCTCTCTACTGACATCCCCACCATCATTATGGGTGATTTCAATATCCCCATTGACACTGCCCACCCAACCGCCTCTCAACTTCTTTCCCTGACCTCCTCCTTCGGGCTCTCCCAATGGTCCTCCTCTGCCACCCACAAAGATGGCCACACGCTGGATCTCATCTTTACCCGTCTTTGCTCCCTTACTAATCTCACAAACTCAACCCTCACCCTGTCTGACCACAATCTGCTGACCTTCTCCACCCTCTCTTCCCCTACTACATCACCTCCTCTCCGCAAACTTGATCATCCCCGCAGAAACCTAAAACACATTGATCTACACTCACTCTCAGAATCCCTTCTCCCTCTCGCCAACATAACATCTATACGTGACACAGACACTGCCACCACCCTCTACAACACCACATTAACCAAGGCACTCGACCTAGCAGCCCCCCTCACACACCACGCTCCACGCACTAATAGGCAACCCTGGCCCCACCACCCTCACTAAAGACCTGAGACGGGCATCCAGGATCGCCGAGAGGCGATGGAAAAAATCACCTTCCACTGAGCATTTTGCACTGTTCAAACAGTCCCTCATCGCCTTCAAGACTGCACTTGCCACCGCCAAACAAACCTTCTTCCTATCCCTAATAACCTCCCTGTCCCACAATCCCAAGCAACTTTTCAAGACCTTCAATTCCTTACTCCGCCCGCCTGCTCCCCCTCCCTCTCCACTTATCTCTACAGAAGACTTTGCCTCCTTCTTCAAAGAAAAGATTGACAGAATCAGAGACAGCTTTGACCCACTGTCCCCACAGCCTCCCCTCTCACCTATACTGCCCTCTACTTCCATCAACTGCTTCCCCCCCATAACTGAAGACCAGCTCTCCTCCCTCCTGTCAAAATCACACCTCACCACCAGTGCCCAGGACCCGCTCCCATCCCACCTCATTCCCAACCTCACCTCCGTTATCATCCCAGCCCTAACTCATCTTTTCAACCTATCACTTACCACTGGCACCTTCCCCTCAGCCTTCAAACACGCCTTGATCACACCCATCCTCAAAAAACCCTCCCTCGATCCCACAACTGTCTCCAACTACCGCCCTATATCTCTCCTCCCTTTCGCCTCTAAACTACTTGAACAGCATGTCCACTCTGAGCTGTCCTCTCACCTCTCCTCCTGCTCCCTCTTTGACCGCCTGCAATCTGGCTTCCGACCCCTCCACTCCACTGAAACAGCCCTGACCAAAGTCACAAATGACCTACTGACTGCCAAAAGCAAGCATCACTACTCTGTTCTCCTCCTCCTCGACCTGTCAGCCGCCTTCGACACTGTTGACCACTCCCTTCTACTACAGATCCTGGAATCCCTTGGCATCACGGACCTTGCCCTCTCTTGGATCTCCTCATACTTAACAGACCGCCCCTTCAGCGTCACCCACTCCCACACCTCCTCCTCGCCCTACCCCCTATCTGTCGGGGTCCCCCAGGGCTCGGTTCTTGGACCATTACTGTTCTCAATCTACACTCTCGGTCTAGGGCAACTCATTGAGTCCCATGGCCTCCAATATCACCTCTACGCCGACGACACCCAAATCTACCTGTCTGGTCCTGACATCGCCTCCCTTCTATCCAAAATTCCACATTGCCTGTCCGCCATCTCATCCTTCTTCTCTGCTCGCTTCCTTAAGCTGAACATGGACAAAACCGAGTTCATAGTCTTCCCCCCAAGATGCTCCCCCTCACTACCTGACCTATCCATCATTGTCAACGACTGCTCTCTCTCTCCAGTCCCCCAAGCCAAGTGCCTCGGGGTTATCCTTGACTCTTCCCTCTCCTTCAAGCCCCACATCCAGGCCCTCGCCACCTCCTGCCGACTCCAGCTCAAAAACATCTATAGGATTCGCACTTTCATTGACCACGACACTGCAAAAACCCTTATTCACGCTCTCATCATCTCCCGCCTCGATTACTGCAACCTCCTGCTCACCGGCCTCCCTAATCCTCCCTTGCACCCCTCCAATCTATCTTGAACTCCGCTGCCCGCCTAATCCATCTGTCTCCCCGCTACTCCCCTGTCTCCCCCCTCTGCCAAGCCCTTCATTGGCTCCCTGCTTCCCAGAGATCCCGGTTTAAAACATTAACCATGACATACAAAGCCATTCACAACCAGTCCCCTCCATACATCTCTGACATGGTCTCCCGTTACCTACCCTCACGCAACCTGCGATCCTCCCAAGAGCTTCTCCTCTACTCCCCCCTCATCTCCTCTTCGCACAACCGCATACAGGATTTCTCCCGTGCTTCACCCAGACTCTGGAACTCACTGCCCCAACACATCAGACATTCTTCTACCCTGGGAACCTTCAAAAGAAGCCTGAAGACCCACCTGTTCCGCCAAGCCTACCACCTGCAATAAGACCCAGTCCACCACACCGCCTCATGACTGGAATTTCCCCCTCCCACTGTATCCGCACCCGCCCCTCGTAGACTGTGAGCCTTTGTGGACAGGATTTCTACCCTCTTGTTTCTGTACAACTGAATTGTCAACATTTATTGTTAGTTGTATTGCTACTATGTTACTTGTCCTAGTCTGCCCTTTTTAACATGTAAAGCGCCATGGAATATAATGGCGCTATATAAATTAATAATAATAATAATAATAATAATAATAATAAAAAACATCAATAAAGATAGGCAGTAGAAGTATATTAGGAAAGTGTTAGGAATAGTTAGGACAAATAAAGTGGACCACATTAGTAGTGGAAAACCTCTTTTAAGTAGTTTCCTGATATATACGGTACTATATACTCTACTAGTTAATATTTTGATGTTCTGCAGCAACTAAGGCAGATTCATAACATTATTTATTATTATTATTTATTATTATTATTTATTTATATAGCGCCATTAGGTTCCATGGCGCTTTACATGAGGATGAGGGAGACAAGAACAAGTACACTAAATCTAGGCGATCAGGACGTACAGGTACAGGAGGGGCAGGGACCATGTCCACGAGGGCTCACAGTCTAAGAGGGGCGGGTTAGGATACAGTAGGATGGGGAAATGTCAGGTATGGGGCGGTCGCCTGGGTCTCATGGCAGGTTGTAGGCTTGACGGAATAGGTGAGTCTTCAGGTGACACTTGAAGCTACTCAGGGTAGGAGAGTGTCTGACGTGTTCGGGTAGGGAGTTCCAGAGTAAGGCAGATGCCCGGGAGAAGTCCTGGACTCGGTTGTGCGAAGAGGTGATGAGGGGGGAGCAGAGGAGGAGTTCTTGGGAGGAGCGGAGGTTGCGTGAGGGTAGGTAACATCTACCTTGGTCCGTAAACGGACAGTGATGTCCAGACAGGCCTCAGATGTCCTGACCCAAATTGAACAGTCTCATAATCCTATATGGGAGGGGGCATATTAGCCAGGAGACCTGCTGCCGATCCAGACATGCCGATCCAGACATGTCGGTCCATACTAGGACTGTGAGGGTCAGATGTGTGAAAATGGCCTAATTCCACATCCCAGACACCTTCCTTCCAAGGCTGCTGACGCCAGAACTTAGAGATCCTGGGCATGTGCAGTTTAGTCCCGTAGTTGCCCAATATGCCATTAAAGTGAAGTGTTAATCAGAAAATGCCTTATTGTTAATATTAGGTTTTTGGTTTACGCGTATTTTATAAAATATTTTGGCCACATGTGTACATCACAATCTTTTTAACCCTTTGCAGAGGGCTATTTTTGCATAATTTTTTATTTTTCCATTGACATAGACCTATGAGGTCTTGTTTTTTGCGGGACGGGTTGTACTTTTGAATGACATCATCTTTTATCTTGTGCTTTATTGGTAAACGAGAAAAAAAACTTTGGTAAAAATGAGCTGACAATGTTTCTCCAGGTCAGCACAATTACAGAGAGACCAACATTGCATAGTCTTGTAAATTTGAAATATGTTAATTTTTTTTTTTTTTTTTTTTTTTTATGAGACTGTGTGAGGGTTTGTATTATGCACTTTGAGCGAAAGTTTTTATTGATACTATATCGGTGTACATATGATGTTTATCTTTTTTTTTAGTCTTTTATCTCTTTTTATGTGCAGTGTTGAGGCAGCGGAAAAACATAATTCTGGAGTTTAGCTTTATTTTCTTATTATTTCATTTACCAATCTGGTCAATTAATTTCACATTTTGATAGATTGGACTTTTATGGACGTAGCAAATATATATATTTTTTGTGATTTATTTCTTTTAATGGTAGAAAATGGCTGTGGTTTAAACATTTACTGTATATTAAAAAAAAAAAATTTTTTTCATTGTATGTGTTAGTCCCCTTGGGGAACTTAAACCTGCGATCATTGTCAATTGTACCATATATACTAGTGCATTTCAATGAATTAGAATATCATCGAAAAGTTAATTTATTTCAGTAATTCAATACATAAAGTGAAACGCATATATTATATAGAGTCATTACAAACAGAGTGATCTATTTCAAGTGTTTATTTCTGTAAATGTTGATGATTATGGCTTACAGCCAATGAAATCCCAAAGGTCATTATCTCAGAAAATTAGTCAGGAGGATGAAAGGTTAAAAACCGCACTGCTGTATTCCACGAGACATCAAAGGCTCAATATAATATTGATTTATTAGTCAATGCATTTCAGGGCTCCCAGAAACGCCCTGAAACATGGCAGTGAATCGATTTCTGATGACATTCTAACTCATTGAAATGCACCAGTGTGTATGTGTGTATGTATGTATGTTTGTGCATGTACGTTTGTGTATGTATGTGTATATATATATGTGTGTGTGTGTGTGTGTGTGTGTGTGTATGTATATATATGTATATGTGTGTGTATATATATATATATATATATAATATATATATATATACACACACACAATATACATACACACGGCAGCATTGCTGTATATAGCAGAGTTCACCATCTCCTATGAACACCAGCCGGTAGCCGGCATACACAGGAACACAGTCCTGACAGCCATGTAATATAAGAAACAAAAACAATGTTGCGCCAAACTGCTGATGTTTATGGCATGGGAGCGGTTAAATATATCTAGGGCTCACCTTCTCTAGTTGTGCTGACCGCACAACTAGTTTATGCACGGATTTGTTACCCCAAAGGGTTTCCACATCAGCCGGTGTGCTGCAAGCAGGGATGAGCGTGATTTCCAATATGCACACGCTGCTGATTCTCGTGCTTGTTCCAAAGAAGTGGTGATTGACGTCTGATGCGTCCTGGGTGCCCAGCTGCTGAATACCACGCTTCCCAATGGGAGGATACGTGTGCGTTCAAATAAAGATGTGGTATTAGATTAGCGCTACAAACCACTCCAGGCGATCGTTCTGTATAAATTACCTTAAAGCTTTCAATCGATGTAGAATGCCCAGTCTCCACAACGCGTTTCGGCGCTAAGGACACTTGAGAAAGGCGCAATTAGCGCCGAAACGCGTTGTGGAGACTGGGCATTCTACATCGATTGAATAAAGCTTTAAGGTAATTTATACAGAACGATCGCCTGGAGTGGTTTGTAGCGCTAATCTAATACCACATCTTTATTTGAACGCTGACAGCCATGTAGGTATTTAGAAGATCGTTGGCCGTCGTGGCAGCCCATCTGTACCCTGTGATTGTCACAAGACCGCCAATAGACATTCAGAACAGATCCCCCCCCCCTCCCAGCTGGCACACTGTAAATGCTGCTGTCAGAAATTGCTCCACGATCGGCTGTTTTAAGGCAGATGATGGCTGAACAACACAGCCATCACCTGCCTGTAAACTTATGGGTGCAATTCCTGATCCCACATCAATGTAAAGGAGCCAGAATGTGACATAACTGTACATCATATGTCGGTAAGGGGTTAATAAACAAATTTAGTAATCTTGCAATCTTCACACTAGCATCTGGGACTTTTTAAGACTCTTTCATCCTGTTTTTTCAGTAGGCTCACTAGCATCAGAGGTAAGATAACAATGATGGGTGACACCTGTATACACAGCAGTAACACTGAATCCACCAATAACAATAGGTGACCTTTTCACACGCTCATTAGATGCTCCAGTACATAGGATAGGTCAGGAATCTGTTTGTTGTGATGAATGTGGATCACCCTGCCAGGGCAGTGGGACACTCTGAACCGGGACATCAGTTCTCTTGGGGATGTCACGGTGGCTCACCCGATTCTGTACCCGTAGAAGCACGACTAACGGTGCGAAACAGCCGTAGTATAGGCTGCTCCCCGTCCTCCCTCCCGCAACCTCCACTATGTAAGACCCCATAAGGAAGAATAAAGGCTGCAAAAAAGAATCCTGTGTGCAGCTCCTACTTGATACTGAAACTGGAAGTGACGTTGTGCTGCATACAGGAGGCCAGGCTCCAGGATTCCAACGTGTGCAGAAAGGAGGTGAGAAGTTCTGACTCCAGGGGTCCCCCCAGAAACACTGGTATCAGCGTAACTGTTGAAGGAACCAGCACCTCCTGCCACGAACTTTAATAGTTGATGTTATCTATGTAGTGCAGGGCAGGTGACGCAGTAATAAATTGAAGACACTGCGGAGTGCAGTCTTAGATTTTGCTCACAGTTCTCTTTCACAGTTCGATGTTACAACTGTATGCCAGTATGCACTGAGTCATCCGGGGAAGGGATCCAGCCAACTCTCAGATAATTTGGTGACACTTAACCGGAATCCCCTTCTAATGTCCCCTTTTTGGGTTGTCTCTCTCTCTCTGCGCTGACCTCGTCCTCCTGCCCTGCGCCTCACACACCGTGCTCGAACCAGTGGCCGCGGGCCCTGTCAGGTAACGTCCTCTCAGTCCCTTTTGGTCCTATATGGCCACCTTTTCAGCAGGTGTGTGGATGTGGTATAGTACCTGAAGTCACCGCATCCTCCGCTTAGCTTTCTGAGTCTTGACGTCCTCCACTAGTCTTGGGCCGGCCCCCTTCTACGACCTGGTCCCTCCACCCGACTCCTGTCACGATCAGCGTGGATACGGGCACCACAGGCGGACTCCTCAAGTCCCATGTCCCTGGGACCCCTTCTTGTTTTCCAGAGCTTCATTCTTGACTTCTCCGTCACTTGGTCCCCTTCTCCGGTCTTGGGACGAGCTCTCACCGTCTCCAGTCCCCAGGACTTCTCCGTCTCTTCTTCCTGTGGCAGGCTCCTGCCACGCTCCAACTGTCACTCCGCACTCTCCTCACTCAGTCCCTGTCTCCTCAGACTCCTCTCCTCTCCAACTTCTTCTAGACTAACATCAGCATTAATCCGAACCTCCCATTCCCGACTCCAAGACTTCTCTCGAGCTGCACCAAACCTCTGGAATGCTCTACCCCAAGAAATTAGGACCATCCACAATTTGCATAGCTTCAGACACTCCCTGAAAACACACCTCTTCGGGGCGGCCTATCCTTCTCCCTAACAGTAGTCATTTAGACATAAGATATTCATTGTTATAAGCCCCTGTACTTTGTGTTCCCATCCCGTCTTAGATTGTAAGCTCCTTCGAGCAGGGTCACCTTCATTTTTTGCCTTTTTATTGTATTTCCTAAGTTGATTCTATGTTTATTGTATGTAACTACTGTTCTGCATTACCTTTCTGTACCGTATATTTTTCTTATTTGTACTGTTGTACTGTAAAGCGCTGCGGAATATGTTGGCGCTATACAAATAGTTTTATTATTATTATTGATGTTTCTACCGGTCCTTTTATACTGTCAGTTACGCTCTGTACACCTGTGCGTTGTTCTTCACTCCTTCAGTCCTTCCTGGGTGCCCCTTTAACCTACGTTCTCCACCCGACCACCCTACCTTGGTTCCCCCCTCCAGACAGGATCAGGGGCTGTGCTCTACCTCAGGAGCAATCTCACCCTAACCCTGGCCTGGAGTGGTGTAGTGCTGACTATGGGTGTCTGGATACCGGTCAGTGTCCCCTCCTTACCTGAGAGTGGGGTACTACACCTCTGGCTGGGGTGCATTACCTCTGTGGCGACTGGATCCTCAGGGGCGCCACAAATGTACATGTTGATTTCCTAAAAAATCTACACTGGCCAGCATGAAAGTTGCAAGATTTCTATTTTTTATGTTTAATTCAGATTTTGATAAATGAAAAGAGCCCTGACAAAATAAAAACATAAAATAAAAAAAATACAAAAAATAAAATGTTTAACACATAAGTGATTTAAACAATAGGTCATTTCCTGATGACACATTCCCTTTAATGCTCCATTGTGTGCAGTGTTAGTGCGCTGAGTGCTGCACTTTTCATGTAGTGCTCCCTTTGTGTGGAGATAAATGGGAGGAGGACTCTGTGTCATTGGGATGGGATGTCGGTGTCACAGCTGCTGACACTTTGATGTGTTAATGAGAATTATTTGATATTACAAGCTAAAAACTTGAATATTTATGACTAAGTTGTGTGCTTTTCATAAGCAATTGCCATCATTAACCTCTTGGATACTGGAGCAGGATGCAACACTTTTCATTCAACCAAATTCTGAAGCCCCCAAGGTGAAGTTCAAATGATTCCTGCACTTTGCTGACCGGTCACACATGTAAATTGTGGACATAACTGGCTCGGGGTGCGGGCGCTATCTGCTATTTGTATGCACTGGTCTGTAAAGTGGACCAGATTACCGTAAACTGCAATTTTGTCCCGTGTCGACCTGGGTCTATGTGCTAAATACCCCATATGCTGTCTGTCTGTGGTCTGCTGTGTAGAGGACAACACACAGACCTAAAGTACGCACGTGTGATCTTAGTCTGTCAATCACTTCCATATAGTGTATAAAACATTCATTTCTATTGCGTGTGTTTTCTGCAAGAAGCTGAGATTTGTGCTGCTGTTTGAAAGGTCATTCACTAAAATGTGGTACTAAAAAAAATATATCGTTTCCAATGAAAGTGCAGATCAGTGATCAGTGCTGTACATATCAATGTGGGAATAGCAGAAATACATGCGCATTTATTATCCACTGAAAAGCATTCTGTTGCCCTGTAGGGAGTGCATGGAATACATATAACCATAGAATTCTGTGAGAAAACTCAGAATATGCCCCACTAAAAGATCAGCCAGATTTACATTACAGTCACAGGCCCACTGGACGTGCACGACTTCTCTTAAAGGGGCACTGTCAGGTTATTTTTCAGTATTATACTAATATTACCCTTGAATAGTGCCTTGGGAGACCTTTTAAAAACATGTAAAATCATTATTGTACACTTTATAGTTTCCATGCTGTAAGCATTTTCAGAACCTGCAGGGAGCTCCTGTAACTTCTGTGTCTGCCACCAGGTGCCACTGTGTTCACACCAAAGGTGGGGCTGGAAATGTAGTAAGTATGACTTGTAGATGTGTTGAATGGCTGCAATGCTGCAGTCATTAACTCTTAAGGCCACTTTACACACGCAGATATCTGTGTCCAACTTCTGAACAGATCTCTGGTTGCAGTGAAATCATGGATACATTGCTCCATTTTGTACAGCCACAAAATGAAGCAATGTGTCCATGATTTCACTGCAACCAGAGATCTGTTCAGAAGTTGGACACCGATATCTGCGTGTGTAAAGTGGCCTTTAACTTCAGCCAATTAGGAGAAACTGCAGTCTATTTGAATCCTCTGTGTGCTCCTGCTGGTTGCCAGATATAGTCCCTGGTTTGCTTGGTATTCCTGCTTTGTATTATTGATTTTCCGGATTGACCTCTGCCTGATTTTTGTACTGTTCTCCAGCCTAACGATTTTGTACTTTTCTGACCTCTCAGCTTTGACCGTGCTTGGCAACTTTTCTATTCCTTGACTTCAACCCATCTATTGGCAGCAACCCCCTGGACCTGTATAGGTGTTGAAGGGTGTCTGGGTAACTCGGGGTTCTGCCTGATGGTGCGGTTTGCATTTAGTCCGGGATTCCCTTTTTACCTGTAACTTGGATGGATGTGTACAGTCCACATACATACGTCTCCATTTAGTTTCCCTCTTTATAGGAAAGTTCAGTTCTAAATGTTTAAACAAGCAGTATGCAGACACAAACCAGCCAGACTGAGGCTGAGAGAACACACTGTTGGCTTCCATCTGGTGAAAGGGGTCCTATGGGAACATTACAGTATACATTGGGGAAAGCACCAGATGTTTACTGCAGACTAAGTGCACAGGCAGTGTGGACCTCACCTAACTTCTTTGATCAATAAACAATCCATTCCTGATACATCATAAGAAACCATCAAGTGATATGCAAATGTCTTATAGCTGCTTTTAATGTTTATCCCTATGTAAATTCTTTTTCCAGATTGCATCATTACTTAAGGACAATGAGCGGATCCAGTGCACTCCGAGCTCGGCATCCACTGAGGACACTGACATCAGGAAAATCAAAAAGGTAAATCATTCTCCTTCTGGATCAACAACTGTGTCAGCAATAGAGCACATTAGAGAGTCTTTCACATTCTATCGGTGTGCGCTGTCTGCAGGTGCAGAGTTTCTTACGAGGTTGGCTTTGCCGGCGGAAGTGGAAGAGCATAATCCAGGATTACTCAAGATCTCCGCATGCAGACAGCATGCGCAAGAGGAACCAGGTGGTGTTCAGCATGCTGGAGGCCGAGGCAGAGTATGTGCAGCAACTGCACATCCTGGTCAACAACTTCCTGCGCCCGCTACGTATGGCGGCCAGTTCTAAGAAGCCACCGATCACTCATGATGATGTCAGTAGCATCTTTCTCAATAGGTGGATATCATTTTATGGTGAACTTTGACGTTTTTTTTGTCTTATCTGTAACATGTGATACATCCTCCTTACATTGACTTTCCCTTGTTTCCATTGCAGCGAAACCATCATGTTTTTGCACCAGATCTTCTATCAGGGCCTGAAGGCGAGAATCTCCAGCTGGCCCACACTGGTGTTGGGTGAGCTGTGGTTTCTGCTTCTGGGTCGGTCATTTCTTGGATTTTTCAGTCCATTAATCTGTTTTGTCTCTTTCTTCAGCGGATCTATTTGACATACTGTTGCCGATGCTAAACATTTACCAAGAGTTTGTGCGGAACCATCAGTACAGTCTGCAGATCCTGGCTCACTGCAAGCAGAACCGAGACTTTGATAAGTTACTGAAACAATATGAGGCCAAACCGGACTGTGAGGAGCGGACTCTGGAAACCTTCCTCACCTATCCCATGTTCCAGGTCTCTAACAGTAAAAAAGAACTGTTACCCATTTTTATTTTGCAGAGAATCTGTCACCAAGTGCCTTCTTTCCAATTTGAGAGCAGAATAACATAGGGCAGAAATCCTGATTACAGCACTGGGTCACTTATTGGGCTCCTTGCTGTAGTTTTGATAAAACACTGGTTAATCTTCTGCAGCTCCACTCGTTCTCTAGATGATGAGCTCCTGCTGTGTCATCCTCAATAGGCATAAGCTCCTTATAGGACTATGTTCATACTGTAAAATCTAAAAGCAGAGAGCAACACAAAGAGGCGCAAATGGGTCCTATCGTTTCTGCCAAACTGTGTCTGCCAGCAAAGTGAATGGGATTGTCACTTTGCTGTTCAGACGCTGCATTTTTTGACTGCTCTGTTAGTGGTGCAAGAAAGCACATCCAGAAAATATAAGCATGTTAATCAGTGCTCCGTTTTTCTGGTGCCCTTTCTGCATCACTAACATCCAATTACATACCCTCCCCAGGATCCCACAGTGATCCCTGGTGATGTCTTCCTCCGGGCATCGGCAGCACCTGTGGGTAGTACGGTGCTTCCAGGACCTGGTCATGTGACTCACTCACATGGGGCACCATGTGACTCGGTGCTAGGTCCTGGAAGCACCATACTATCCACAGGTCCTCCTGATGCCTTAGGAGGTAGACATCGCCGGGGATCACCGTGGGATTGCGGGCAGGGTAAGAAAGTGTGTGTATCTGTCTGTGTGTGTGCAAGTTTCTCCTGAAAAAGGGGCAGAAATCACCACAAATGGATGATGCAGTTTAATGCTTTTTTGCAAAAAGAGAATCTGTTATTGGTTCAGAAACTGCATCAAAACGGATCAATAAAAGAGAGCACAAACGCTCTGTGTGAACTTAGCCGAGCCCCCACCTACACCATTGATTGACAGTTTTCTGCCACCTTGTGTATTACTAAAGAGCCAACAAATAATGGTTTGGGAGAGGGATATCTGGAGCTCCTGACTATCAAGGATCACATAGAAGGGAACTCATCAATGAGAAGACCAACTGCTGAAGCAGTTAAGGTACCGTCACACGCGGCAATTTTGCTAGCAATTTCACTGGCAATTTGCTGGTTGCAGTGAAATCATGGACACATTGTTCCATTTGTACACAGCAACAAGATAGAACAATGTGTCCATGATTTCACTGCAACCAGCAAATTGCCAGTGAAATTGCTAGCAAAATTGCCGCGTGTGACGCTACCTTTAGAGTTGTGGTTTCATTCCTACTTTATGCTGCTCTCACATGGGACAACGAAAACCTAGTGCCAGATTTCTTGTCATCAGGTATGCTAGGGCTTGCTCTGGAAGGAAGCAGAATGGTATGGGTGACAATTATACTTGCACGTCTGGAGTTTTACTCTCATTACATTCCCTCACATGTATAGTGGATTTTAGTTGAATTATCCATATTTACATCACAAATATTCTGATAGTAAATTTTAGTTCACAAGAAATTTACTTGCAGATTGTTTGTATTTTACAATTTCCCTGATGCTCATTGATTCAACCATATGGTTTCATTTGGGATAATAAGTATTTGATACATTGTCGATTTTGCAAGTTTTCCCACCTACAAAGAATGGAGAGATTGTAATTTTTTTCATAGGTACACTTCAACTATGACAGACAGAGTTCCTCCCAAAAATCATGAAAATCACGTTGTATGATTTTTAGATACCGTATTTAATTTGCTTCTTATTGCATGAAATAAGTATTTGATATATACAACAGCAAAACAAGAACATATTTGATACAGAAATATTTATCAGTTACAGAGGTCAGATGTTTTTTGTAGTTCTTGACCAAGTTTGCACACACTGCAGCAGGGATTTTTTCCCATTCCTCCATACAGATCTCCAGATCTTTGAGGTTTCGGGGCTGTCGTTGGGCAACATTGAGTTTCAGCTCCCTCCAAAAATTTTCTATTGGATTCAGTTCCGGAGACTGGCTAAGCCACTCCAGGATCTTCAAATAATTCTTATGTAGCCACTCTTTAGTTGCCCTGGTTGTGTGTTTTGGGTTATTGTCATGCTGGAAGATCTAGCCACGACCCATCTTCAATGCTCTTACTGAGTGAAGGAGGTTGTTGGCCAAATTCTCACAATACATCACCCCATCCATCCATCTTTCAATATGGTGTCGTTGTCCTGTCCCCATTGCTGAAAAGCAACCTCAATTGTGGTGTTACCAGCCCCATGCTTCCCGGTTGGGATGGTGTTCTTGGGGTTGTACTAATCCTCCTTCTTCCTCCAAACATGGTGAGAGGAGTTAAGTTATAACATTTATTAAGCAAGATTAACTAAAAGTTCTATTTTGGTCTCATCTGACCACATGACTTTCTCTCATGCCTCCTCTGGATCATCCAGATTGGCGAGCTTAAAACGGGCATGGACATGTGCTGCCGTGAGCAGGGGTATCTTGTGCGCCCAGGAAGATTTTAATCCATGACGGTGTAGTGTGTTACTAACGGTAATCTTTGAGACTGTGGTCCCAGCTCTCTTCAGGTCATTGACCAGGTCCTCATGTGGAGCCCACTGGGACGGGGTACTCGGTACCGGACCGGGGTATATGCTGGGGATGTCACGGCAGTCTTGGTCCGGACCGTATCCTGAGCCCACAAGTAATGGGGGGATATTTACAGGGGAGTTTGTCATGACGCCACCCACGGGTTGTGGTCAGGGTGACCACCGCTGCTGCAGAGCCTCTGGGGATGATGTTTGTCAGCTGTAGATGTAATGGCTCTCTGCAGGTAGAGCCTGGTTCCCCGTGGCAGTGATAGTTAAAGTCTATGATTGAAGCTATGGATGTTGCAGGATAGGTATGATCGTGGAGGCGATGGCTGCTTGTGAGAGAAAGTAGGGCTTGAGTACAAGGATCACACACACTCCCGGTTTTGAAGTTTTCCAAGACTTTACTGCAGATGTTCATTAGCAGAGTACTGTCCACGGAGTCTGTGCTGGGGCCGGTTGCTCCCACCCTGACCAAGTCGTCAGCTTCCCACTGCTGCGCTGTGTGTGTGTGGCCCTGCTGCTGCTTTAGCTGAGCAGCTGGCATTGTCTCTCCTCACAGGTACCCTCTTTGCTAGGGAACTTGAGTCTTTCCGTGTGCTTCTGACCCCGCCGTGTTGCTTCGCTGAGGTACAGTGTAGATCTACAAGCCTTCACTATCCCGGTGTTTACTGTGCTGCGTGTGTCAGTCACGTTTCGGATCCGGTATCCAGTCTGTGCGCTCCTCCGGGGCGAGTTATGAGGTAACTCAGTCTCCCAGGTGTGTTCTTCTGTTCTCTAAACTCTTTCCCTCAGACCCTGGCTATGCCTTGAATCGAGTAGCAGATTGTGGAGAAGCCTTATGCAGCCTCTTTACACCACAATCTCCCGCTCTCAGTTCTCCCAGGAACTGAACTAACTACTTCCTCTTGACACCAGAATATATAAGGGAGCTGCTTTAGCAGGGGAGTTAACCCTTGTTGATGCTACTGTGGCACATTAACCCCTGGAGTGCCACACTCACATGCAGTTCTGTGCTGATTACTGACCTTTCTCACAATCCTCCTTACCCTACGAGGTGAGATATTGCATGGAGCCCCAGACTGAGGAAGACTGACAGTCATCTTGTGTTTCTTCCATTTTCTAATAATTGTGCCAACAGTTGCCTTCTTACAAAACTGCTTGCATATTATCCTGTAGCCCAGGGTTTGGGCAACCCAGGCCTTGAGGGCCGCACACAGTCCAGGTTTTCTGTATTTCCTTAGCATTTGACAATTGGTAATTTAATCTCCTGCACAGGTGATGATTTTAACTGTTAAATTCTAAGGATATCCAGAAAACCTGGACTGTGCGCGGCCCTCGAGGCCTGGAGCTGCCCACCCCTGCTGTAGCCCATCCCAGCCTTGTGCATGTCTAAACTTTATCCCTGGTGTCCTTAAGACCCGGTTACATGCAATGATATCGCTAACAATATCTTTGCAGCGACCTCGTAACAAAGCCGCTGCGTGTGACATGTACCAGCGACCAGCTCGCCGATCGTTGGTAAATGGCTAGGACCATTTTCCCGTCATTGGTCTCCCACTGGACGGCCAGCATCGGCGTGTGTGACAGCGGGAGAGACCAACGATCAATGACCTTCCAGCGCCACACAGTACATGGTGGGAGATGGTAACCAGTGTAAACATCAGGTAACTAAGCGCAGCACTCTGCTTAGTTACCCGATGTGTACCCTGGTTACCAGCGTTGTCGCTGATCGCTGGTGAGTCTGCCTGTGTAATAGTGATCAGATAGCGATATCCCAGCGATCCCCGATGGGATTGGGAAATTGCAGCGTGTAACAGGGCCTTTAGACAGGCAGCTCTTTGGTCTTGGCCATGATGGAGAGGTTGGAGTGTGATTGAGTGTATGGACAGGTGTCTTTTATACAGGTAACAAGTTCAAACAGGAGCAATTAATACAGGTAAAGAGTGCAAAGTAGGAGGGAGTAAAATCTAACAGGTCTGTGAGAGCCAGAATTCTTGTTAGTTGGTAGGTGATCAAATACTTATGTTATCACTAAAATGCAATTATTTCAGAATCATACAATGTGGTTTTAAGGATTTTTTTTATACTCTGTCTGTCACAGTTAAAGTGTACCTACAATAAAAATTACAGACCTCTCCATTTGTTGCAGGCGGGAAAACTTTTGTAACGTAAACTAGTGGAATATCTGCATTGACCTCAGTTTCTACTGCTCTGTCACACGTGTGTAAACTAAGGAAAGTTAGCTGGGGATTGTTTTACTGCCCATGATTTGTGATCTGACACATGAGAAATTAGCATATTTAATGTATAATAATAATTTTATATAGCGCAACCTATTCCGCAGCACTTTACAATTCAGAGGGAACATGTACAGACAATATGAGACAATATAAAAAAAACTTAATACAAATGTAAACACATAACTACTTGGGTTTGTTGAAATTCTTAAAGGGGAACTCCGGTGAGAGAGCTTTTTAGTACAGTTCCTGTCCTGCTACATGATGAAGCAGAGATTTGCACTGCCATTCTAGGATCTATCGATCTCTTTTTAATTGATAAAATCATACCTGCTCCTCAGCTCTGATTTCCCCCCCCCTCATGGGACCTGGAATCTTCAGCTTGGCAGCTTCATGTAGGAGCAGAGAGCAAGAGGTGTGGCAGGGGAGTGGATGCTGGGAGCTGCAGGATCATCCTACATTCCAACTCCCACACACTTCTGTATAGGGAGGGGGCGTGGCCGCCAGCCCCATGCTCACACTACAATCCTGTCCCTGATATACCATCCTATGTGACGGGGGTCCAAGGCTTTAAATCGCATTCATGTCACTAAAGCAGATACAAATACATGCAGTGATCCTCTGCTTATGATGATGCATAATTTATACTGTTATTGTTAGGCTAGGAGCACAGGCAAATCATTACATTGATCGATTCAGCTCTGCATGGTCTCCAATACCCCATAAGAACATGGTTGCTTCCTATCCATCCAACTTTCAATGGATCATCCTCATCATCACCGATTCTCACTGGAATGTAAGATGATCTTGCAGCTCCCAGCATCCACGCCCCCGACACACCACCTGGTTTCTGCTGCTGCATGAAGCTCAGGCTGAAATTTTATTCCCATGAGTGAGGGGTTAGGGAGGGGGGAGAGCAAAGGAGCAGGTATGATTTTATTGATTTACAAGAGATCTATAGATCCCAGAACTGCAGTGTACTGCTCTGTTTCATCATGTAGGTGGGCAGGAACTGTACTAAAACGTTTTCTCTCCCCGGAGTTCCCCTTTAATGTCATGATACCTTTATATATTTGCTAATTATTGTAAATGAAGAGAGATAATAGAAGGTTACTGAGCACTGACATCAGGTAACCAGATAACACATCTACAGGTGCATCTCAATGAATTAGAAAATTATCAAAAAGTTATGTATTTTAGTAATTCAATGCAAAAAGTGAAATACATATATTATATAGTCGTACAAACAGAGTGATCTATTTCAAGTGTTTTTTCTGTAAATGTTGATGATTTATGGCTTACAGCAAATAAAAACCAAAAGGTCATTATCTCAGAAAATTAAAGTAAGGAAAATTAAGGGTTAAAAACCATGCTGCCGTATTCCATGAGACATCAAAGGGTGAATATAATATTGATGTATTAGTCATCGTGTTTCACAGCTTCCTGAAACACACTGAAATATGGCAATATTATATTGATTTGTCCTGAGGAAGGGGCCAGGGAGCCCTGAAACGCGTTGTCTAATAAATCAATATTATATTCACCCTTTTATGTCTCATGGAATATGGTAGCACAGTTTTTACCCCTATATCCTCCCTCCTCTATATGCTCCACGCTGGGGGCTGCAGCAGCCGTGTTATGCTTTTATAGTGGTTGTGATTCTCACAACCACACAAGGTGAAGCCTCTGATACCTATCTAGGTAATATTTTATCTCTCAGACCCTTATCCTTCCTACTTTAATTTTCTTGAAATAAGACCTTTGGGTTTTCATTGGCTGTAAGTATAATCATCAACATTTACATAAATAAACACTTGAACTAGATCACTCTGTGTGTAATGACTGTATATAATATGTGTTTCACTTTTTGTATTGAATTACTGACTTTTTGATGATCTAATTCATTGAGATGTACCTGTATATCCACTATTTTGTAGTTGTCACATTGTGAACTCTGTTTTCTGGATTTCTACTCAATAAAATCTAATTTAATGCTACCCCCTTTGAAATTGTAGGGGATAATAATAGATTCTCATTATATCTATATGTCCAAAAAAGCTTGGTATGGATGCTTTGCAGTAGTTTAGGTGTAAAGTCATGAATAATTACAGCTCTTAAATCAGAGTTTCCCTTTAATTGGGAAAGTGAAAGAAGTAGATTTAATAGAACTGCATTAATTGTGTAATTTTTCTCCTCCGCAGATCCCTCGTTACATCCTCACATTACATGAGTTATTGGCTCATACACCACATGAACATGTGGAGCGAAACAGTCTTGAGTACGCCAAGTCCAAACTAGAAGAGCTGTCAAGGTGAGGCCCATCTCCTAATGTATAACCCTGCTTTGTAGACATGTGTCATACATATACTGTAAAAGCAACCACCCGGTACAGAATTTCTGCATTTCTTCCCCAGGATAATGCATGATGAAGTCAGTGAAACAGAAAATATCCGGAAGAATTTGGCAATTGAGAGGATGATTGTTGAGGGCTGTGAAATATTGCTGGATACCAGTCAGACCTTTGTACGTCAAGGTATGATATATGGGTCATTGACCATGACCCTTGGGTTATCACTAGGTTGGTTATTGGGTTTTGGCATCTTTGCGATGTCACAGATGAATGACTATGGGATATTTGTTTGACCAGGTGAGAATCTTTAGCTGGATAAAGATACACAGTGCATGAACCTTCTCGGGTTAGACAACTGCCATCTTAATGTGTAGACGTTTGGAATCAAGTTTATATTGGTGAGAGAACTGGCAGTAATCCATGGACGGTGTCCATACATTCAGTTATGGATATGACATCTTCACTGTGGAGATCCAAGATATATGAGGCACCAGCATTATCCCATAATAAACCATGGCAAAAAGGCCAATGGTAGGCATCCAAAATATAATGGCGTATAATGGATTCAGCTTGAGATTCAATTGGAAGGCTGCACATTACATCTTACAATAGAAACCACAGAGCTCTAAGTTTAAAGGGTTATTCACAAAATCAAAATGTGTTCTTATATTAATGAACACATACACGGGGTGCAGACGTAGGCATACAGGGTAAATAGTTTAATTATAATCATCTTCTACTTTTCTTGAATATATCTAATCTTTAAAAACTCCCCAAAAAAAGAAGTCTCAGTAATGTCTGGTGTCTGTTGCGGTGATTCAACCAGGCCTCGTCTACCTACTCACTTATAGCATTAAAGCAATAATATGAATAGATACTGCATATCTATATATGCACCCTCCTGTATATTAATTATTTTATGCCAGTGTAAATCATTTTACATTTGCAACATTATCACCCCTCAAAGGATGCTCTAAATACCACCAAGTGCCATTGGAACAGTCTTGCCATAGTACCAGTGCTCCTAGTTGGTCATGTGCACTGCAGTCTCTCAGCTGGCAACCTGTCAGCATAGCACTCTCTGCATCCAGCACTGACATTGATTGTCTTCTACCTCTACAATACACTATTTGCCTTTGTGCACTCTCTGCTCCTGCACAGCACCCTGTGTAATAAATTTTATCTTCTGCCATCTACATCAGTATACCTGCTGTCTGGTTTTACATCGTTAGCTTGTTTCTCTCAAAGCTCAATTCTCCTGTACTCCTCTAAAATAGAGCGAGTAAGTACTAGGCAGAGCTGAGCTGTATTTGTTGCCTGCTGCTGACAAATCAATTATGTGAAACTGCAAATGCTTCTCTGTTGACGCTTATGGCAAAGGATTATCTTCTGTCATATGCATCAATAGAGCAGCATTTGCAGTATCACATCACTGGCATCCGAGCACTAGGCAAAAAACACAGCTCATCTGTGCACTGCTTTGTTTGTAAAAGCTCCATTGTATAGGAGTGTACTGGGTTAAGCTCTAGAGAGAATCCAACTCATGATGCAAGCCACATTGCATCTATACAGATGTAGATGGTAGAATATAAAATCGATTAGGCAGGATAGTGCACAGGAGCATAAGGTACATTCTACACTTAGTCTGATGCTAATTTAGAGATGAGATTAGTCTTTGGCATGCACTAATGGGGCAGGAGAGTCTGTATCAGTAAGGAGCTAAGGAGTTTTGTCAGCTAAATGAATGGGAATATTCTTACACTATGTAAAGCTGGATGCATAGAGCGGAAAAACGAAGGCACAAGAGAGAACCCTTATGTTAGGCTTACTCTGTATATTTACTATAGTAAAGGCCGGTTTACATGTGTAGACATCGTTACTGATATCTCTGCAACTTGTGACGTTGCAGCGACCTCGTAGCGATGTTGCTATGTGTGACATCCTGCAACGATCAGCAGTCAGGTCGCTGGTCGTTGCGGAATGGCCAAAGCTGTTTTTTGATTGTTGGTCTCCTGCTGGACGGCCAGCATCGGCGTGTGTGACAGCGGGAGACCAATGATCAGCGACCTCCCGGCCAAGACCAGCGCTACACAGTAGATGCTGGGAGCTGGAAACCAGGGTAAACATCGGGTAACTAAGCGCAGTGCTATGCTTAGTTACCCGCTGTGTACCCTGGTTACCAGCGTGGTTGCTGATCGCTGGTGAGTCTGCCTATGTGACAGCTCACCAGCGATCAGATAGTTGGTCGGATCGCTGGGACATCCCGAAGTGTAAACCGTCCATAATGCATATACTGTGGTTTCAAAAAAATAATGTTATTGTACAAATAACCCTTTAAAGCAGATCTTTCACTAGAGTTCCCAAAACAAACTCTATACTTTATTAAATAGGTATATTAGACCTGATGAGGATTGTTGAGTCAGAAAGGCTTCATATCCCTAGTACTAAGATCAATATTTTTTGAGTCCAGCGACAGAATGAGACAGTTCATGAGTTCAAGTATATTCAGTCTCTGTACAACCACTAAGCCTGACTGAGAGCTGCAGCTTGTACTGAGTAGTATGAGATCCAAGCATCAGCAGGGAGGAGGGTCACTGAGGAGCTGTCAATTAGGAGATTGACGTAAACTTTCATAAAGGCTTACACAATCATTTTGACATGAGTTTTCAAAGTAAATACAGTATCTGTATCAGATCTAAGAAATCTAATAATGTATGGCGTTTGTATACTCAAATTTAGTGACAGATCTGCTTTAAGAAACAATACAGCAATCCCCCAAGAGTCTACATCTACCAATGCTGTGTAGAAGCTTTTCTTTAGCATTTACTGTGTGATGCTGCCACCTGCTGGTTATAGTTAATGTTTTATCTAAACTTCTCTGCATATGAGGGCAGTGTTGCTTAGGGGTACAATGAGGGCTTCTATGGGGCACCAGTTACCCACCATTGGACTACGCACTAAAAGTCAATTAAAAAGTTGTAATCCTATTATGTTATACAGATTTTTTTTTTTCTGCTACGAACATTTGCGTTGTTAGGCTGCCTTCAGACTTGCAGATGCATCTGCAGCGTTTTGCAGATGCATCTGCAAGCATCTGCATGCAGACCGCGGCCCTATGTTTATAATGGAGCGCACGGCGGTCTGCAGATGCTTGCGGACCGCCGTGCGCACCCATTCACTCCTATATGTGATCTGTGCGCACGCGGATGCCTGCGTACAGATCACACACTCTCGTCCGCACCAGGGACGCGACATCTCGCGTCCATGGTGCGGGGGGAGTGTGTGATTTGTGCGCAGGCATCCGCGTGCGCACAGATCACATATAGGAGTGAATGGGTGCGCACGGCGGTCCGCAAGCATCTGCAGACCGCCGTGCGCTCCATTATAAACATAGGGGCCGCGGTCTGCATGCAGATGCTTGCAGATTCTTGCAGATGCATCTGCAAAACGCTGCAGATGCATCTGCAAGTCTGAAGCCAGCCTAATTCCAGACTTGCTGACGTGTTTAAGATGACATTAGGAAATAATAGATTCTCTTAAAACTGTAGGTTGCCTGATTCAAGTGCCAATGTCAGAAAAAAGTAGAATGACACGAGGGCGTCTGGGATCCTTATCTCTACGGAAAGAAGGGGAGCGCCAGTGTTTCCTGTTCTCCAAACACCTTCTAATATGTACACGGAGCTCAGGAGGGAAGCTGCACCTCACAAAGGTAAGAACACCACCGCTATTCCCATAATGTTTGGGGTGTGCCATTATTACAAGATTTCATTTGCTTAAAGTGTAGATTCACCTGTGAAAACTATTTTACAATTAAATCAAGATACTACAGTACATACAAAAGAGTACTATAGAGTAATACACTGTGTGCAGAATTATTAGGCAAATGAGTATTTTGATCACATGATACTTTTTATACATGTTGTCCTACTCCAAGCTGTATAGGCTTGAGAGCCAACTACCAATTAAGTAAATCAGGTGATGTGCATCTCTGTAATGAGGAGGGGTATGATGTAATGACATCAACACCCAATATAAGGTGTGCTTAATTATTAGGCAATTGCCTTTCCATAGGCAAAATGGGTCAGAAGAGTGATTTGACGGGCTCTGAAAAGTCCAAGATTGTGAGATGTCTTGCAGAGTGATGCAGCAGTCTTGAAATTGCCAAACTTTTGAAGCGTGATCACTGAACAATCAAGCGTTTCATGGCAAATAGCCAACAGGGTCACAAGAAGCGTGTTGGGTAAAAAAAGGCGCAAAAAAACTGTCCATGAATTTAGTAAAATCAAGCGTGAAGCTGCCAAGATGCCATTTGCCACCAGTTTTGTCATATTTCAGAGCTGCAGAGTATCAAAAAGCACAAGGTGTGCCATAATCAAAGACATGGCCAAGGTAAGGAAGGCTGAAAAACGACCACCTTTGAACAAGAAACATAAGCGAAAACGTCAAGACTGGGCCAAGAAATATCTTTAGATTGATTTTTCAAGGTTTTATGGACTGATGAAATGAGAGTGAGTCTTGATGGGCCAGATGAATGGGCCAGAGGCTGGATCAGTAAAGGGCAGAGAGCTCCACTCCGACTCAGACGCCAGCAAGGTGGAGGGGGGGTACTGGTATGGGTTGGTATCATCAAAGATGAACTTGTGGGACCTTTTCGGGTTAAGGATGAAGTGAAACTCAACTCTCTGATCTACTGCCAGTTTCTGGAAGACAACTTCTTCAAGCAGTGGTACAGGAAGAAGTCGGTATCGTACAAGAAAAACATGATTTTCATGCAGGACAATGCTCCATCACATGCATCCAACTACTCCACAGTGTGGCTGGCCAGTAAAGGTCTAAAAGAAGAAACAATAATGACATGGCCCCCTCCCTTGTTCACCTGATCTGAACCCCATAGAGAACCTGTGGTGTCTCCTAAAATGTGAGATCTACAGGGAGGGAAAACAGTACACCTCTGGGAACAGTGTCTGGGAGGCTGTGGTGGCTGCTGTACGCAATGTTGATCATAAACATATCACGCAACTGACAGAATCTATGGATGGAGGCTGTTGAGTGTCATAAAGAAAGGTGGCTATATTGGTCACTAATTTTTTTTGTGTTGTTTTTCCATGTCAGAAATGTTTTTTTCTACATTTTGTGCAGTTATATTAGTTTACCTGGTGAAAATAAACAAGTGAGATGAATATATTTGGATTTTATTAAGTTGCCTAATAATTCTGCACAGCAATAGTTACCTGCACAAACAGAAATCCTCCTAAAATAGCCAAATCTAAAAAAAAAACACTCCAACTTCCAAAAATATTAAGCTTTGATATTTGAGTCTTTTGGGTTGATTGAGAACATAGTTGTTGATTAATAATAAAAATAATCCTCTACAATACAACTTGCCTAATAATTCTGCACACAGTGTATACAATGTGCTGAATTATTTATGGCACTGGTAAATGAAAGGTGTGTCCTTGACTGCGCAGTGTCTTGGTGGCTGCGCAGTGTCTTGGTGGCTGCGCAGTGTCTTGGTGGCTGCGCAGTGTCTTGGTGGCTGCGCAGTGTCTTGGTGGCTGCGCAGTGTCTTGGTGGCTGCGCAGTGTCTTGGTGGCTGCGCAGTGTCTTGGTGGCTGCGCAGTGTCCGGCGGCTGCGCAGTGTCCCGGCGGCTGCGCAGTGTCCGGCGGCTGCGTAGTGTCCGGCGGCTGCGTAGTGTCCCGGCGGCTGCGTAGTGTCCCGGCGGCTGCCCAGTGTCCGGCGGCTGCCCAGTGTCCCGGCGGCTGCGCAGTGTCCGGCGGCTGTGCAGTGTCCCGGTGGCTGCGCAGTGTCCCGGTAATTGCTTTCTGTGTCATTATTGATTATACGGTATAATAAAGGTTGATTAGTGCTTCAGTGAGTGCAGGGGAGTCCAAAAGACTGCATAGTGTTTCAGTTATTGTATGTTATAGTAGATATTCATTGGTCCAAGTGATTATTTGGTGTAATATTGAGTGTTGTTGCCCCATAGATTGCATAGTGATTGTATGGTGTCCCAGTGGATACATCATCCTTCACTCCCATAGAGTCCCAGTGACTGTGACTCATAGATGACATTAATATGTTTGGACAGAAGTGTCAGAGGTGATGATGGATGTGTTCTGACTGAATTAAGAACGTACATATTACCATGTCCCCGGGTCAGTGCTGGGCCTCTCCGCTGATGGTACATCCAGTCCCACGGCTCTTTTCACATCCTAACAATCACTTTGCTGATGCCACCACTACTTTAATGAAAGAGATTTCCAGTTGTTATTTCAGTGTCTGGCCTGCTGGCACAGCTTCGTGGTACAATACCTCTGTGATTTCGGGAGATAAGTATGACCATTTGTGTTTGGTCAGTCGTTGCTGGTTTGGATCCCAGTATATCTGTGCTTGTGTCTTGTTCTTATGTTGAGAACATATCTGTCAAAAAGTTTTTTCACACATTAGATATTAGAAAACCTGTTTGACAGGGTGATCGAGTGGAACAGGCGGGCACGAGAGGTGGTGGGTTCTCCTTCAATGGAAGTCTTCACACAGAGGCTGGACAGACATGTCTGGGATGATTTAGTGAATATTGCTTTGAGCAGAAGGTTGGACCAGATGACTCTGGAGGTCCTTTCCGACTCTACCATGCTATAATTCTGTGATCTGCTGAACATCTCTGAATCCCAGATTGTGTCTGATTACTATCTTTCTCTGTGTCTCTTCTAGAATGGGGTGATCTCTCTGATGGACTGCACCTTACTTGAAGACCAGGATGATGATGACAGTTAGTACAGCAACTCATTCGACAGTTAACCTTTATTTTGCTAATTCACCCCATGACACCAATTTACTTAGCATTAAAACAAAAAGATGCCGTCCCGTAAATCATCTTTTTACTGTGCTCTATGACATTGCATGCAGGCTCCATGCATACTTACCATTTTGTCCACTGTCTCCTGTTGCAGACAGACCTCCCACACAGGATGGGGATCACTTGGACTTTAAGATCTCAGTGGAACCCAAAGATTCTGCACCATTTGTTGTCATTCTGCTGGCATCTTCCAGGCAGGAGAAAGCAGCATGGACCAGTGACATCAGCCAGGTCACCACTGTCATCACTGTGTCATCTCCTAGCCACCATAAGTGACATGATGTCTTTATATCTCCATGGTATCATCACCACTTCCATTTATTCTTCCCTATCCTATTACTCAGTTTATCCAGTCTTGTGGGCTTAGGTTCAGTGTTTATTCTTTGCTAGACCAGTCTTTCAATGGTTCTGAATGTTATATTTTTTTGACATTACACAATACTCATAAATCTTCCCAATCTTCAGCTGTCAATACATATTAAAAATACATAGGCTGAACCCAGTGATTGTGTCCAGACCGGACGACGATCCATCCTGTATGGTGGCTCCCGACCTCTCCTTGTGGGCGGATGTAGGAGGGGGAAGGACACTTAGATTTTAGCTGCCTGATTCTTGGGTGATAAACTGAGCCCAACACGTGTATATGGAGGTTGAGCAAGCGAGCTGTTGGCATGAAGAGCATGTAACCAACGGCTATCTAATGTCCAACCATGGTAGCATTTGCACATCTTAGGGCTAGGACCCGATTCTTTCTTGCATTTGCAACTTTTGGTCTAGTTTTTGATGTTATTCTGTTAATTTGTGCCTTTTTTTAAAGTTTATTTTATATTTTATTTACCTTTGATGTTTTGTATTTTAAGGGTATGTGCACACGTGTTGGACGCAGTGCCTCCAAACCTGTGGGTGAACGCCGGGAGACCGCAGCCGCCGGTTCCACGATCTGCGTTGGGTGCAGGGCAGCTTCTCCCTGCATTCACCCGCAGGAGATCTCTTCCGACTCCGCAGCATGAAATTAACATGCGGAAGTGCAGCAACACGTACCGCAGGTGAGATAACGCTGGGAGGGGAGGAGCACAGTGAGCATGGGATTTCTAGAAATCCATAAATGTGCTGCAAGAGCTGCATCCAAAATGCTGTGATTCCTGATCGTGTGCACACAGCCTTAAAGGCAAAAATACACAGCATTTTTTCATGTAAAATTAATCAACCCTTTTCACTGTTGTAAAGAGTTTGGCACAAAAGAAATCAATATCCCCAAAAAAAGGTGTGTTTTTTTATCATTTAGTGCTTCCTGCACCTTCTAGAAGTGTATGTCTTCTATAAACGCCAACCCACATACATGGCCATTAGAAAGTACAAGAATAAGAGGGCAATCTCTTTTTGTTAGAAGGCCTCTTTTTGTCTCGCTGCATCTAGCTGTATTATCTGGGTGAACCCAGCTGCAAGTGTTCTTTGTTCTTACAGCGCCTCCGCAGGGAAAGTAGTGCATTGCACAGATTAAATCAATGTGCTGTCCATAAAATGCTAAGACTTGGTTGGGTCTCCAGAGCGACAGTCTCTTTGTAGCTGATAAAGGAGTGTCCTGATCAGTGGATATGCCTATTTTAATTCAGAACAATCTAATAATGTATTTGAAAATGATTTTTTTTTTTTTTTTTTGCAAAATCAGAAAACCTTCCTGGTTTGATAGCACAGATATAAAATATACCATGCCTTGTTCATACATACTGTGATATACTCAGCCACTAGCGGTTTCTAATTGCTGATAGACTGGTGTTGGGTTATTCTCCATTTGTCTTTGTGACTGCCCCAGTGTTTTCTGTACCCCATTACTCCCTTCCACGTTGTTCTGTTGTGTGTCAGCCGCTCTCTACCTACATCTGACCGTGAGTCTGCTCTCTAGTGTGTGGATAACATTCGCTGTAATGGACTGATGATGAACGCCTTTGAGGAGAATTCCAAGGTCTCTGTTCCCCAGATGATCAAGTGAGTGAATCAAGAATAGATACTGTTCTATACTGATAGAACATTACATTTCCAGTTTAGTTTCTGTAAAGCTTGTGACTATAGCTGAGAATAAAAGTGACGCAGGGAACATTGCATACATTTATTAGTTGTACAGGTGCATCTCAATGAATTAGAATATCATCAAAAAGTTAATTTTTTTCAGTAATTCAATACAAAAAGTGAAAGGTATATATTATATAGTCATTACAAGCAGTTTGATCTTTTTCAAGTGTTTATTTCTGTTAATGTTGATGCATATTGCTTGCAGCCAATGAAAACCCAAAGTCAGTTATTCTTCCACTCAGCTTTCCATTAATATGCTTGGATACAGCACACTGTGAACAGCCAGCTTCTTTAGCAATGACCTTTTGTGGCTTACCCTCCTTGTGGAGTGTGTCAATGACTGCCTTCTGGACACCTGTCAAGTCAGCAGTCTTCCCCAGACTAAGGGACCATTTTAAACACTTAAGTAACACAAACCATCTGCAAACGCTTACTATTTTAATTTTCTGAGATAATGACACTAAAGTTTTCATTAGCTGTAAGCCACGATCATCAACATTAACAGAAATAAACACTTGAAATAGATCACTCTGTAATGACTCTATATAATATGTGCATTTCACTTTATGGATTGAATTACTGAAATAAATTAACTTTTTGATGATATTCTAATTCATTCAGATGCACCTGTATGTAAAAGGGGTTTTCAATTCTTGATATACTGGTAAAATTGCAACTTAGCAACGTACCTCTTATTAAAAATAATTTTTAATTTTCAAGAAAGGAGGGAATTTTTTTATTTTGTTTTTATACTGCTCATTGCCTAGGTCAGAGGTCCCCGACTCCAGTCCTCAAGGCCCACACACAGTGCAGGTTTTCAGGATTTCTTTAGTATTGCAAAGGGTTTGGAATCATCACTAGGGCAGGTGATTAAATTATCACCTGTGCAATACTAAGGAAATCCTGAAAACCTGCACTGTTGGTGGGCCTTGAGGACTGGAGTTGGGGACTTCTGGCCTAGGTCACTGGCCACTGAGGCATTCTATCAGGGGTGGCCAACTTCCTAGGCAAGGAGTGTGTACTTGCATGCTGTATGCTTAAGGGGTTGTCTGATCTAAAACGCATTGTGACTGCAGACTTCTGAATGCACGTATGCACTGTGTGCTGCAAGGATTCACCGCTTTCTGAGCTGTGAACGGCAGTCATGTGGCTGCAATTGTGCGATATGCATGTTTGCAGACAAAACCCGACAAGTAGGTGCAGCCTCACTCAGTACAGTGTATGGAGTGAGTGTGCCCCACTCACTTTTCTCACTACCTTTATATTGAGTGGGGTTGCACCCACTAATCGGGTTCTGGCTGGGACATGCATATTGCACAATTGCAGCCATGTAACCGCTGTTCCCAGCTTAGAAACCGGTGAATCCTCGCAGCGCACAGTCTGTACACTAGGAGGATTAAGAAGTCTGCAGTCACATAGGGGTACTGCAGACTTATTTTAGACCAAACAACCCTTTTAAGAGCCTGCAAGCGCTGCCGTGAAGCTGTCTGGATCAGAGCAGTTTGTCAGTCACTGTGTTTGTTAATCTCAGGCAAATCTGTCAGTGCTTGCAGTATTAGAGTGCGCACTTCAGGTCATCATGCCATTAGTTTGAATTGTACATTTTCAAAACACACGTCCCCAGCAGACGGGAAGCAGAACAGCAGTGTTTTCTACTCAATAAAGAAGTTTATAGAGCCACTTTCTTAAGCAACTGCAATATATTAAAGGGGTTGTCCCAACTGGTAATGTGAATGTCTACAGAACTACTTTTTCAAGGATGATTACTGGCAGGATGTGCAGCCACATATTTCTCCTGCAGCTCACATGCAGGTAGTATTACATAAAAAAAAACCTAAAAGAAATAAGCCAAAGCATGATTTGGTATACATGCAGCATATAGGAGCATGTTCACACTGTGGTCATTTAACAGACAAAGCCTGAGATAGATACAGAATGAACATATACACTTTACTGAGTAAGTAAATATTAACAGTATATATATATATATATATATATATTACATTAGATACTTAGTACATAAGAAGGAAGAGAGATCAGCGGTTTGCAGGGCGCTATAAAGGAGACGTAAAAGACAGGATTTACTTTGAAACAAGTCTTACATTTAATTCAGGTCCTCACAACGCGTTTCGGCAGCAAGCTCCGTCTTCATCAGGTGATAACCCATACCCCCCCTCCCCAAGTATTTATAGGCTCATAGTAAGATGACATCAGCAGTTCACAGTTTAACTCTTTCCTCGCAGATTTACTGCCAGGAGGAATAAAGGAGTCAATTAATATTCCATTTTATCATCTACCATGTTAATTCAGATTAAGGGGAAAAGAAAATTTCATGCTAGAGGGGGAGAGAGAACATTAGATACTTAGTAACACTGTTTTTGATAAAAAGCGTAAAAGCCATCCCACCATGACAAGGTGTATCCTAATCAGGGCAGTCCTAACCTCTAGAATTAAAAACTCATCTTGTGTCATCTGATTTCAATGTAGATGGAGGCAGAGCTGGTATTACATAGTTTCCAATTAAATGAGTGGGAGCCTCTCCGACTTCTTCCCCGCACAGACTCCCATCTCAGAAGCAGCAAGTCTCACACAGAAGTTATATAGCGCCACAGTTGAGAGACAATTACAGACTTTTTTTTTCTTATTTCCAGGGCTGTTGTCACTTAAACAGAGGTGTTTATATTTTCCTAATTATATACATTTGAAATTTTATTTTTAGTCTGATTTTAAAATTTTTTTTTGGTTAGTATCAGATGAGTTCACTTTTTTTCTATATACTATGTCAAGTGACTTTTTCTGACAACATGTTCCCACAGGTCAGACAGCAGCTTGTATTGTGATGATATCGACATTCGATTCAGTAAAACAATGAACTCGTGCAAGGTTCTTCAGATACGCTACGCAAGTGTGGAGCGTTTACTGGAGCGTCTCACGGACCTGCGCTTTTTAAGCATTGATTTCCTCAACACCTTCCTTCACTCGTACCGGGTCTTCACTACTGCAGATATTGTTCTTGACAAGCTCATCGCTATCTATAGGAAACCGGTCAGCGCCATCCCTGCCAGGTGGGTACCAGTAACCGAGACCAAAGCCAGTGCAACAAGCTCAAAGAAATCCATATCCAAGTCTATGGGGATGCGTTCTAATTAGGTATGTGTTTTATGTTTCTGTATGCCTGAGGGTACAGATACGAGATTAGATGGTTATTTAATCCACTCTCACCAATCGGGCTTCTTGGAATCCCAATACTGTAAAACCGCAGCTCTGAAGCACAAATTGCTGCTCGAACAATTGAAACCTATGTAGGCAAACAGAACATAAACATTCATGAGCAGATGTTAAGTTTTACCAACGGAAATAGCGCATGGAAATGACACTACTTACAGTCTTCTGTAGAGGAATTCCTCAAATTTAGTGGAGTTCCTTAAATCACCTCCGGAGCATCAGTTGCATCACAATCCAGGAAAAGGGGTATCAGCAGGACTCATGTCCTGTGTTAAACCATCCAACTGGATGAAAACCACATCAGGGAGAGGTGCGGGATGTGAGGGACGACAAGCTTGTGTCACACCACCAGGTGCTTTAGCTGGTCCCTCCTCAAGCTTGCCATCCCTCACATCCCACACCTCTCCCTGATGTGGTTTTAATCCTGTTGTAAATAAAGTTGGATGGTATAACACAGGACCTGAGTGCTGCTGATACCTCTTTTCCTATATGTTAAGTTTTACACTTTTTTGGGCAGATACCAAAACTGATGCCCCACCTGTCCATGGGTTGTGTCTGATGGATGATATTGCATCTCACTCCATGACTGAACAACCTGCTGAAGTTATGTTTTTCCGAGAAAGCAGGAAAACTCTACAGAACACAATTTCCCAGTATTAAACATTTTTTTTATTATTTCTAGATAAATCATTGTGAATTTGCCTTCATTTTCTTGCATGTTCCATTGTGATTAGGGCATCACTATTTATTTCATATTTTGTTTGCATTTTCACATCTTTAGATCTTTAGAACTACTGTTTGCAAGTAATCAGAATAATAAACTTCTGTATGGCGAGCCACCTAAGTCTCCTAGAGCAACACGCAAGTTCTCATCCCCACCACCCCTCTCCATCACCAAGTCATCATCCCCAAGTCGTAGACGCAAATTGTCGCTTAATATTCCCATAATCACTGGTGGAAAAGCATTGGACCTGGCCGCCTTGAGCTGCTCTTCCAATGGATATTCAAGTGCCTGTCCTGCTCCTCCTCCATACAGCAAGACGAGCCTGGACATCAACAAACTCTATGTATCTGGAAGTTTCCCAAGCAAGGTGGGAGAAGGTGAGGAGCCACCCGCTGAGAAGGATGAGGAGCCGGTTGCACCACGCCAAAATAAAGGTTTGTGGATGCTAATCTCTGCTTCTTACAAAAAATTGTACAAAAGTACCCAAGCATTGGAGGGGCTGAGATATTTTTTTTATTTTATTCAGCGCGCCAAGTGCCATGCAGAGTTGTGGCTTCATGCTTGCTACTTTCAGCCACCAATAGGGGGAGCTGTGGAGCTTACAGCATACTGATTTGTTAGTCAGTTTAATACATCTGATATATAAAGCTGAGTGTATGTATGGCCACTATATGCCCATATATGGCAATATCACCCATATATGGTAATAGTACTCTGTGTCCCTCCATTGTAATAGTGCCCCCTGTGCCCATATATGGTAATATGACACTGTCCCTCATGGTAATAGGGCCCCCTGTGTTCATATACAGTAACGGTGCACTATTACCAGAGTCCATATATGGTAATAGTACTTTGTGTCACTGATGGTAATAGTGCCCCCTGTGCCAATAAATGGTAACTGTGCCCATATATGGTAATAGGACTGATTCCCTCATAATAATAATGCCTTCTGTGCCATAAATGGTAATAGTACTCTGTGTACATTAAGGTAATAGTGCCCTCTGTGCCCATATATGGTAATAGTATTCTGTGTACCTCATAGTAATAGTGGGAAATCAGATTTATAAAACTACTAGCTGTAGAATCCGGTGTTGCCCGGGCTTAATACCCATATATTGTTATAATGCTCATGTATGGTTATGTATGCGTGTATGTATAATAGCCCTGCCCCCTCCCAGTAGCCCCGCCTCTTCGTAGCTTCGCCCCTATACATAGCCCCACCCCTCCCAGTAGCCCTGCCTCTTTCAAAGTGCCGCCCCCACATATAGCCTTGCCCTGCATAGCTCCACCCCTCCACATAGTCTTGGGGGTAGGGCTATGTAGAGGAGGTGGGGATATATGGAAATGCAGGCTGCGAAGTTGGCGTGGCTATGTGGAGTGGGCAGGGCTTGATGCATACCTACACCCACCCACACACATACTTACTCAGCTGTTATATATTAGATATATTAGCCAATGCACAAAAATGATGCACGCAGCCTCCAGTATACTACAGGAGGCCGCACACAGACCCTGGTATACAGCAGGAGGCCACACACAGCTCCAGTATACAGCAAGAGGCCGCACACAGCCTTCAGTATACCGCAGGAGGCCGCACACAGCCTTCAGTATACCGCAGGAGGCCGCACACAGCCCCCAGTATACCGCAGGAGGCCGCACACAGACCCCAGTATACCGCAAGAAGGCAGTACACGGCTCCCAGTAGAATTGCAGGAGGCCAAACACCGACCCCATTATAGCTCATGAGGTCGCACACAGCCCCCAGTATATCTCAGAAAGCTGAACACAGCCCCCAGTATACCGCAGGAGGCCAGATACAGCTCCCAGTATACAGCAGAAGGCCACATACAGCCCTCAGTATACAGCACCGCTCTGTCGTATCTACAATCATGAATCTTTGCACAGTCACCTCATTTGACTCAGGGAACATCACAGACTATGTTTTGAGGGGTAATTTTAAAGGGAACCTGTCACCCCCTTTGGGCATTTTAAACTGTGCCCACCAGCTTAAAGATAATGTAATTGGGGTTCTTGTAACCCCTCTGTGCACAGATGTCCCCCTCATACCTAAAAAATTTACTTTTATTCTGTCCCGAGCTGCATCCTATTAGCTCTGGGAGGTATGCTCTGTGGTCCTGG
The DNA here is from genome assembly GCA_033576535.1 of Allobates femoralis. Taxonomy (NCBI): domain Eukaryota; kingdom Metazoa; phylum Chordata; class Amphibia; order Anura; family Aromobatidae; genus Allobates; species Allobates femoralis. The sequence continues at coordinate 112,395,935 of JARQOC010000004.1, forward strand.
TGGATTAGGGCCTCGCCACCCCCCTGGCTGCAAAACTCTCCTTGCATGTTCAAAATTGCTGCCGCTCCTGTGGACAGCCGCTGAGTGACAGGCACACTCGCGCCTGCGCAGTGGAGCAAGTCACCGTGCTCTATTGAAGATACTTAACAAATCTCGTGAGGCTTTGGTACTATCGCGAGACTTCAGCACTATCGTCAATAGAGTTACAAGAACCCCCCTTACATTATCTGTAAGCTGGTGGGCTCAGTTTAAAATGCCCAAAGGGGGTGACAGGTACCCTTTAACTCCACGCTTTACAGTCAGTTGTCAAAAATAAAAAGGCTATTCACTGTTTGAATGCGTTTGTACACTGCGAGCTCCGCTCCGTTCACCTTGTACACACTCGGCTCCACTCCATACACCTCATACAGACACAGCTCCGCTCCGGACACCTTGTACGCACTTGGCTCAACTCCGTACACCTCGTACACACTCGGCTCCACTCCATACACGTCGTACACACGCGGCTCCACTCCGCACACCTCGTACACACACTGCTCCGCTCCGTACACCTTGTACACACGCGTCCCTGCTCCATACACCTCGTATAAACATAGCTCTGCTCCATACGCCCTGTACATACACAGCTCCACTCTGTACACCTTGTACACATGCGGCTCGGCTCTGTACACCTTGTACACACGCGGCTCGGCTCTGTACACCTTGTACACACGCGGCTCGGCTCCGTACACTTTGTATACACGTGGCTCGGCTCCGTACACTTTGTACACACACGGTTCCACTCCGTACACCTAGTACACACGCGGCTCCGCTCCATACACCTAGTACATGCTCACCTTTGCTCCATACACCTCGTGCTCGCCTTTGCTCCGTACACCTCGTACACACATATCTCTGCTCCATACGCCCTGTACATACACAGCTCCGCTCCGTACACCTCGTACACACATAGCTCTGCTCCATATGCCCTGTACATTCACAGCTCTACTCCATACGCCCTGTACATACACAGCTCTGCTCCGTACACCTCGTACACACTCTGCTCCGCTCCGTACACCTCGTACACACTCTGCTCTGTACACCTCATACACACTCTGCTCCGCTCCGTACACCTCGTACACACTCTGCTCCGCTCCGTACACCTCGTACACACTCTGCTCTGTACACCTCATACACACTCTGCTCCGCTCCGTACACCTCGTACACACTCTGCTCCGCTCCGTACACCTCATACACACTCTGCTCCATTCCGTACACCTCGTACACACTCGGCTCCGCTCTGTACACCTCGTACACACTCGGCTCCGCTCTGTACACCTCATACACACTCTGCTCCGCTCTGTACACCTCGTACACACTCTGCTCCGCTCCGTACACCTCATACACACTCTGTTCCATTCCGTACACCTCGTACACACTCTGCTCCGCTCTGTACACCTCGTACACACTCGGCTCCGTTCCGTACACCTCTTACACACTTGGCTCTGCTCCGTACACCTCTTACACACTTGGATCCGCTTCGTACACCTTGTACACACTTGCCTCCGCTCTGTACACCTCGTACACACTCGACTCCGCTCTGTACACCTCGCACACACTTGGCTCCGCTCTGTCCACCTTGTACACACTTGGCTCCGTTCTGTCCACCTTGAACACACTCGACTCCGCTCCGTAAACCTCGTACACGCTCGGTTCTTCTTCGTACACACTCGGCTCTGCTCCGTACACCTTGTACACACACGGCTCTGCTCCGTACACCTCATACACACGCAGGTCAGCTCCATACACCTAGTACCCACTCTGCTCCACTCCATACACCTTGTACACACGGCTCCTATTCCGTACACCTCAAACACACGCGACTCTGCCCCGTACACCTCATACACACGCAGCTCAGCTCCATACACCTAGTACCCACTCGGCTCCGCTCCATACACCTACTACACACTCGGCTCTGCTACATCCACATTGTAAATCCATCCTAACCCCACGCATAAACTTCACCTCATCCAGCATCATGATGGCCTGCACAGCAGAGTCCTGCATACACCGAGGAGCTGATCGTGTGATCCCTGACTCCTCCCCTCCATTGACATCATCACAGGTCCTGTCAGTACAGAGTGTGCTGCTGTGTAGTGAAGAAGAAAGCCGGCTCCCACTGGGGTGGGGGCATAACGTGCGGCGGTGAGAGACCTTGGGCGCTGCAGGAGGAGGCTGAGTGCGCCCTCCTGCCTGCTGCGCCCAGGGCAGATGACCCCCAGCCCCCCTCCCCCCCGGATACGGCACTGCCGTCATCGTGGTGCTTCTATGAAGTCTAGTCTGTCTGGGCTTTATAGGAGATTAATAATTTTACTATATGATGCAATACTGGGTATGGCAGTGTATTGTCACTCCAGTCCTGGAGTGTTGCTGCTGTGCTTCTAAACTGAGGTTTTTTTTTTCTTTGTCTGCTGTTTGCAGTTCTGCAGGTGGAGGAGTGAGTCATAACTCATGTGGAGGGGGAGAGGTGTGTCTTAGCATTCAGATCTCCACTCCCCTAGCCTTGAAATAGCTCCACTTCCCTCCAGTAGGGGGTCAAAGATTGACTTAATTCTAATCTAGGGCCAGTGCTGTGCTGACTTGATGCTGGAGCAGCTGCTTTCCCCTTCCTTTAGAGTGGTATCCTTTTCCTGGTCCGTGGGTGGAGGTAGGACTCTTGGCAGAGAGCAGATTGAGGAGTTGAGGGAGAGGTTGGTGGCCCAAACCTCCTCCCCTTCAGAGGTACCTTTGGGAACAGGGCTAGTTAGGGACCCCAAGTCCAGGGCCAGACTAGCCTCCCAGTTGCCCTTGCCCGTTATCCCTTCCTTCTCCATTCGCTCTACGCATGACATAATATGCGATTTACTATATTCCCTGAAGCCATTATGGCTTCAACACGAGCTTTTTCATGTCTGGTGGAGGAATTCTTTCAGGAGGTTTCTACCTTGTGTAACCAGGTGGTGCACCAGCTTCAGTAAATTGTTGGGTACTTGACCACGGCTCACACCTTGGCTGTACCAGAATCCAATACATTCTTCCCTGACTTATTTTCGAGAGGGACAGAAGTTTATTGTTTTCAGGGAGGACTGTAATTTATACTTCAGGCTCCACTCTCGTTCTTCAGGGAGTGAAGAACAGCGTGTGGGGATTATACTCTTCCTTCTTAAGGGGTATCCCCAGGCTTGGGCCTTCTCTCTGCTGACTGATTATCCTTCTATGCAGTCGGTGTACACTTTTTTGCGGCTCTGGCCCTGGTGTATGGTGACCCTGAGGCCATCCCTTTGGCTGAGTAAAAACTTTGTAAGCTCAGGCAGGAAGTGCAGCTGGCAGAGGAGTATTGCTCTGAGTTCAGAAGATGGGCCACTGACACTCAGTGGAATGGCCCTGCGCTTAGGAGTCAGTTCTGTCTGGGGTTGTCAGATCGGCTACAGGACACCATGACTCAGTACACTGCTGCAGAGTCGTCGGAGGCTGCTATGGCTCTTGCTATTACGTTTGACAGAAGCCTAAGGGTATGTGCCCACTGGACGTTTTTTGGGCTGTTTTTTAGCGTTTTCCGTTGGCGTTTTCCGCCGAGTTTTATGTTAATTTATGTTAATCCTAACCAGCGGTTGGATTAACATGCTAGTCAATGGCTTTTAGAAAACGCTGTGCACATTACAACATTTTTTTTTGTCTCCTTTCCACTTTCTTCACCGGTTTTCCACCGGTTTTCAAAGATAGAGCAAGTGACTTCTTTTGGTCGTTTTTCCAGTGGTTCCAGCTTACAAGTGCACAAAAAAAGTCTTAAAAACGCTAAGAAAAACCGCCAGAAAACCGCCGATAAAACGCTGTATAAACGCTCAAAAACCGCTCAAAAAACGCTAAAAAAACGAGGGACACTGCTGAGGTCAGAAAACTCAGTTTCTGCAATTCTCCACCGGTTTTCTGACGGTCTGCAAAGATGCAGAACCGTCCAGTGGGCACATACCCTAAGAGAGAGACCTGAACCAACCCTGTCACTGGTGCACATCCTTGCTGTGGAGGTTACACGTGTAGGTTCTGATGTACCTAAGCAGTTGGGGAATGTGATTTCTCATAGTAGCACATCTGCAGTTCATCAGGTTGGGAGGTCTTATTTCTTTTGTGGTCAAGTTAATCACTTTATTAGGGTCTGTCCATACTGCGCTAAACCCGTTTCTCAGGCGCTGACCTCCCTTGAGGATAAGCACGTGAGCACTACTGTGTCTGCCGTGTTGGTCAGGCCTGCTCCTATGTCTCCGGCGGAGGTGGTTAAACACCTACCGAACAATAGGGGTAAATCGGAGAATATGCCTCAGATTGATGCTGGGCTCAGGTCTTATCCTGAGAGGTGTTATAGCGGGAGGATGGTGACTCCCAGTAAGCAGTCTGTGACCGGCTTCAGTGGTGATGGTAGCACAGTTGGCACATGATCCCTGAAATTACTGATTGCGTGCAGTGGTCAGGTGCATATGATCTGCACACAGTGATTTTTTTATATCCTTCCAACCTCCCTGCACTATTTGACACTCTGATGAATACACCAGACCATAAGCCCAAATGTTATAATAATTTTTTGTCCTACCTAGAGGTATTCCATGCTCCCCTGTTTTGTGTACAGTATGTAATGACTCTTACTTTACCTCTAATGATAATATATTTTTCTTGTCACTTTGTCACCCAGACTTTGAAGCCTGTCGAGCAGAATCGGACACTGAACAGACACAGAGCGATGAGGCAGAGACTGATACATCACCAACCCGCTCACCAACCACGCCGATCTCACAGCGTGGCCGGAATTCTGCAGGTGAGATTATCTTAAAGAAGGACAATCCACACATCAGACATGTTTGTGTCGTGAATACTTGTATTTTCTATAAATTTACAATTCCTTGCAATTCTGCATTGTGCAATACCTGTAAACTCAACTTTGAAACTGCAAAACCAAGAAAGAAAAGTTGTGAAAATATGGAAATCCCAGGATGGATAGACTTGTTAATGATTTGCAAATACTAAAAAAATGGTGTTGCAATTTCAACATTGAGCAGTGTATACAATTTCATTGTCAACTGGATGTTACTATTACTGTTGCCATCATCAGCATTGATGCATTGGTCTGTGTAGAGAGACCCCCACCTGGAAACACCCAGTTGTCAATAAAATATCCTGCAGAAAAAAATCCAGACAGGAAAACCAAAATCCATCAGCAATAATTGTATTAATAATAAACAAGTGCACAAAAATTAGATTAAAAAAGTAGTA